>JAEPBF010000274.1:0-121382 GCA_019739055.1 Passiflora organensis
TGAAATCCTCAGATCTTGAGCTACCAATACAATCTTGTCTTTCCACAGCTTCGCCACTAATGCATCACTCGAGCCATAGAAACTTTGGAAACCCAAGTGCCTAGCCTCCTTCAATAGCTTGGACACTTGTATTGGTACCCTACCGCCTTGGACATCAGCTTGCCTTCCCTCTGGCTGTACTTCCGGTTCAGGCTGTACCGGTACTTGCACTTGTGGTTGCTGAGTAGCTGCAGTTTGTATCTGTTGCATTGTTTGCTGCATCTGACCCAGAGTTGTCTGTAACACCGTCAACATCTCAATCAAAACCGGATCTTGGGCCATAGGTGCTACCTGTCCTACCTGTACTGTCTGTTCTGTTTGTGCCTCTTTCGTTGGTCCACGGGCATCGGACCTTTCCTCAACATCTTCTGCCTGTACCCGACATGGTCTCCCCACCTTCGTTTTAGGTGCCATCTAAAACCACAGAACACGTAGCCATAGGTATAAGCCTAAGAGAAACAAAAACAAGACAACTAGACACACTCTATGCTGGACAATGCAGGTGCCGTGAGTGTGTTGCACTTGTCAAAGAAAACTAGTTTGCACTCAATGCACACAAAATAACCATGTTCACACAAATAACCATGCTCACACAAATAACCATGCTCCGCTACCAACCTTGTGAGGACCCGTTCCCGGTAACCGGGAGCCTCACCGCCGTGCAGCCCCGATTGTCCCAACTGGTGGACCAAGCAGAACTAAACAAGGCTTAACCGTACAACTTTGTTTTGCTAATCGTAATAAATACACAATATTTGACTTATTTCTTTCAAAACATGGCACGCATCAATTGATACTCAGCATACCTTACAAACAATGGAGTAACAAACACATACAGTGAAAATATCAGATCACATACAACGGGCCATACGGCCTCAAACATGCAACACCTCGAGTCCACACTCGCAGGTCCCCAGAAACTCAAAGCAACACCACTTCTTATATATCAAAAATATCAAAGTATGCAAGCATGAATTGTATACATATGCACTAGCAAAATGCACAAATAGTTAAAGATACAAGAAGATGTGAAGCATGCTGAGTCCAAAAACGTGCATGTGCATTTGTCCAGCCCTACGACCAATACCGGGATAAGAACCTCGAATTTGAACAGCTATTTCTCACAACTTAGTCCTGAAACAAACAATAGAGAGGGGGGTGAGATCAAGGACTTCAGTGGAAGTTACCGCATCATAAGCATTAAACGGTGGAATGGAGACAAAACCAAATCATAGTATCAAACATTTATTTAAACCATTACAATCCATGTTTTTCTATGTATCCCTCCTAAGTGCACACACCAAACAAGCATAAGGAAATAAATACAAGAGATTCATAGAGCACAGTTTTGATCTTTGGCTACTATGCCCAAAACATAACGGGGTGGACACAAACCTTTTTTATGTAATCCCCGCTAAAGGGTTACATAAAAGCCTACTGATGGTTTTCAGTTGTAGCATATACATATAAACAAAACCCCACCATCAGCATTGTCCAAAATTGAATGGAGAAACACAATCTATCACATTCAGTTTTGTGCACACGTAATATAACGTCATAAGATATATATGAAGCATTTATAAGGCCTTTCCCTTCATAGTGCACACAGCACTCAACATACATACATATATCCAACCATACCTCTCTAAGGTAAGCAACTGTCATCTCTATAAGGACTCCATATACTTACCTAATTGGATCCAGCAGTAACCGTTAATTCCAGTCGGTACAGTGCCGAGAAAACAGTTATATGTGGCACCTTTCTTTTTGAAAACACAATGCATAAACACAAAGCATAATTTATCACACTCAAAATAAGACTCCCTGAGGTTGAAAACACTCATCCAGGTGATACAAAAGGGTATAAACATCATCAAGGTCCTTACTGGAAATTGGGGAGTTTGACCGGTTACTGACCAAATAGCGAAGTTATCAAGTATGGGTTATTAAATCTAACAATTCATCGGATATTCCAAGCACGCATTTAAACATTTCCATCATGTCAATCAGGTGCCAAACATCTCAAAATAATATTCAAAGTATTCAGCCACAATAACAAACATGTATAAGGAGATGAAAAATCACATCGTATGGGAGGTTGCAAAACACATATGAAAATTTGTATACACCAAACAAGTCAGCATGCTTCAACTTTTGAATATACAGTTGATGCATTCAAAAACGGCAAGCAAATTATGATTCTAACACAATGTTAAACACAATTCAAGTCATGCCTCCATTCAAACCAAAACATTGATTCTGAAAACAAAATGTTACGAGTATGCAAGTGAAACATAAACTCCCACCTCTCGTTGCGTCGATGGTTCTCCAACAAGATCCTTGCCTCTATTGATCGATCCGGTACCACCTAAACAAACATAAACCATACACCCATACTAAGCATATCTAATCAAGGAATCAAAGGGAAAATAAAGGAAACCAATTCTATGGACCCTCGCACGTTGCGCACAACACCCTTCCCATCAATACTGCCTACAACCACTTCATTAACATGGAACAAACACACCAACATGATCAATAACATGTCTAAAAACCCCTGGTACTGTTCATCCGAAATTTATACAAGAATCATAGGTTGTTTTCAGGCATTTCCATCCATCAAAAACACTCAATCACATCAATAGCAACCTGAATAAACCAACCAATCCAAAAGAAAACCAAAGATTAATCACTTACCAACAACTCGGCCAGAATGAAGAACACCTCAAAATCAGGCCTTAGACATCAAACTAACAGTGGAAAAGTGTAGAAAATTGATGGGAAAGTGTTTTGGGACAATCCTCCATAAGTTTTTGGGGTTAAATTGGGAAAAATTTGAATTGTGGTAGGTTGGAAGGGTGAAGGAAGGAGAAAAACGAGTTAGGATTGGAATGTGCTGATCACTTATGGAAGAGAAGTATTTAAAGGATGAAGTGTGGGCTTGGGCTGATGGGTTTTGGACCTAAAAGTTCAACAAGGCTGGACTGTGCAATCGATGGCCCGCTTCATCACAAATGAGCCCAATGGGCTCGTGAAATGTCAACAAAATGGCCCAACAACTTCTTTGAGTATGTAAAGCTATAACATAAGGATTGAGCCTGAAAAAAAAAAAACAAAATTGCAAGCAGCCCAAGACACAAAATTTTGGCTCAAACTGCCCGCGGTCGCTTAAAACGGACCGAAATCAACCTGGTTTGTTTTCCACTGACTCAACCTCGATCATCTAACCTATCTCACTCACAATCATACTTAAACACTCTCAGATTCACTATGGGTTACTTAAAGGCTTCCTACGGCCGTGTTCACAAACCAACAACGTATCATCGACGCGCTGCCGCTGGCACTAAAGCTACCATTGACGCTGCCTCTGACCGGCACTACAATAGACGGGATCTCACATAAATTATACAAATCTAGCTTGGATTCAATGAGGCCACTTAGTACCTATAAACTTGTCAAATTACAACTGACCCGAAGTCGATTTATGCCTCAAAAAAGAATACCCAATTTCAGAAATATTCAGAATTATTTGCAGTCCCAACAAATTGTACCTAATCTAAGGTACTCTTTAGTATTATTTGTAAACAATATAAACTTACTATCAGTTATAGAGACAATCTTTCTTGCTCCTCCTAGGAATTCCAATCTAAAATCAAAGCCAGTATGGTATACATATATTTATAGTTTTCCTTGACTCAAATTAACTCACAACCAAACAAGTTTTCGATCAGTCAACCATTTTCAGTAAAGGCATGATCATATATGAACCATCGTCTTAGAACAATGATGTGCTATTGAAACGTTGAAAAATAAAGTCCTTTTATTGTGGTTGTACTGTAGTATAGATAGTAGCATCAAATCCACAGAGAATCGAGATCAAGTCACAATTAAGGCACATGATGTTATACAGAGTTACCCATGAGCTCACGATCGAGATGTGAGACCCTAAATTTTGAGTCCTAGAAGTTCAGAAGCCAATGTAGGTGAAAAATACCATTTTTCCTCTGAAGAAAGGTTTGTGTTATGGCCAAAATTGGTAAGGGATGTCTAGTAATTATTTCTGGTAATAATTCCCTTTAAATTGATTCTTTATTGGTTGATAATTACCTTAGGAAATAAAAACCCTAAGTTTAAGGGAGGATAATTACAGAATTTAATTTTGATAATTATCTTACTTTAATTAAGCCTTGAAAGATAGGGATTTTAATCTCATAACCATCTTATATAAATAGGAAGTCAGCCACACAAAAATCTTATATAGAAAGCACACAAAATTCGTAGGACCTAAAAACCTTACACCTCCCAATTTCTGCCAAAATCTTCTTGAACTTCAAACAAGCATAACTCTCTCATCGTTTGTCGGATTCTTGCAAATAATAGTTTTTTGGAAAGAACTTTTCATACGTTTTCCAAAAATATTTATTTTTTTGTCTGAGGGTTAGTATTTCTTTCTCTAAAGGTAAATCAAAATTCGGCAGAACTACCAAAATTTTCTTGAACTTCAAACAAGCATAACTCTCTCATTGTTTGTCGGATTCCTGCAAATAATAGCTTGTTGGAAAGCTCTCTTCATCCTCTTTCTAACCATATCTTTGGTTTTTCGTCTGAAGGTCAGTATTTCTTTCTCTAAAGTTAAATCAAAATTTGGCGGAATTAGGTTTTCAGATTTTTATAATTCTACCTTTGATTGATCTTTGATGTTGTTACCTTTATTCGTATGATTGTTTAATATCCATTCATAGTGAACAATCATGAATTCATCCTTTGAATCTTTTCTATACATGAAATCAGTATGCCCTACCTTTTCCCTACTGCCCTATTGTGCCTATCTTGATCAATTGATTAACCTATTGGATTCTGATCCTGTTTCTTTTGATTATACATGTTATAAACCCTTAATCCTTCCTTGTTAACATGAGATCGCAACTCCTACAACTTGTTAACATGAAATCACAACTTGGCCTATTGCCCTATTCTTAATGCCGAAAATTGTATGATAATTAGGGATGGTAATTTAGGTTGATTCTTGTTAAGTTCTTGGCTATCACATCACACATCCAAGGGGGAGGTACTTGCGGCATCTGATCACTGGTTTTTGATAGGTTTGGTGAGTGGAATTAGTAAGGAAATAGGGTATTTAATTGGATATTGGATATGCATACTTAATTTGGTTTTGGCTTTGCCTTGTGATACTATAGGTAGTGCAGAATTATTGAATAAAGACAAGGGAAAAACTTCTTGCTCAGAGACAAAAGAGGTAGGATCTAAGGCTCATCAGTTTCTCCAAAGATCCTTGTTGTTTGCTTGCTAATTTCGGTGTCTTTACATGTAATGTTGTATGTGCATATGTTGTAGTGGGAATACTTGAATTGCGGACCAAGATGCGATCCTCTAGGCTATACCAAATCCCTTAAGATAAGATATGAGTTACCTAGTTTGCATGTATGGTGTGTATTGAACATGTTGATTGCGTTTTGACATGATTAAGGATACCCTGTTGTGGTATTGTGTTTTGTACTTGCTTGTGTGTGCTGGTACGTGTTGTGTATCAGGATACTTTTTCGGTGGCCATTCGGAGTAAGCATTGATGCTCCTTGTGAGAGGGAGGCTTCTTACTAGTATGGAGTCGTATGGGTGGCAGTCCTCAGCATGAGCTCGTTGGATGTCTGGTCCTTGTGTGGCTAGAAGCCCTGTCCTTGTGTGGCAGGAAGCCCTTGTCCTTGTGTGGCTTGGGATGACTTGTTCTTGTGTGGCTTGGGATGACTTGTTCTTGTGTGGCTTGGGATGACTTGTTCTTGTGTTGCAAAATGAATAAACTTACTGAATAGCTTGTGTGTTAACCATTTACCTTTTATGCAGTAAGCCTTGGACAACACAGGTGGAAGGGGATGACCTTTCTTCTTCATTGCCGAGAGAAATCTGATGAGTTCTACCTGCCTGTGTACTTCTAAATTTTCGGAAGTATTTGTAGTTTCCCCTCAGCCTTAGATTCGGCCTTACCCTTTTTAACTAAATTCTTGGTCTGTGTGATCCCCTTTAGTTGCTAGGAATGATCTGATGTTGTTTGGGAGATTTGTGTTTATGGTTTCTGCAAATCTTATGATGTTGTGACCATACTGAGATTCTTGTAATCTCATTCTATTGTTTCCACCATTTTTCAGACTTAGGTACATTCATTGTTCGTGGTACCAGTGTGTGAGATCAAGGTTGCACGGCGGGGTGATAGTGCATCACCTTTGCATTCCTATTTCCTTGGTTGCTTGCGCATACAATATGATCATAGATTGAACTACTTTTTTTGTTTTTTAAGATCCCACTTTTGCTTGTTATGTTTTGGAACATGTTGGAGGATTTCTTGCTAGTTATTTGGATCTCTATGGGATTTGTGTGTTTTGGTTCCAATAATTAAATTTAAAGACTTCCGCTGATGTTTTATTCACTCCGTATGATACTAGAATGATTGTCCAATATCATGCTCCATTTGTTATTAAAAATTTAATGGGTAAGCCTGGTGGGATTTAGATAGGTTCTAGGTGTCTTTGGTCTTGTTTGGATTTCACGGCGGTAATATCGGAGCAAATTTTAATAGGTAGGAATTGGAGTCATTACACGAGAGGTGTGGGAACGGTGGTATGAATATTGGTTGAAAATTAGTTTGCAAGCTATGAATAGTAAAAAGCAAGAGTATGTAAGTTATAAACTATATGAGGAGAGTAAAATCCCAACATACACTCAGTTATTATTTTTCTTTGTTTTTAAATTCAATAATAGGATAGTCTTGACTTTTGTACCTAGAGAATCTGATTGGTAGGAAAACAGACACGGCTGTGACACTTGAGAGGCTTAGTACAACTAAAGGCTTTTTTGCTTCTCCTATAAAAAATCCTCTTATCTCCTTAAGCACAAATATAAAAACTCAAATTGATACCTCTTCCTCCTTAGTTTGTCACTTGATTCTAGAGGGTTGTATGACAATCATCTCTTTGACGATTTGAAGTCTCTCACAATGATCTGGTTGAGGTCATTATAGAGGAATCTACTTGACAAATTCTGTGAGACCCCGATCCTTCGTAGTGTAGATGTCCGGAAAGTCCAGGAGCCGATGTAGCTGAAATAACTATTTTGCCCTTGAAGAAATGGATGCATGATGGCCTAAAATGGTTGCTGCCAGATATTTCCTTTTTAAATTTTAGTATTTTTATATTAATTATCCTTAATTTTATCCCTTATTATCTAAGGTATTAGATAATTCTTCCTTTTAAATAGAATTATTTTTTTAATAGAATTATTCTTTAATCATCTTTTTAAGCTTAAAAGTAAGGAATTATCTCTTAACTAGATCTTCTTAGACACCTATAAAAGAGTGGCCAGCCTATCCCACCTAAACATACCATAACCTATCTAGAAATTTCGTAAATTATCCCCGTCCTCTCAATTTACGATTTTTGCCTAAATCCTAACCGAAATTCCTTGTTTCATCTTAGCATAACTCTCTCATTCTTTATCGGATTTCTGCAAATAATAGATTGTTGGAAAGATTTTTCTGTCTTCTTTCCAACCATCTTGGGCTTTTAATCTAGAGGTTAGTTTTTTTTGTCAAAAGTTAAGTCATAATTCGACGGAATTGCTAAAATCTGCTTGAACTTGAAAATATCATAACTCTTTCATCGTTTGTCGGATTTTTGCAAATAATAGCTTGTTGGAAAGATCTTTCCGTTCTCTATCCAGAAATATTGATTTTTTTTGGAGATAATTTTTTTTCTGTCATAATTTAGGTCGTAATTCGGTGGGATTAGGTTTCATGTGTGATTCTGCCTTCAATTGATTATTGTTTCTTTTGTTCGTATGATTGTTTAGCATCCATTCATGATGTAAAATCATGAATTTATCCTTTGAATCTTTCCTGTTCATGAAATCATCATGCCTTACCTTTGCCCTATTGATGCCTATCTTGATCAATTGATTAACCTATTGGATTATGATCTTGTTTCTTTTGATTGTACGTGTTATAAACAGCTGCTCCTTTATTACTTTCATGAAATCACAACCCCTAACCTCTCTAATGTTGAAATCTCAAGTTAGCCTATAAACCTTACGGTGTTGCTGAAATTTTGTATATTGAATTAGGGTGAATAATCAAGTTGATTCTTACTGAGTTTTTGGCCATCACATCACGCATTCAGGGGAAAGATATTGCTTCATCTGGACCGCTGGATTTTGGTAGGTTAATTGGTAAGGATTCCCAATGCCTTTGGTTTTTAACTAAGTAGCCTTGTGGCTTAGTATTGTGTGGTATTTTCCTTGTAATTGTTTAGCAGTTTCTAATCTTATTGGAAAGGAAAAGGATTGCATCTGATTTAGACACGTGAGAGGTAGGATCTATCCCTCATTGCTTCCTTTGGTTACCCTATTGTTTGATTGTTTGAATATGATTAAATTCGATTGTCTATCTTGGTTATACGCTTGCGGAATGTGTGATTATGATGATAGGGAATCTCGAAAGTTAATCTGAAAATAGGTTGCTTGATTCGGTTATGACTTTGAGGATTGATCTTTGATTTGTATTGTGATTTGATTGAGGATCCTTTGTTGTGATTTGTGTATGCCTGTACTATGTTTGTGTGCAATGTATGTGGCTTGTTTGTGCTTTGTTTGAAGGATTCTTTTGTCGCTGGCCATGCGAGGTAAGTATTGTTGCTCCTAGGGAGAGGGGAGATGTTTACAGAACCGGGAGGTTTATGGGTGGTTATTCCCAGTAAGAGCTCGTTGGATGCCTTGTAGGCTAGTTCGAGTCTGGACATCAAGATGGCCTATAGGCCAGTTTGAGTCTTGACGTTAGGATGCCCTGTTTGAGAGTGACAGGATGACTTGTATGCACTGCTGCAAGAGTGCTCCTAGGCTATCCTTTTTGCAGCATAGCCTTGGACAACATGTGCAGATGGGGACAAACCTTGGTTTTGAAAACTAGATTATGTATAGGCTTCCTGTGTGTTTCTGAAAAAGAAATATTTTCAGTCTTTCCCCTTGTTTTCTACCAATTTTAGCCTAACCTTACATTGTGTGTGGTTGTGATGATTTCAGCCCTAATATGTGTGTTTGATGCTTGCAGTTTTAATTAGATATCTTAGCTAGTTTTTGGTGTTGATCTTTTAGTTATTGGGAGATGTTTGATTGGGAATCCCTAGGATTTATGATGCTGTGACCCTACTGAGATTCTTGTAATCTGATCCCTTCTTTTCTCCCCCTTTACAGGCTTTGGTGTGTGTTTGGTGCTGGTACCAAAGGTGTGAGATCAAGGCTGCACGACTGGACAAATTTGCACCTCTTTTCTATTGAATGCGCATGCCATGTCTTTGAATTTGTGTGGATTTGCATTCTGGCTTTCCAATCCCTCTTTCTCTTGTTGTTGCTTCCGAAATATATATGATACTATTGGTTGATGTTTTGAGATTCCTATGGGACTTGTGTGCTATGTTTCCACTTGTTTGAAGTATTAATATAAGTCTTCCACTGATGTTTTCATTCACTCCGTATAAGCCAGAAATTCATTAATGTATGAACTTGCTCCAACCTTTAAATAACATATAAATCAACCAATAAAATTGACAATTAGGTAACTTGAGCCTTGTGGGATTCAAATAGGACCTTACGAGGGCTTATTTGGGTTTCACGGCGGTAAGGGTCCTAATAGGTTGGGTTTGGGTCTTTAAAGATTCGCTCACTATGATCTGCTTGTGATCATGGTGATGGAATCTACTTTAACGATTATTAAAGGAAGTAATAAATAAAGACTTTAATCTTTTATTATAGAACCTCCCAAAGGATTTGAAAAATAACCTAATGCTAAATCATGACTAGATTATAAGTTTATATCCAAACATGGTTAAGGGGATTTGTCACAACAAGGCCCCTGGACTCCCGACCCAATAGACCGGGACGTGTATGTGCGTGTGATGGATCACAACTGCAATGCTGAGTTGAGCTTCTAACCACATGACCCAAAAATACAACTTGTTACAAATAATTTATTCACACAGCACATATAAACTGAAGACCTCCCCCACTCCTTCCCGATGTGGAATTGGGTAACTTGACCGCCTACATAGGTTGAGTCTCACAATCTCCCCTCTTTATAGACCTCATGTTCTCATTATGGGAGCTCAATGTAACTGACTTAGGCCCAAACTTACGAGCGCAAAAGTCAACTCAATACACAACACGGCTCAAGCTCACCCAGAAGGGGGGAGCGAGATCAGCTCCACTATAATTTATCACAAAACCGGCCCCCGAATCCTCGACCCAGCGGACTCGGACGTGAATGTGGGCATAATAGATCACAACTGCAACACTGAGTTGGACTTCTAACCACATAGCCTGAAAGATGCAACGTGTTACAAATGATCCATTCACACAACAAATATAAGCCCAAAACCTACCCCACTCCTTTCCGATGTGTGATTGGATAACACTGACCCTCCTATGCAGGCTGGGTCTTATAATCTCCCCTCCTTATAAATCTCGTGTCCTCATGAGGGGAACTCAAACGTAACTGAATTAGACCCAAACTCACAGACCTAAATGTGAATTGAACACACAATATGGGCCAAGCCTACACGAAAGAGGGAGCGAGATCAACTATGTTACCATTTATCATGACCAGGCCCTAGGATCCCCAGCTCAGCAGGCCCAGATTTGTATATGCATGTGGTGGATCACAACTACAACACTGAGTTGAGCTTCTAACTAGATGACTCAAAAGATGCAACTTATTACAACTGATCTATTCACACAACACATATAATCCCAAGACCTCTCCTACTTCTTTTTGATGTGGGATTGGGTAACTTGACCCCTTACACATGCTGAGTCACACAAGATTTTCTCTAAATTCTAAGGATTACTAAAAACTGGATGTCTTGACCACATGCGGTCTCGGGTTTATATACCAGCTATTAGATAACTACTGTGTCCATCTTATCCATAACAAATAAACTCTTGATCTATCTTCTTTTGGAGTGGATAAGCTTTTATGCCCTCGGTCTTTATGTTCTTATCTTGTTTTTATCTTCTTTTCTTTGAAGTTTGCATATTATCCTGAGGAGTTGGTCTTGTGAAGATAATGCCCGATTTATCTCTTGAAGTTTCCTAAAACTATACTAAATTAGGTACTAATATGACATGTAAAATATGTTATCAAAAATTCTCATACTTACTTGATGATTGTCCTTAAGTGTATGCCTAAATGTAAAAATTTAAGAATGTGTCACATACATCATATAGGATTTTATTTGTAGATGTGAGCCTATTATTAAGATCCTTTACTCATAATTATTCGTATCCTTTAAAAAAAATTTATTTAAACATTTTTGTGTTCATGGGACCTAAACTATTGCTTATAGGCAACTTGTATGGCATCCTCATTCTTAAATTTTGCTTGCCTTAAGAAAAAAAAGAAAAACTGAAAAGAAATAAAAATTCTGCATAGAGAAATGTGCCTGGTCATGCTTATGGTGGAGGAGGTGCGTTGTTATGTAAAATTTTCAGGATTCGCATTAGCTGTCTCTTAATCCTCTTAATGCATTGCTTGGTTTAGATGGGTGTCGGTATAGTTGAGTCTTTCATTGTTTGACTTGTCATCATTGATATAACTCTCCAAGAACCTTTCCATTGTGAGGCAGAGGCTATTTAGTCTTGTTTGGGTTCTCCACCTTTCATGTTGCCATGCCTCCTTGGTGTCTTGTTCTGTGGTCTATTGAGGCTGCAAACTTATACCATTGTGCCTTTGGGATGGTTCTTTTATTTCTGGGGGAGGAGTGGATATGCTGAAATGTCCAGTCTTCTTTGCCCTTGCAAGCATAGTGGAAGTATGAGTTTTTTCCTGGACCACTGCTTGTAAGGGATCCAAAACTACTACTGGTGTTGGTTCTAGAGTTTCTACCAATATTTCTACAGGATCGAGAGTGACTGTGATTGATGAAGTGGCTGTCGTTGTTCTCCTCGTTAGCATAGGCATGGGTTTTGCCCTTCCAGCTATTTTGAACATGGCTATAGGTTCTGATGTGGATTGTTCTTTTGTGATTGCATTAACCCTCTTCATTTGACCTAGTTTCACGAACTTATAACTCTTGTTCTCATCTTTGTGTATCAGCTGCATATTCATGAGAGTATGCAAGTTGCGGGGCACAGTCTCTACAGCTACAACGATATTGTGGTTGTTTAGGTTTAAGACTTTTAATTCCACAGCCAAGTAGGTGATAACCATATCCAAGATTAATGGCTTCTTGCTCTGTTATGCCATGTGGAACTAGTTGCATAGCTGGTATGCTAGATTTAGCTTGTAACCTCTTTCTATGCACCATAGGATGAATAAGTCCATTTTGTTCTGCATTGATGAGGAGTTGGTTCTTCTGGAAAAATTGTAGGCAAGGAATTGATGGATGTACTTCATCGTGCCTGACTTCAAGTAGTTGTTCTTGGAGTTCCCCGGATTGTAGGGTATGGGTAATGCTGACCAAATGTCAAACAAGCTCTTGGGGTCAAACTCTGGTGGGTACTCTGTCAACATATAATTGCTCCTTTTTGCTCCTAACAGCTTGTTCAGGCTATCCATAAGCATCTCATAGTATATTTCCATGAGTCTGAACCTAATAATGCTTTCTTCATTGGTTTCTATGCCCGACACCTTCTTGTAGGTGAAGGTTGTTTAGAACTCATGGAATAGCTATTCATTGGAAGGATAATTAATGCTGAAATACTTATCCCACTTGATTTTTCCGATGAGTCTTGACACTTCTCCTCCGATTTGCAGTGTCATCATTGTGTGTGGAACAAGTTCTTGCATTGATAAATTACTCAGTTCTTGATGCCGATATATTTTTGCTGCAGCTTTGGCAGGAAGTATACTTTATTTGCTAAGATAGTCTCCTTTTGTTCGGCAATCATCCTTCTCTTCTTAGACTGAGGAGTGGTTGCAGCTCTAATCTTTGATGCTGATCTCCTGATCCTCTTTTTAGTGGGTACCGATGGAAATTGTCCTTGTAGATTTATCAGAGATAAGAACGTGGCGGCTTGGGGTACGACTGAAATTGGTACAGTTGCTATCGCCATTGTTGGTCATTGAGGCATCCATACCGCTTCTTCTTCATTATCAGATGTGGGGAGTTGCTCCTGGTAAATGGGACACTCACCGCCATGCAGTCCTAATCGACCCAACACGTGGATCAATCAAAACCACACAAGGCTCACATTAACTTTACAAAACCAAAATCTCAAAAATATATATAAATTTAAAATTTTCCTTTTAAAAGGAGCATAACACATCACAAAATAACCTGGCATAAAAGTGGCATAAAGGGGGCATGCTATGAGTGTGTGGTCACTGAAGTGGTACCCTAAGACCTCATCTGCAATGGAGGATAAAGACCAGCCTTCCTGCCCTTGAGCCTCTGCTCAAACCTAGAACTGCTCTTGATCAGACCTTTGATAGCGAAACTATCCTTGTTTTTTTATTCTAGCCTCATTGTCCCAAAAGAATCCCCTCAACCTTCACTGTGTCTATCACTAGCTCCTCAAAGTCATTGCTCATCTTCGAGCCCAAAACACCACGGACATCCCAATTGAGCCCATGCTCAAATCTATTGGCCATCATGGCACTGGTCTTGTTTTCCTTTGGCACAAAGTGAGCTAGTGCCCGTAACTCGGTCTCATCCTCGGAAACTGTCTTGTTTCTCTACCGGAGGTGATAAAACTTGGACCTCTTCTGATCTTGTAAGTACTAGGTGTAGTACCTCTTCTGATCTTCATTATTGCACCTATTATAGGACACTTTTCATCTTTTTCTACACCATGCCTTCCTGTATTCACCAGTGTTCTTTGTCCTATGCCCTTGTATAGGCATGGTCTATGACACATCCTCATACTTACAGAAAAATTAGAGAAAAATTTTGGGATTTCTTCTAATAATGCCGTTGTTTAATATTTTTGGCTCAACCTATCAAATTATTATGATTCCAGGGCATTGGTATTCTGTTTCAGATTAACCTCTGGCTGTGATGGAAGGTTTCTCATTGGTTCTAAATGATTCATGATTGATGCTATCTGATTCACTTGGTTTACCAGCTTCTAAATATTTTTGTCTGTCTTTTGTTAAAACTGTTGTGTGGATATACCCATTTGGTCATGGTGGTGGCTGTGCCTTGACTGGTCATGGTGGTGGTTGAGCCTCGACTGGTCGTTATTGTTCTTCTTGATTAGACCACAAAAAGTTTGAATGCTTCTTCCAGTTTTCATTATAATAGAATCTGTAATTATTATAAGCTACTTGTTTGTCTTCCACAAGTAGAGTTCAACATGAGCTTGTTTGTCTTTGTTAATCTTTCACATAAATATTAGATAAGCTACTTGTTTGAAAATCAGTGTGTAGGGAACACTGCACACATGTCTTTATATCATTCCTCAATACTTATAGAAAGATTGTCTTTATACTGTCTTGCTGCTGACATACTTTTTCATAGAACTAAGGTATGAGATGCTAGGAAAATTTTTGTTAAAAATGCTTCCACCACCTCTTTCCATGTACATATTAATCTTGGTGGTAGACTTCATAAAGTTTGTTTAGCTCTATCTTTTAATGAGAACTAGATGGCATGGTGTCTAATATCATCTTCCATTATAACTTGTGGCTTGAAGCTCGAACATAGTGCTTCAAAATCTTCTATGTACATGTTGGGGTCTTTTATAGAAGGTTGGAAAGAGCTGGATAACAGCTAACTTCAATTTGAAAGTGGCATCGAGATCCCATTGATGGAGGAGTAATGGATTGTTGTTTCTTCGCAGGGGCTGGTTTTCATTCATGGGTCTGATAGATTCATTGTCTTCATTATCCACTCCATTATTATGAAAATCTTCCTATGCCCTGTTTTGCTGAGTATTGTGCCCATTATTCTTGTCCTGTTGCCTATCGTGCCTATTATTTCCACCGTGACCATGGTTTGCAGCATTTCCTCTATTTGCCTGTTTATTACAAGGGATGACTGCAATTGGCTAGACTTTTGCATCTGGGACTTGGTTTTCAGCTGCTACATTTTGATTGTTGGATGTCCACCATGAAGAATATCAGATTTGTACGAATAGGGGTTGTTAATTGTTGGGAAGAACTCGCGGCAGACTCAGCTTTCTCTGACTCACAGCTTAAATCTGAATAAACTGGACTAGTAGACTGAGCTATCCTCTAACTACATGCGGTGTTGTTCCTCTAGTAATTATTCTTGATCTCTAGATTAAAAAGGACTAGTGGACTAGTATGTGATGATCTAGGCATAAAAGTACAGTGACTTGAGTGTAACTATTGGCTGGACAATTCCTCAGCAACGGTGCCAAAATTTGATGTGCTATCAAAACACACAAAAATTAAGTCTTACTATATTGGTTATACTATAGTATATAAATAGTAGGGTTGAATCCACAAAAAATTGAAATCACGTCATAATTAAGGCACAGGATATTATATGGAGCTGCTTTTGAGCACGCGATCGAGAGGTGTGAGTACAGTGGTACGAATATTCGTTGAAAATTGGTTTGCAAGCTATGAATAGTAAAAACAAGAGTATGTAAGGTTGTAAATGATATAAGGAGAGCCCGAACTTACGCTCAGTTATTGTCTTCCTTCTTTCCTAGATTCGATCATAGGATAGTGGACTTCTTTACTAAGAGAACTTGATTGGTAGGAAACCAAGCACAGCTATGGCACTTGGGAGGCTTAGTACAACTGAAGGCTCTTTTGCTTCTTCTATCAACGATCCTCTTATCTCTTTGAGCACAAATATAGATACTTAAATTGATGTGTCTTCTCAATTCTAGAGGGTTGTAAGAGAATCCTCCTTTAGACGATTTGAATTCACTCACAATGATCTGGTCAAGATCATGGTAGTGGAATCAACTTGAGGGATTTGCTCACTATGATTTGACCATGTTCACGGTGATGGAATCTACTTTAAAAATTATTAGAGAAAATAATAAATAAATATTTCAATCTTTTATTATAGACCATCCCGAAGGATTCGGAAAATAACCTAATGTAAAGGTCGTGGCTAGATTTTAAGTTTCTAGCCGAACATGCTTAAGGGAATTTTCTCTAAATTCTAAGGATTGTTAAAAACTTGCTGCCCTGACCACATGCAGTCTCAAGTTTATATACTATATATTGGATTAGTACCGTGTCCAACTAATCCGGAGTAAATAAGCTCTTGATCTATCTTCTTTTGGATTATATAGGCTCTTGATCTTTTTTCTTTTAGATTAGATAAACTCTTATGCCCTCGGTCTTTATCTTCTTATCTTGTTTTTATCTTCTTTTTATTGAAGTTCTCATATTATCCTGAGGAGCTGGTCTTGGGAAGATAATGCCCGATTGATCTCTTGAAGTGTCATAAAACTATACTAAAATTGGATACTAATATTGTAAAAATTTTGAGTCCTAGAAGTCCAGAAGCCAGTGCAGGTGAAAAGATGATTTTTTCCCTGAAGGAAAGGATGTGTGATGGCCAAAATTGGTAAGATTGTTTAGTAGTTAACTTTGTTTTAAATTCTCTTTGATCTAAGTTCTTATAGATGGATTATTGCCTTAGAGATTGTCCTTATAGAGGGATAACTGCTTTAGAGATTAAAAACCCTAAAAATAGGAAAGATAATTTAGAGTCTAATTATCTGATAGATTATCTTATTATGATAAAGTGATTAAAAGTAGTAATCATAATTCTATACTCATTCATTATAAATAGGAAGCCAACCCCACAAAAATCATTCATAGAAAACTTACAAATTCGTTTGAGCCTAAAACCCTATACCTCCCTATAGCCGCCATAATTCGCAAAACCTTCAAACTAGCATAACTCACTCATCATTCATCGGATCTCTACGAATAATATCTTGTTGAAAATATCTCTTCATACTCTTTCCAACCATTATTGAGTTTTTATCAGGAGGTTAGTATTTATTTATCTAAGGTTAACTTGAAAATCGGCGGCGGAATTAGGTTTTTGCCAAATCTTCTTGAACTTCAAAATAGCATAACTTTCTAATAGTTTGTCAGATTCTTAAAAATAATAGCTCGTTGGAAAGCTCTTTTCATCCTCTTTCCAACCATATATAAATCTCAGCTTTTATGTAAATATTTCCTTGTTCAAGGTTAAGATGAAATCATCTTATGCCCTACTTTTAGCGACAAGATTTGCATAGTTAATTGGAATGGTAAATTCAGGTTGAATCTTGTTAAGTTCCTGGATATCACATCCCACATCCAAGGGGGAGGCACCTGTAATGTCTGATCACTGGTTTGGTGATGGGTTTGGTGAGTGGTATTGGTAAGGAAATAGGGTATTCAATTGACTATTGAATATGCATGCTTAGTTAGTTTTTATCTTTGCCTAGTGATAATTTAGGTGGTTCGGATTTACTTAATAAAGGAAAAGGAGTAGCTTCTTGTTCAGAGACAAGAGGGGTAGGATCTACGCCTCATCGGTTTCTTCAGAGACCCCTGCTCTTTTCTTGATGTTTTTGTTACCTGCCCTTGTTTTATTGCTTGCGATTGGATTATAGGGTGAGAGTATGAAATTCGGAATGAGATATGAATCTCCTAGGCTATATCGAACCCCTGAGTTAGGAATTGAGTGCCTTGGATGCAATTGTTATGTGAATTGGATAAGTTGATTGTGTTCTGACATGATTGAGGATACCCTGTTGTGGTATTATGCTTTTTACTTGCCTGTGTGTGCTTGTACATGTCTGTGTGTCAGAATCCAGTTTCGGTGGCTATTTGGGGTAATCGCTGATGCTTCTAGGGAGAGGAGAGGTTCTTACTGGTATGGGAGTTGTATGGGCGGCAAATCCCAGCAAGAGCTTGCTGGAGGTCTGGTCCTTGTGTGGCCGAAACCCTGTCCTTGTGTAGTAGGAAGCCTGGTAGGTATGTGACCTGGGATGCCCTAGTAGGTATGTGACTAGGGAAGACTTGTCCGTGTGGGACTAGTCGACTTGTCCTTGCGAGGACAAGATGAAAGGCTTACTGATTAGTTTGCGTGTTAACCATCTACCCTTTGTGCAGTAAGTTTTGGACAACACAGTTGGAAGGGGATGGCATTTCTTCTTCATTTCCAATGGTAATCTGTTGTGTTTCACTTGCCTGTGTACTTCTGACCTTTCGGAAGTGTTTGCAGTCCTTCCTCAGCCATAGATTCTGCCCTAACCTCTTTTGATTGGTTTTTGAATTGCGTTATCCCCTTTATTTGTTTAGGAATGATCTTATGTGAATTGGGAGATTTGTGTTTAGGGATTCTGTAGATCTTATGATGTTGTGACCCTATTGAGATTCTTGTATTGTTTTTACCATTTTTCAGGCTTAGGTACATTCATTGTTCGTGGTACCAGGGTGTGAGATCAAGGCTGCACGGCGGGGCAATATCGCATCACATTTGCATACTTGTTACTTGCGCATATAACATGAATGATTGGGCAATTTTCTGGTTTAATTTAAGCACCCACTTTTGCTTGCTATTTCCGAAACTTGTTGGAAGATTTCTTGTTGTTTATTTGGATCCCTATGGGACTCGTGTGTTATGAACCCAATGATTTAATTTAAGACTTCCGCTGATGTTTTATTTACTCCGTATGTTACCAGAATATGTGTCCAATTTCATGCTCCAAATGTTGATAAGCAACAAAATGAACAAGCTGAAAATCGGTAGTTAATGATAAGCCTGGTGAGATTCAAATAGGTCTTAGGTTGTTATTTAGGCTTATTAGGGTTTCACGGCGGTAATGACCTTAATCGGAGCAATTAATAATGGTTTAGGAATTGTTACAAATATTAGGCTATCACTCACTCGAATGGAAATTGTATGAGGGCTTATCGACAAAAAAAATACTCATTTATCGCATCGAAATTAGGCCCAAGAATGAATCAGGATTCCGGAAGGTCTTATGTAAGATACCACTATATACGGGGCATAACAATTCTAGGAGTTCCAAATGTAGCAAAATGTTTACCACAGTAGGACATTTCCCGGAACGACTATTGCCTGACCTAGGAAACATAGTAGAGACGAGCTTATAAGATGTAGGCTCACTCAATAACCATTTGATAATAATAATTAGTTTTTGTTAAGAATAATAATCAAACAATGCTCTGCTAGCATAATAACTATTAAGACTCGGGACCAACAACTGCACGACAATCGCCATAGGCTTACTATATTGTGAGACCTAATGGTAAACCTTCCATTAAGTATGTGTATTAAAGGAGGAGGAAAAGGGACAACAAGGCTAAGACAGTTGTTGATTCACAGGGAAGGGGATCGTTATAGGAATTGCTTCCGTAAACATTCCGTGGGTATAGGCTGTTTTATCTTTTTTTTCATAGGAAGAATATAGGGACACTGACACGCACACAGACGGGTATCGTGAAATTTTACCAATTCTGTTATTGGTCCCATTTTCTGGGAAAGGAGAGCCTCAGCCTCTCGAACGATGATGGACCTTTCTTTACAGCAATAATATCTTTCTTCCTTACTTTCCTGAGTGTTTATTGTTAGATTGTTCTCTATTGTTCTTTGTTGCTATTAAGATGGAGGAAATCCAGGAAGGATAAGTAGGATCTTATCAATTTGGTAGTGAAGCATTCCTGGAAAGTGGGTATGCCAGCAACGAGAATGGAGTCCAGATTGGAAGTAGTAGAGAATGAGCTGAGAAGATTACCAGTTTTAGAAGGGGAATGGCAGCGATAAAAGGGGAGGTGGAACTGGTCTGATCGGAACTGAAAGCTACCCTCATCGTTTTCACTCAGAAGATGGAGGAGTTGTCAACTGGAATGACTCAGAATTAGAGCCAATGCACCCTTGGAAGAGAACCAGCCTAGTTCGAGCCATGAAAAAGAGAAGGAACCACTGGTAACGGAGAATGTGGAGGCTCTCAACGCGTTGATGTCGCCTCAGAGTTCCATGAGTGGGGAAAACCGAATGCCCATCCAGGGAAACCTAGGACAACAATGGGGTTACCGAACAGATGTAGATGTTTGAAAGATTGAAATGCCGATGTTCGAAGGTAGGGAAGCCAATATATGGATCTACAAGGTATAACATTACTTCGTGATGCATGGGATGAGTGAGGAGGCGAACCTACGTGCAATGAAGCTATGCCTAAATGGTCCGGCTCTTGTTTGGATGAGAATAGAGGATCGGAAGAAACCCTTTATTAGTTGGAAGGAGTTTAAGGAGAGGATGGCTAATCGCTTTAGGGGAGCGCACGTCTCTATTATGCGTGAGAGGCTTTTGTCCATTAAACAGGAGAACTCCGTGGCGTCATATGCTGAAACATTTGAACTGCCCTCGATGTAATGTGAAGATTTTTCGGAGGAGACGTTGTTGGCAATCTTTATCAAGAGGTTGAATCTGCTCATTAGAGAAAATTCAATGATTTTACCTTGTGGATCCCTCCAACAGATGATACAGATGGCGGAGAAAATAGAGTAGCGAAACCAGATCTTGGAGGAGCACCATTCTGCTCTGGGCTCGTGGAGTGTTAGCCTGTCCAGGAACGCATCTCAGGGTTCAATGTCTAGCTCGACGAAAATCACCCACTTTAGCCCGTCCAAGCAGCCTGTCATCGCGAGCAGTCCCAGCCCTTATAACCAGCCAATTCAAACATTAGCTAGAGTGTCGACCCAGCCGACAAGGATCACGATAGCCCCCTCATTTGGATTGAGCACTAGACCTACGCATCTTCAGACAACGACACCTCCTCACAGTAACATCAGCTCGAACACAAGCAAATTCCGGAGGCTATCAGTTGAAGAGGCACAGGAGAAAAGGAGAAAAGGGTTATGCTTCAGATGCGACAAAAAGTGGCATGTAGCGAATGTGTGCAAGAGCAAGGAGGTCCACGTGCTTATCGTCTGTGATGACCCGGAAGAATTGGGAGAGGCAAGCGAGGAAACCCAAGCGGAAATAAGGGTAGAGGAGGACCTGAAACATGTTGAGTTGTCACAAGGGGCGATGGAGGGATACACAGAGCCTCACACGCTAAAATTGGTGGGATCAGTTGACAGTGAGCAAGTTGTAGTGATGATTGATAGTGGGGCCAAGCATAACTTTATCTCTTTGAATGTAGTGGAAAAGCTGAAGCTGGTGGAAGAGCCGATGGCTAGGTATGGGATAATGATCGAAAATGGCGGAGTAGCGAAGGGGGAAGGGATGTGTAAGGTAGTGGAGCTATTAGTGGGCGATCTATGGGTAGTAACCGATTTCTTACCATTATGGATGGGAAGCTCCGATGTGATTTTGGGGATGAAATGGTTGACAACCCTCGGTGACACCCGACATAATTGGAAGCAGCTGAGCATGCGGTTTATAGTAGAAGGGGAGGAGATCGAGATTAAAGGGGATCCAAGCCTGCACAGACCCCTTATTTCTCTAAAGACGTTGGCACAATCAATGGAGACCGAAGATAATGGGGTGTTGGTAGAATTTTGCGGTTTATAGGCAGAAGAAGTGGAAGAAAAGATCACTAAGATTGACCCGGAGATTGAAAGGTTGATGAAGGGTGAAGGGATATGGGTCTATTGCCACACCACTGACCAAGTTTCTATGAAAGGACGCTTTTGAATGGACGTCGGAAGCAACAGAAGCTGTGCGCTTATTGAAAGAAGCGATGATTAGTGTGCCAGTTCTCGCCCTACCAGGTTTTGATTCGGTGTTTGAGTTGGAAACTGAGGCGTCAGGGATAGGCTTGGGCGCAGTGCTGTCGTAAAAAGGGAAGCCAATTACTTTTTATAGCCAAGCCTTGTCCACGAGAGCTCAACAGAAATCAGTTTACGAACGTGAACTCATGGCAATCGTCCTAGCAGTTTAGAAGTGGTGATTTCCAATTTCTTAGAAAATTATACTTGATTACATATTAACATATAAAATCACACGTTTATATCCTTAACCCGACGCGTTTCTAGCCGAGAACCAACCTGGGACCCAACAAGGTGTTTTTCCTTCTTTTTTTTCCAAGACTTGTATCAATTATTTAATCAATCAAATATGTTTTAAATTTAACAAATTTAGTACCACTAGATTGCAAATTAAATCTCATATTTTCAGTAATGTTTCAGGAGTTTTTCTCAATCTCTTACCATTTTTCCTGAAATTTGTACATTTTCTATTCATATTTTTATTCTCTGAATTTTATTTAATTTTGATCAACCAGGATGAACTACATAGCATATCCAGTTATTGTCACACCTATACCTGAACATCTTTTTGAACCAACACATGGCCCAACCACTGAAGGTCGTGTTGCATCCAAGCCTCAGGTTTGGATGCCTATCTATCTACCTAAGCGAATGAAATGTCACTCGATGGGATCACAGACGACATGTCTTACGAGGTTGTCTTCAACTTTGGGCCATTGGAACCTAAATTTTGAAAATGGAAAAACCAACATACACCGATCTGTCTAAATACACACAAATATACCAGAAAAAATTGATGCCCTTTTCACTACAAATCTGACCAAACAAAAGCCATCATTTTTTCATGCCCTAAACCAGACACATGAAGGAGGAAAGCATGCCTAGATTCCCAGAAAGAAAATTACCTAGATCCGACAATCGATAACCAGAATTTAGCTCATTTCTCCATGAAATGAAAGAGAACACCGAGAAGAAGCTCGGGAAGGATTTTCGGAGCTTCGGAACATATTGAAATGGCCATAGGGGAAATGAGATTTTATCTTGTAGAGTCATCAGCCACGGGCGTTGACCAGGAGGTACTAAGGTGACAACCGGTCCTTGCTTCCAAACAACATCATTTTGGATCTCCATCAAAACGATGACATTTCGGTTAAAACACACACCTCTTTTGCATTTTGTGGAAAGATATGATGGGTGTTATTTTGACCAATCCTGGTCAAAACGACTTCTCCTCTCACCATTTTGACTATAGTTTATTTTAATATTATAATATTAGATATCTTTATTTTCTATTATAAAATTATTTTAAATTCCTAATAAATACTATACTCTTTAAAAAATATCCATTTTTCTTAAAATCTTTATAAATAGGAGATTCTATTCTGACAAAAAAAATATTTTTCTCATCAGTAAAAAATTTATTAAAAATTAAATACTACTATATTTATCTTAAAAAAATCATAATATTTCAAAATACATTTCTTAAAAAAATCATAATATTTCAAAATACGTTTCTGAAAATTCTTCAAAAATTTATGCAACTTTAAAAACTGTGAGTAGATCAATCTATGGTCTTAAAATTTCAAATCTATCAATACAACTCTTCCTATGATTTTTCAACCATTAAATGGATAATTAAAATAAATTCCAAGAATTGATATTTCCCTCAAATTATTCCAATTTGGTTCTTAATTCCATAAACGATCTCAATCTGTGGGCTAAAGCCCACTACCATTGATGATCCTCAAATGGCCTTCTTGGCCCAAGCAGCTCGAATTTTCAGAATCTTACAGAAGACCAAAACCCTTCGGCTGTACAAGATTATCTTGTTGTTGAACCACTAATTCCAGCGGATACACTTAAACCAAACGACGTTCCTAGATTTGATCCATTGACTGAGGAGGTTGCAAAAGTACAAAAGGATGTAGAGTTTCAGTCATGGCTTCAAACAGAGGTCCCTGATAAAGAGGCAAAAGTGGTGGACATGACTACTACTTTGGCATCAAGTTATGCGGATAATTTGAAATTAAGGTGCCAGAAAATGAAAAGTCTCCGAAGGCCTAAGAATCATCCTTAATTTGCACGACTGTTTCTTCTCCTGAAATTCCAACTCTTGATACCTCGAAGCCTCTCAAAGTAGTGCCAGCTGAAGTACTAAATTAGGAGAACATTTCATGGACCTCTTCTTAAACGTAGAAAATGAGTGCAGATATGAGTGGTATTGTGGAGTTACAGTCAAATTCATCTTCCGACAGAGAACAGAGGTCACATCAGCCCAAGAAAAAGAAGGTTCACTATTGCTGAACCAAACTATCCATGAAGAACAAGTATGAGGATCTAGAGGGGAGGTAAAGAATGTGCCTCTATTTCTACTCAAAACCATATGCATTTCAGTTGATGGAGCGTTGTCATGCACTATCTTGAAGACCTATGTATGAGTTTAAAGGGATTTGCATAGAGATCTTGGATGTTTTTGGAATCAAGAAGGAGGTTGAATGGATGATAGAAAACATTGGTTAGATAGACTATTTCTACATCAATCATCCTGCACATGCTGAGTTGATATGAGAATTTTATACAACTTTTGAGTATAAGAAGCTGCCATGATTTTCATCAATACGCTGAGTTTCATAAGCTACTTGGTTGCTCAATCAAGAAGAGGGTGGAGTCCATTACTTCAGACTTTGATGCAGCTGAGCTTTATAAAGCATGAACGGAGACCTCGATTGTCTATAATTGTTCTACTGCCAAGGATTATGATTTGACATCATTAGCTGTGTATTACCTCCATCGACTGCTAATGTATAATTATTTTGAGAGACTAAATGTAGCTTTAACTTTAAACAAGAAGGAGTTTTTCCTCATATAGTGCATGCTTTCAGGTATGAAGGTCAACTTGGGGGTCTAGCTTGTCACTTCTCGGAATGCTCCAAGACATTGTAACTACCATATAGTTATTGGCCATCCTAAGAATATACAAAAATCATACAAAGCGAGAACAAAACTTGTTAAAGTTTATTCAACTTTAAATGCACGATAGGCCTTAGCAACTAAAACCCAAGACCTATAAAACAAGCTAAAGATTTGGCACACAACCAATTCTTCTAATTACATCGTGCAAGGTCAAAATCAAAAATTTTCATATAATGCAGAATTTTATAAGGGATCCCAATGTTAAAACATATATGTAAGATGTCATATGCGACCAGTACACAAGTATAATCCTGAGTCCTCAATCATACCTCACAATTTGCTTACGATCCAAGAGTCTACAATAGGGGGCGAAACCAATCTCAGTTGGCCTATCAAAATCAGATATGGCAATTAGATGAGTGGATGGTTTTTTCAGAAAATGTTTTATGTTTTAACAAAAATTATACATTATTACAATCATACAAATATAACCAACAATTGCACCAATATCAAGGCTACAAGTCATTTAGTTCATATCATGCTTCATGATAGAATAAAGATGTGGCAACGACACACATAAGCTACTATACGTAGCCCCATCAAGGGTTAAGCTCAAACAAGGCAATCCAACAATATAGAAGTAACATCTCACTCTATATACATTGCAAGAAGTCAGATATCACATGGATCTCGGGTGAGTATTTAGTACCCATTATAATTGATGACTAATATTGTCAAACCATTCTCAGGTTAGTAATATAACCATTTCATATATTATTAGGGAATTTACATACACACAGTGATCTAGGAACACGTAATAATATCTACACAGTAATTTGGGAACACAATGTTATTTGACATAATAATACATGTATGTTCAACACATAGTAATCTGACTTACTAAGGTAACTAACCCCAGAATAGACTCATACCTTCTCCAAAGGTTAGTATAATGCTAACTAACCTATTTTATAACTTTTGTTCCCTTCTTTCACAATTTTGCTTAATCCAACTTCGAATCTTTTTTTACTTTTCTTATTATATTTCTTGATTTGTTCTTGTTCATGTAATCTCTTATTTATGTCTTCTCAAATCTTATGTGTTAGTTTACCGATAAGATTTCTTTTGTTCTCTTATGTTGGGTCGACTCTCTAATTGTTATTTTCTCTTATTATCTTGCATTTCAAGTTCTTATATGGTAGTACATTCTTTCAGCATAGTCAAAATCTTTCATATGAACATTCAGTCACATATAATGTTGTTAGTATTATCCTTTGTATTCAGCAAAGTTAGGATCTCTTTAATATTCTTTGTTTTTTAGTTCAAGAGTTGTGTTTTTCCAACAATCCAATACCCTTTTCATATGACTTTGAAGGCATAAGAAGCATTTTTGGAATTATTTTATAAACCCTCATAGTAGCGTGATATTTCCATTTCCCATATCACAATTAATTGAGGCACAACTTACAATATTGATAATATCAATTAAAGATAACCACAAAATCATAGTTTATTCTGAACAAATGCACATAAATTAAAATTTTTTATGTCTTTATACAATTCTCATCGATCATGCATTTATATATGCAAGCAACTCACAATTAACACATGCCACAGAATATTTAAAAACTATCCATTTACAGTTTTGTAGTTCAAATTTTTTTTCTTTGGTAGGTTCGTATCCTCTCCAGATTTCTGATCCAATTACTACACACACCTACATACATAACCACAGTCTAGTACTTCATATCACCAACTAGATTTAATAACATCATAAACCACATCTCTAGGGTGGGCCAAAGTTAATTTCAGGGAGATACAGTATAACGGTTTGGATCTACTACCAATAGATAATCTCTATTTGATTGTAAGATAAACTATGATAGATTAAGATACCATAGAACTGTTAACGGGTATCTTAACAAATTCCTGCTTTTTTACGAGTTTGATGTAATAACTTTGTATATTCTTCCTCATCAATATATTCTTCGATAATCTCAAAAAAAAAAAACTTGTCCTAGAGGTTTCATAGTTACCCTTAAATCCAATCCGGATATTTTTTATTTTCTTTTAATTATTTAAAAATTTCACAAATTTTTACATCCATCAAAACATATCAAAACCATCCAAATTTTACATCATTAGAATCTTCATATTTTCTATATTTTATAGAATTTTTTTGTAATTTTCATTGATTTTGTGAGACCTCGAATTTTGAGTCCTAAAAGTCCAGAAGCTAATGCAGGTGAAAAGACCATTTTCCTCTGAATAAAAGAATATGTGATGGCCAAAATTGGTAAGGAATGTCTAGTGAGTGTTTGTGGTTTCAATTCCTTTTGATTGGGTTTTTATTGGTTGATAATTACTTTAGAAAATAAAATCTCTAAAATTAAGGGAGGATAATTACAAAATTTAATTCTGATAATTATCTTACTTTAATCTAACCCTTAAAGTACGGAAATTAATCTCATAACCACCTTATATAAAAAGGAAGCCGGCCACACTTAAACCTTACACAGAAAATATATAAAATTCTTCCAAACAAAAACCTACACCTCCCTTGCTACTGAAATCTGCTTGAACTTCAAAATAGCATAACTCTCTCATCGCTTGATGGAAAGCTTTTTCCGTCCTCTATCAAAAAAATCTTGGGTTTTTTATCTGAAGGTTAGTTTTTTTTATCGTAATTTAGGTCATGATTCGGCTGGATTAGGTTTCAAAATTTTATGATTCTGCCTTCAATTGATTTCTGTTGTTGTTCCTCTTGTTTGTATGATTGTTTAGCATCCACTCATGATGTAAAATCATGAATTCATCCTTTGAATCTTCCCTATACATGAAATCAACATGTCCTACCTTTGCCTTGCTTGTTTCTTATCTTGATCAATTGATCAACTTATTGGATTCTGAGTTTGTTCCTTTTGGTTGTACATGTTACAAACACCTAATCCTTCCTTGTTAACTTGAAATCGCATCCTTATTACATTGTATGCATGAAATCGTAATTTGTCCTGTGCCAAAATTTGCATAGTTAATTGGGATGGTAATTCCGGTTGAATCTTGTTAAATTCTTGACTATCACATCACACATCCAAAGGGGTGGCACCTGCGACATCTGATCACTGGTTTTTGATAGGTTTTGTGAGTGGAATTGGTAAGGAAATAAAGTATTCAATTGATTGTTAAGTATGCATGCTTAGTTTTATTTTGTCTTTGCCTTACGATGTTATAAGTTGTTTGGATCCCTTAAATAAAGCCAAAGAAATAGGTTCTTGTTCAAAGACAAGAGAACTAGGATCTATGTCTCATCGGTTTCTTCAGAGATCTTTATTGTTTGCTTGTTAATTTCGGTACCTATATGTATGATAAGTTCATGCATATATGTTATAGTGAGTATGCTTGAATTACGGATCAAGATGTGATCCTCTAGGCTATACCGAACCTTTGAGATAGGTTATGAGTGCGAAATTTTCATGTGTTGTGTGCATTGAACATGTTGATTGTGTTCTGACATGATTGAGAGTAGTCTGTTGTGGTATTGTGCTATGTGCTTGCCTGAGTGTGCTTGTACGTGTTTGTGTGTTAGGATCCTTTTCCGATGGTCATTTGGGGTAAGCGCTGATGCTCCTGGGGAGAGTAGAGGTTCTTATTGGTATGGGAATCGTATGGGTGGCAATCCCCAGTATTCTGGTCTTTGTGTAGCTAGACACCTTGTCCTTGTGTGGCAAGATGCTCTTATCCTTGTGTGGTTTAAATGCCTTTGTCCTTGTGTGGCAGGATGAATAGGCTTGCTGATTAGCTTTTGTGCTAACCCTTTTACTCTTTGCGCTGCGAAGCCTTGGACAACATAGGTGGAAGGGGATGGGTTTTTTTGTTGACAAGATTGATTGATGATTTACCTGTCTGTGTACTTCTGAGTTTCAGAAGTGTTTACAATCTACCTTCAGCCTTAGTTTCGGCCCTAACCTTGGTTTATCAACTTTCCTCCTTTGTTTGTTGTTTCTAAACTATGCTGGGGTTTATTTGTTGGATATTTGGATCCCTATGGGACTTGTGTGTTATGGATTCATTGATTAAATTTAAAGACTTCCGCTAATGTTTTATTCACTCCGTATGATACCAGAATATTTATCTAATATCATGCTCCAAATTTTAAAATCTTAAAGAATTAACATGCTAAAATCAAAACTAGATGGATAAGTCTTGTAAGATTCAGATAGGTCTTGGTTCGGACTTGTTTGGGTTTCACGGCGGTAAGGGTCCCATTAGGAGCAAATTTTGGAATTATTTGGGTCCTAACAAGTTTGGTAGCGGAGCATGGTTTAGGTAATATGATTTATTATATGCTAACCTGTTTGTTGATTTTGAGTTTGTAGGTAGGTACATGTGCACACACCCACTCACTTAAGAGCTAATAACAAAAGTGATCTAATGCTAAAGAGGAGTTGATTTGTAAGATTTAGATGATGAAATTGATAATTTGATTTGTTGGGTGTTTATATACGTTATGCCTGATGAATATTTTCTTTGTTTTCTTTAATATTACCGAATGCATGAGTATGTCCTATGAAAGTTCCGAATGTGTTTGTTGTTTAATAATTGCAATGTGTTTTATGGTTATTGTCGAATGGGCATTGTTGATGCATGCTATGCTACCGAGTGTCCCTATATGATTCCTATGTTGCCGAATGAATATGAATGTATTTGTTGCTTATTAATGTGTGCTGCTGAGTGTGAATTACATGAGTATGAGTATTACCGAATGCATGTGATTGGTTTGTAAGCATATCGAAGTATATCCTTATGTGGTTTTGCATGATTGCCGAGTATAAATTGTGTGAATCCATGATTGCCGAATGCTTGATGATTGTTGTCGAGTGTGCATTTGCATGTATGCATGTGTTTTCTGAAATTTGCATACTTGTGTGCATCTGAATTTTGTTTTTCCAGCATATGCATATCGTCCGGTGCACACCTTTCCACCAGGTACCATTTCTTTTCCTAGTGTTTGTATTTGGTTATCTATTGAGTAACGATCATGTGCATGTATAGTATGGCAAGGCCGAGTGTACAAAGGGATCGACGAGGTAGGTATGGGGTTCAGGCCGAATAGAAACCTATTGAGTAAGAGGAGCTGAGAGCACAAATTGAGTATGGAGGGCAAGATGTGCCCGAAAACCAACCTGAGGCACCAGCCATCGTTCTTGTGATGGAACAAATCCTGAATGTGTTACAAGGGATCGCTGCAAAGCAGCAGCATATGGAGGCGCAATTTTAGAATGCTTTTGCACCCACGCCCGTGGAAGAACCCATTCCTCCACTTGAGTCTGTACTGCCGGCTCACCTTAAGGAAGTCGAGAGACTCCCTGTCATTATTACAAAGCTATTGAAGGGAGCACGTCAACTGGGATGTAAAGATTTCGGTGGTTCCGTTGGAGCTGCTGCAGTTCGTGAATGGATCGACACCTTATGTCGTGTGTCCTTATTTTTACGTATCTCTGATGATGACAAAGTTGCCATCGCTACATTCCTACTGGAGGGAGAAACCCTTGCATGTGGACATTCTACTAGCTTGCGATGCGGCGATCGCTTGCCAACTTGGGAGGAATTTTGGTACGAGTTTGAAGAAAGATTCTATATGAGATTCCATAAAAGCGAGCAGCGACAAGCTTTCTACAAGCTTGAGCAGGGCACCCGTTCGGTGCTGGAATATGAGAAGGCAAGGCATTAAGGGAGTTGTCCCGATTTGCACCTGAGGAAGATCGTTCACCATACCAGCCTACAAGACTATTTTAGGATAGGCTGAGTACCGAACTCAAAATCATCATTGGTATGACACCGGTACAGAATTTGCAAGAACTAATCTCTGCTGTAACTGAAGCCGAAAAGAATATACAAAGCAGGAAGCCGTCCGCAGCCACTAGTGGTGAATCTTTCAGGTGAGATTCAAAATTCAATCGGCCTATGGGACTCTATCCTTTAGTAAGGTCCTATCCTCCAAAAAATAATGGCAATGGAGGTAACAACAAGAAGAATATTTCTGGTTCAAATTCCCATGGATCTACGTGGAATTCTCGGCAACGTCAATGTTACAATTATGGCGAGATGGGGCATATTCAGAGGGAATGCCTAAAACCTAGGCGCATCATAGGCACACCAAATGCATATTGAGATGGGTATACCAGATCCCAAGCTTTCTAGGTACACCAAATCCCACCAAACCACCAGCACGCATACCAGGAGGACCACCCAAATGATCCACAAGTGAGTCGCAACCCAGACCAATGAGGCTATTCACCCTAACTGATGCCGAGGCTAGGCCTGATGCGTTTTCGTAAAGCTGATGTTCTGAGACCGCATTCAAATCGCGATACGACCACTACAAATTTCTGGTTATGCCATTCGGTTTGACTAATGCACCAGCCGTGTTCATGGACCCGATGAATCGAGTGTTTTGTGGTTCCTAGACAAATTCATAATAGTTTTCATTGACAACATTCTAATTTATTCAAAATCGGAAGAGGAGCATGCTGAGCACTTGCGGATTGTGATGAATGTTTTGAGGGATCGTCGATTGTTCGCAAAGTATTCTAAATACGAGTTCTGGTTACACGAAATTGGTTTCCTTGGCCATATTTGTGAGACCCCAAATTTTGAGTTCTAGAAGTTCAGAAGTCAGTGCAGGTGAAAAGAGCATTTTGCTGCTGAAGAAAAGGATGTGTGATGGCAGAAATTGGTAAGGAATATTTGGTAATTATTTCTGGTATTAATTTCCTTTAATTTGGTTCTTAATTTGTTGATAATCACCTTAGAAATTAAAATCCCTAAAATTAAAAAGGGGATAGTTACAGAATTTAAATCTGGTAGTTATCTTACTTTAATAAAGCCTTTAAAGTAGTAATCTTAATTCCATACCCATCCATTATAAATTGGATGCCAACCCCACAAAAATCATTCATAGAAAACACACAAAACTCGTATAGCCTAAAACCCTTACACCTCCCTATATCTGCCAAAATTAGCTGAAACTTTAAACCAGCATAACTCTCTCATCGTTTGTCGGATTCCTGAAAATAATAGGTTGTTGGAAAGCTCTCTTCATCCTCTTTACAACCATCATTGATTTTTTCTCATGAGGTTAGTATTTCTTTCTCGTAAGATAAATCTAAACTAGGCGGAACTACCAAAATCTTCTTGAACTTCAATGTAGCATAACTCTTTCATCGTTTGTTGGATTCCTGAAAATAATATCTTTTTGGAAAGCTCTCTTTATCCTCTTTCCGAAACTATATTTTTGTTGTTTGGACGTTCGTATTTCTTTGTCAAAAGATAAGCTGAAAATCATTGGTGGAATTAGGTTTTTAGGTTTTTAGATTTGTATAATTCTGCCTTTGATTGATCTCTGATGTTGTTGACCTTATTCATATGATTGTTTAGAATTCATTCATAGTGAACAATCATGAATTCATCCTTTGAATCTTTTCTATACATGAAATTAGTATGCACTATCTTTGCCTTACTGCCTTATTGTTGCCTATGTTGATCAATTGATTAACCTATTGGATTTTGATCTTGTTTCTTTTGATTATACATGTTATAAACCCTTAATCCTTCCTTGTTAACATGAGATTGCAACTCCTACAACTTGTTAACATGAAATCGCAACTTGGCCTATTGCTCTATTCTTAGTGCCAAAAATTGTATGATAATTAGGGATTGTAATTCAGGCTGTTTCTTGTTAAGTTCTTGGCTATCACATCACACATCAAGGGGGAGCTACCTGCGGCATCTGATCACTGGTTTCTGATAGGTTTGGTGAGTGAAATTGGTAAGGAAATAGGGTATTTAATTAGATATTGGATATGCATACTTAGTTTGGTTTTGACTTTGCCTTGTGATGCTATAGGTAGTACATAATTATTGAATAAAGGCAAGGAAACAACTTCTTGTTCAGAGACAAGAGAGGTAGGATCTATGCCTCATCGGTTTCTGTAGAGACCTCGTTGTTTGCTTAATTGATTTCGGTACCTATGATTGTGAAACTGTATGTGCATTCATATTAAATAATGCATGCTTGAGTTACGGATTGAATTGAGGAATTTCTAGGCTATACCAAATCCTTAAGGTAGGTTAGGAGTGCCTAGCTTGCATGTGTGATGTGTATTGAACATGCTGAATGTGATTCGACAGGATTGAGAATACCCTGTTGTGGTTTTGTGGTTACCTGTGTGTGCTTGTACGTGTTTGTGTGTCAGGATCCTTTTTCGGTGGCCATTCGAGGTAAGCGCTGATGCTCCTAGTGACAGGGGAGGTTCTTATTGGTATGGGAGTCGTATGGGTGGAAAATCCCAGCAAGAGCTCGCTGGATGTCTGGTCCTTGTGTGGCCAGAAGCTCTGTCCTTGTGTGGCAGGAACCCCTTATCCTTGTGTGGTTTAGGATGCCTTTGTCTTTGTATGGCTTGGCATATTTTGTCCTTGTGTGGTAAGATGAATAGGCTTGCTGATTAGCTTATGTGTTAACCAATTACCTTTCGTGCAGTAAGCCTTGGACAACACAGGTGGAAAGGGATTGCCTTTTCTTCTTTATTGCCGAGAACAATCTAATGAGTTCTCCCTGCCTGTGTACTTCTGATACTTTTCGGAAGTGTTTGTAGTCCCCCTCAGACTTAGATTTGGCCCTACCCTTTCTGATTGAATATTTGAATTGCATGAATCCCTTTAGTTGTGTAGGAATGATCAAATATTATTCGGGACATTTGTGATTACGGTTTCTGCAGATCTTATGATGTTGTGACCCTACTGAGATTATTGTAATCTCATTCTGATGTTTTTACCATTTTTTTCAGGCTTAGGTACATTCATTGCTCATGGTACCAGTGTGTGAGATCAAGGCTGTACGGCGGGGCGATATCGCATCATTTTTGCATACCTGTTCCTTAATTACTTGCGTATATAACTTGAATAAAAATTGGACTACTTTCTGGTTTATTTTAAGATTCCTCCTTTGCTTGTTATTTTTGACTATGTTGGAGGAATTCTTGCTGGTTATTTGGATCCTTACAGGACTTGTGTGTTATGAATCCACTGATTTAATTTAAAGACTTCCGCTGATATTTTTACTCATTTCGTATGATACCAGAATGATTGTCCAATATCATGCTTCAACTGTTATTAAACATGTAGAATGAACATGCTAAAAGTCAAAAACTTAGTGAGTAAGCCTGGTGGGATTCAGATAGGTCCTAGGTGTCTTTGGGTTTGTTTGGGTTTCACGGCAGTAATGACCTTAATCAGAACAAATACTAATAGGTAGGAATTGGGGTCGTTACAATATTGTTTCCAAGGTGTTTTAGTTGATCTAAAGAAGATTGAAGCCATAGTTGTTGGGAACCCCCACGAACTGTGTTTGAAGTTCAAAGTTTCCTTGGCTTAGCTAGATACTACTGACGCTTCGTGGAAAATTTTTCATCACTTGCTGGAATTTTGACAAAATTGACACACAAAAGAGAGCCATTCATGTGGACTAAGAAGTGCTAGCGAAGTTTCGAAGTACTGAAAAAAGATTAGTTTCCGCGCCTATCCTTACTTTTACCTATTGGTGGAAAGGAGTATGTCGTTTACAGCGATGCATCAAAATCCGGACTTGGATGCGTATTGATGCAAGACAAGAAAGTCTTTGCCTATGCTTCCGAAAATTGTGACCACATGAAAGCAACTATCCTACGCATGATTTGGAGCTTGCAGCTGCGTTGTTTGCGTTGAAAATACGGCGCAACTATTTGTATGGTGACACATGCCGAATCTTCATTGACCACAAAAGCTTGAAATACCTCCTTACGCAGAAAGAGTTGAATATAAGACAACAAAAATGGTTGGAGATAATTACAGACTACGATCTGATCATCGAATATCATCTTGGAAAAGTGAATACAGTTGCTGATGCCTTAAGCCAAAAATTTCATCCTCCTTCTCCATCGGTTTTGGATTATATGTACACCCAATACATGCCAATGTTGCTGGATTTGAAAGCTATACATGTGCATCTTGGCACTGATTTTTCTGGTTCATTGTTAGTGCGAATCGAAGTCATGCCTACCTTGATTGAGAAGAGCCGGAATCAGCAATCAAAAGATCTGAAATTTGTTAAAATTCAGAAGCAATTATCTGATGGTGTTGATGCCATAGCTCGCGATTTCAGAGTACGAGATGACGACATCCTTGTCTTAAAAAATCGGGTATGTGGTCCATAAGATGCTGATATTCGTAATCTTATTTTATCTGAGGCACATAGTTTGAAGTTCGCTATCCATCCTGGTAGTACAAGGATGTACCGAGATTTAAAGAAGCCGTATTGGTGGCCGAACATGAAGCACCACATTGCTGAGTTCGTTGCCTGATGCCTCGTATGTCAACAAATAAAGATCGAGCATCATAGACTCGCAGGTCTACTTTAGCCACTTCTGATTTAAGAATGGAAGTGGGAGCATGTCATGATGGATTTTGTGACCGGATTGCCTAGATCTTAGCGAGGGTATGATGCCATTTGGGTGATCGTGGATCGATTGACGAAATATACATACTTTCTTCCCGTACGTGTGACAGATACACCTGAGAAATTGGTTGTTCGTTACTTGGACAAGATTGTTTGATTGCATGGAGTGTCAGTTTTTATTGTTTCATATTGTGACCTTCGTTTCACATCACAATTTTGGGAGAAATTCCAAAATACGCTGGGTTCAAGATTGAATTTTTGTACAGCATTTCATCCTCAGACTGATGCCAATCAGAAAGGACAATTCAGAAAATCGAAGATATGCTACATGCGAGTGTACTAGACCAGCATACTGGTTGGGATCGATGCCTGCCGTTGGCAGAATTCGCTTACAATAATAGCTTTCATGCAAGCATCGATATTGCACCCTATGAAGCACTATATGAAAGGCCCTGCATAACACCTATTTTCTGGAATGAAGTAGGCGAAAGATGCCTAGATAATCCAGAATTGATTGATCAAGCAACAGAGCAGTTGAACTTGATTCGACAACAGCTAAAGATAGCCCAGGATCGACAGAAAAATTACGCCGATAATCAACGAAGGGAGCTGGAATTTGTGGTAGGTGACAAAGTTTTTTTGAAGGTCGCCCCATGGAAAGGTGTCTTTTGTTTTCAGCAGCGAGGTAAGCTAGCACCTCGTTACATTGTTCTATATGACATTGTCGAGAGGATTGACCCTATTGCATAACGACTTGTCTTACCTCCAAATATGGAAAGAATTCACAATATGTTTCAAGTTTCAATGTTGAGAAACTATGTGCGAGACCTGCTCATGTGCTCGAAGAACCACCTGTTGAGGTTGCTGAAGACCTATCCTATTCCATATAGCCAGTTGCCATACTATATCAGTCAGTTCGTCAGCTTTCAGTTGAAGCGTGCCTATGGTACGAGTTGTTTGGCGTAAAGGCCAAAGCGAGGAACAGTCTTGGGAGACTGAGGAATCTATGCATGCAAAATTTCCTTACTTGTTTGCTTAGGTTCTTGTGCCAAAATTTCGAGGACGAAATTCTTATAAGGAGGGGAGGATGTGGGACTCCGATTTTGAGTTCTGGAAGTCTAGAAGCTAGTGCATGTGAAAAGGTCATTTTATCCCTGAATAAAAGGATATGTGATAGCCAAAATTGGTAAGGAAAGTCTAGTGATTGTTTCTGATTTTAATTCCCTTTGATTTGGTTCTTTATTGGTTAACCGATAATTATCTTAGAAAATAAAATCCCTAAAATTAAGAGAGGATAATTATAGAATTTAATTCTGATAATTATCTTAATTAATCTAAACTTTAAAGTAGGAAAATTAATCCCATAACCACCATATATAAAGTGGATGCCGGCCACACTTAAACTTTAAATAGAAAATATACAAAATTCATCCAACCAAAAACTCTACAACTCCCTATTACCGCCAAAATCTGCTTGAACTTCAAAATAGCATAATTATCTCGTCGTTTGTCGGATTCCTTCAAATAATAGCTTCTTGGAAAGATCTTTCTGTTCTCTATTCAAAAATATTTGATTTTTTGTCTGGAGGTTAGTTTTTCTTTGTTATACTTTAGGTCATAATTTGGCGGGATTAGGTTTCAAAATTTTGTGATTCTGTCTTCAATTGATTTCTATTGTTGTTCCTCTGGTTCAGATGATTTTTAAGCATCCTTTCACGATATAAAATCATGAATTCATCCTTTGAATCTTCCCTATACATGAAATCGGCATGCCCTACCTTTTCCCTATTTGTTGCCTATCTTGATCAATTGATTAACCTATTGGATTCTGATTTTGTTTCTTTTGGTTGTACATGTTACAAATACCTAATATTTCCTTGTTAACATGAAATCGCAACCCTATTACCTTGTATGCATGAAATTGAAATTTGTCTTGTGCCCTATTCTTAGTGCCGAAGTTTGCATAGTTAATTGGGATGGTAATTCCGGTTGAATCTTGTTAAGTTCTTAGCTATCACATCACACATCCAAAGGGGAGGCACCTGCATCATTTGATCACTGGTTTATGATAGATTTGGTGAGTGGAATTGGTAAGGAAATAGGGTATTCAATTGGTTATTGAGTATGCATGTTTAGTTTGGTTTTATGTTTGCCTTATGATATTATATGTGGTTCGGATCTCTTGAATAAAGGCAAAGGAGTAGGTTCTTATTTAGAGACAAGAGAGGTAGGATCTATGTCTCATCGGTTTATTCAGAGATCCTTGTTGTTTGCTTGTTAATTTCGGTACCTACATGTATGATAAGTGTATGCGTATATGTTGTAGTGAGTATGCTTGAACTAAGGATCAAGATGTGATCCTCTAGGCTATACCGAATCCTTGAGTTAGGTTATAAATGCCTAATTTTCATGTGCTTTGTGCATTGTACATGTTGATTGTGTTCTGACATGATTGAGAATACTCTGTTGTGGTATTGTGCTCTGTGCTTGCTTGTGTATGCTTGTACGTGTTTGTGTGTCAGGATCCTTTTCTGGTGGCCATTCAGGATAAGCACTGATGCTCCTGGGAAGAGGAGAGGTTCTTACTTGTATGGGAGTCGTATGGGTGGCAATCCTCAGCATGTGCACGTTGGATGCCTGGTCCTTATGTGGCTAGATGTCTTGTCCTTGTGTGGCAAGATGCCCTTATCCTTGTGTGGTTTGGATACCCTTATCCTTGTGTGGTTTGGATGCCCTTGTCCCTGTGTGGCTTGGATGGCTTGTCCTTGTATGACAAGATGAATAGGCTTGTTGATTAGCTTTTGTGTAAACCCTTTTTGCAGCGAAGCCTTAGACAACACAAGTGGAAAGGAATGACCTTTTCTTGTTAACAAGATTGATTGATGATTTACCTGCCTATGTACTTCAGACTTTTGGAAGTGTTTGTAGTCCACCCTCAACCTTAGTTTCGACCCTAACCTTGGATTGATTCTTGCATTATGTGATACCCTTAGATATGTAGGGATGATCCGATATTGTTTGGGAAATATTTGTTTAAGATTTCTGTATATCTTATAATGTTGTGACCCTACTGAGATTCTTCTAATCTCATCCTACTATTTTCACCAATTTTTCATGCTTAGGTACATTTGTTGTTCATGGTACCAGTGTATGAGAATCAAGGCGCACAGCGGGGCGATATCGCATCACATTTGTATATTTTTGTTTCCTTGGTTGCTTGCGCATACAATATGATCATTGATTGGACTATTTTTTTTTCTGGTTTCTCAAGTTTCCTCCTTTGCTTATTGTTTCCGAACTATGTTGGGGGTTATTTTCTGGATATTTGGATCCCTTTGGGACTTATAAGTTATAGATTTATTGATTAAATTTAAAGACTTCCACTGATGTTTTATTCACTCTGTGTGATACCAGAATATTTGTCCAATATTATGCTCCAAACTTTAAAATCTTAAAGGAATTAACATGCTAAAATCAAAACTAGATGGATAAGTCTTGTGGGATTCAGATAGGTCCTGGTTCGGACTTGTTTGGGTTTCACGGTGGTAAGTGTCCCATTAGGAGTGTAAGGACCCCAAATTCTAACCTATTATTATTTGCTCCTATTAGAACCCTTACTGCTATGAAACCCAATTAATTCCAAAAACCAAGACCCATTTGAATCCCACAAGACTTATCCATCTTATTTCCGATTTTTAGCATGTTCATTCATAACAATTAGAGCATGATATTGGACAAATATTTTGGCATAATACAGAGTAAATAAAACATCAGCGGAAATCTTTTCATTTAATCATTGAAACCATTACACACAAGTCCCATAAAGATCTAAAAATTCAACATGTAAACCTCCTAAAGTAATCTGGAAACAAACCATGAAAGGAGGGACAGACTTAAATAACCAGAAAATAGTCTAATCAAGGTTCATGTTATATGCGCAATCAATCAAGGAGACAAGAATGCAAATGTGATGCGATATCGCCCCGCCGTACAGCCTTGTTCTCACACACTGGTACCACGAACAACAAATGTACCTAAGCCTAAAAAAATGGTGAAAATAACAATATAAGATTATAAAAATCTCAGTATGGTCACAACATCATAAGATCTATAAAAATCTTAAACAAACATCTGATCATCCCTACATAACTATGGGTATCATGCAATTCAATAATCAATCAATGAGTTAGAGCCGAAATTAAGGCTGAGGGTGGACAACAACACTTCTGAAAATCAGTACACAGGCAGGTAAAACTCATCAGATTACTCTCGGTAGTAGGAAAAAGAAAGGTCATCCTCTTCCACTTATGTTATCCAAGGCTTTGCTGCACAAAGGGTAAAAGGTTAACACACAAGCTAAATAGCAAGCCTATTCATCTTGCCAGCACACAGGACAAGGCATCCAGCCAACACACAGGACTAGGCATCCTAAGCAGAATATAGGATTAGGGCTTCTTGCCAGCACACAGGACAAGACATCTAGCCAGCACACAGGACTAGGCATCTAGCCAACACACAGGACTAGGCTTCTAACCATCACACAGGACTAGGCATCTAGCGAGCTATTGCTTGGGATTACGACCCATACGACTCCCTTACAAGTAAGAGCCTCCCCTCTCCCAAGGGGCATCAACATTTACCCCGAATGGATTCATTGATTAAGTTTAAAGACTTCCGCTGATATTTTATTCACTCTGTATGATACTAGAATTCTTATCCAATATCAAAAATCCAAACTTTAAAAACTTTAAAAAATTAGCATACTAAAATTGGAACTAGATGGATAAGCCTTGTGAGATTCAGATATGTCCTGGTTTGGACTTGTTTGGGTTTCATTGCAGTAAGGGTCCCATTAGGAGCAATTTTGGAATATGAGATTTGGGTCCTTATATTTAATTGTTGGAATGGTCATTATGCATATTGCTATCAAAATCGGCCTTCAAATTCCTAACAATATGCCGATGGATCATGATCTTAGTTCACTTAATATCCACAATCTTTTGAATATAGGCCTCATCTACCGAAATCCCGATGGTTCTTACACCTTTACAAAGGCTGGGAAACAGCAAAAGATGGAGACCTCAGCAGTGTCAAATCCAGCAATGATCACTACATCTTAGGAGAGGATAGAGACCTTCAAAAGGTGATTCAATGAAGTGGAGGCACAACTTGCTAGTATGGAACAATAGTTGGAATTGCTTTTAGTAGCTTGAGACCTTTTATGAGTCGACTAACTAGGTTCTTTTAGATAGGATTTAGTTCAGTTATTTTTATTTCTTTTTTATTATTACATCATATAAATGCTCAAGGACAAGTATCATTTAAATATGAGGATGTTACCATGTACATGCACATGTTTGATGCCGATTTGCATATGATGTATTGTCTAAATTGAACTGTTATGTGTTTATGGAAGTTCTTACTCTTGATTGAAAGTGACTTATGAGTGGATTGGATGTTATAGCAATATTGGAATTAGATGTATGATTTGAAATAAAATCACACACCAATCGATGGTGAGATTTGAGATTACTGGGGTGTATTATTTTTCTTAGAAAATTTTATTTTTGAGAGGTTTTCATACATTCATAGACTCTAGAACTTGCCACAATATACCTTTTCAAAGCTTTAATAGAGTTTTGCATGTAGGAAAATTATTTGGGCACATTAGGTAAGACCGGTTGTATGGAATAACTTTTCATTTCCATCACGAGCTGAGACCTTCAATTTTTTAAGTCCTAGTAGTTAATCAAAATTATTTAAGGCATACAAGGAAGTAACCAAAGGGTCTCTAGAATTGTTGGCATTCCTTAATCAAAAGCAAAAGCTGACAAAGACATCTAAATCATGACCTCGAATGATTCAAATGTAAAAGGAATGAATTACTTGCACACAACAAAGAAAAGAAAAATGAAGAAGCAAACAACAAATACATTCTACAAATATGTGATAAGGTAAAAAAGGGTAGACAAAGAGATGAGTCCTAATAGTTTGTCAAAGAACAAAGAAATAAAGGAAACAAAAGAGAATGAGACTGGAAACTCTGTATGATCTGAAAATATTTTTGATTGACTACTAGCTTGCAAAGGAGCCCTCGACTTACCTTAACCGCAACCCCAATATCACCTATCAAAGACTCATTGATTTCTGTAATGTTCTATAATGGTGGAGTTTAGGTATGATGGCAAGCATATGGTAGTTTATTAACTATGAATTGATGATGAGTGATTAAAACACGTACCTCTACTCATAGTTGTACTAGAATATTCAATTTCATGAAGTGTTTGTATTTGATTGAACATCCTAATAATTCTGATACTTTGTATACTTGATGACCTTGTACTGGTTGTTAACAATTGGGTGAGTAAGTTTGATCATATTAATGCATGGCTTGGAAATTTAGATGATTATTTTATACTTGATAGATGCATAGGGACAAGCAATATTTAAGTATGAGAATATTTGTTAACATATTATATATGCTCATTTGATAAATAATTATCCAATTATTTTGAAATAAAAAGTTATTATTTTGTAGTATTTTATCTATCTTTCCTAATCTAATTTGAAATATGAATATGATTTATTTGTAGAAATTTAAGGGGATAATAGAGTTGGAATGGAAAATTTTATAGAAACCCTATTAACTCACTGGGAGGAACAAAATGTTCCTACACTGGGCTTGCCTAAGCACAATCACGTGGATATACAATACTAACTCTTCCTCCACCAAACAACTTGGACACCTATTATTGGGTGCCGCTTGTCTCCTATAACAAAGGCTTTTAGTGGATAGCTTCTCGAGAAAAGCCATCCAAAGGAAGCAGCTCACATACTTAGGCCAGGCCAAGTCCAAATAAGCCACCACTAAGTGGATGACTCAGTCTGAGAATTATCCTTCAACAAAGAATATGTCGAATACATGGTGAACAAGCCTATTGGGCTTAGCTTTCACACAATGTTATCCTCCATCTAGATATTGAATTGAAATAAAGCAATAGAATAATTTACTCTCGGGGTAAGAACCCTCAAGGATTTAACTATCCAAATAATCTGACAATGTGGTATGTGGAAGGTAATATTATATAAAACTCGACAACTAGGAGGACCATCCCCATCCAACCAATATCCTTAAAAAAAAAATGATATGCCACTTACAACCCCCACTAAATGTCAGCTATATTTTGCAAATAGACCTCTAAGTAACCAAACAATTAGATTACTCAGGGATACTCATACAATAACCCAAGCCACCTATACTTCCATACCAAAATCTTCACCCATAATTAATCCTACTCAACTATAAAACACAAACACAACATAAACACCAAGGATTTATTATGGACATTAGTAGCAGGCAGTCCCATTCCATCGTCTGCTTCTGTCTCACAAATACAAGGCTATGACCACTTTTACTCTGGTGAAAAATAATGACATATCAGCCCTATGAACGGGTCATTATACTAAATTTTAGATGTCGCATGTTCCTATTATAACCCCAAAATCCTAGGGTTCTTAACATAACCAAAATTTATATTTTTGGAAATTGAAACGTTATACTAATTTAACAAATAAAACTATAATAATATTATGCCCACAATCTATAATAATAATAAAACTTAACCTATTTATTAATAAAAAAATTAAAAGAAACCAGAGGTCACCTTTTTCCAAAAAAACAAGCCACAAAAGTGACCAACAAAGACAAATCCGTGAAGCAATATGACGTGGCAGTAACGGAAAGAAGCTGGGCGACGACAAAGTACGCAGTGCACGTAAAGGAAGACTTGGTGGTGATGGAGACGATGTAACGACCCCAAATCCTAACCTAATATTAATTGCTCCGATTAGGGCCATTACCGCCATGAAACTCATACAAGCCCAAGAACCAGGACATATCAAAATTCCACAAGGCTTATCAAATTCTCAATTTTTAGCATGTACATTCTTTATGTTCATTAGTTATTGGAGCATGAAATTGAACATGTATTCTGGTATCATACGGAGTGAATGAAATATCAGCAGAAGTCTTTAAATAAAATCAATGAATCCACAACTTACAAGTCCCATAAGGATCCAAACATCCAGTAAGTTAATTCCCAAAATAAAACGGAAAAAAATAAAGGAGGAACCTTCAAAACCAGAAAAATAGTCCAATCATAATTCATGATATATGTGTAAGCAATCAAGGAACAGGTATGCTAATGTAATGCGACATCGTCCCGCTGTGTAACTTTGATCTCACACACTGGTACCACGGACAGTGGATGTACCTAAGTCTGAAAATATCGAATACAATAGGATGAGATTACAAGAATCTCAGTAGGGTCACAACATCATAAGATCTACAGAAATCTTAAATACAAATCTATCATTCCTACACATCTATGGGTATCACGCAATTCAAAAATCAATCAAAGGGATAGGGCCGAAATTAAGGTTGAGGGTGGACTGCAAACACTTCCAAAAATTAGAAGTACACAGGTAGGTAAAGCTCATCAGATTGCTCTCAGCAATAGGAAAAAGAAAGGTCGTCCCCTTCTACCTGTGTTGTCCAAAGCTTACTGTACAAAGGGTAAAAGGTTAGTACACAAGCTAATCAGTAAGACTATTCATCCTGCCACACAAGGACAAGACATCCCAAGCCAGATAAGGACAGGGATATCCCAAACCACACAAGGATAAGGGCTTCCTGCCATACAAGGACAAGACTTCTAGCCACACAAGGACTAGACATTCAGTGCGCCTATGTTAGGGTTTGTCACCCATACAACTCTCATACCAGTAAGAGCCTCCCCTCTCCCAAGAAGCATCAGCGCTTACCCCAAATGGCTATCAGAATAGGATCCTGAGACACAAACATGTACAAGCACACACAGGCAAGCACAAGCACAATACCATAACAGGGTATCTTTAATCATGTCAGAACACAATTATCTTATTCAATTCACATATCATATGCAATTTAGGCACACAAAACCTAACTCAAGAGTTCGGTATAGCCTATAGGATTCATATCTCAATCCGCAATTTTTGCACATATCCTCCAATCAATTCGCATACAATAATAACAAGGGCATGCATCGAAAACAACAAACAAACAAACAACAAGGATCTCTGGAGAAACCGATGAGGTATAGATCCTACCTCTCTTGTCTCTGAACAAGAAACTATTCCTTTGCCTTTATTTAATAATTCCGAACCACCTAAAGTATCACAAGGCAAAGACAAAACCAAACTAAGCATGCATACTCAATAGCCAATTAAATACCCTATTTTCTTACCAATTCTACTCACCAAACCTATGAGAAACCAGTGGTCAAATGCCGCAGGTGCCTCCCTTTTTGATGTGTGATGTGATAGCCAAGAACTTAACAAAATTCAACCTGAATTACCACCGAATTGAACTATGTATATTTTGGCACTAAGCATAGGACACAAGATAGTTTGCTATTTATGTTAGCAAGGTGTAAGGGTTTCGATTTCATGCTAACAAAGAAAGATTAAGTGTTTATAACTTGTACAATCAAAAGAAACAAGATCGGAATCCAATAGGTTGATCAATTGATTAAGATAGGCAACAATAGAGTAAGGGTAGGGCATACTGATTTCATGTATAGAAAAGATTCAAAGGATGAATTCATGATTTTATAATATGAATAGATGCCAAACAATCATACGAACAAGAGGAACAACAATAGAAATCAATTGAAGACAGAATCACACAATTTTAAACCCTAATCCCGTCCAAATTCGACTTATCTTATGATAAAGTAAAACTAACCTTCTGAAAAACAAATGATGGCTGGGAAGAGGATGAAGATTGCTTTCCAACAAGATATTATTCACAAGAATCCGACAAAGGATGAGAGAGTTATGCTATTTTGAATTTCAAGCAGATTTTGGCAATTCTGAAAACTTCAATTTAACTTTTAACGAATAAATACTAATCTAAAAAAACAAAATCATAGATAGTTGGAAAGAAGATGAAGAGAGCTTTCCAGCAAGCTATTATTCACAGGAATCCGAGAAGCGATGAGAGAGTTATGCTTGTTTGCAGTTCTAGTGGGTTTCAGCAGAAATTGGAAGGTGTAGGGTTTTTACGTGTTACGAATTTTGTGTGTTTTCTGTATAAGATTTTTGTGTGGCTGACTTCCTATTTATATAAGGTGGTTGTGGGATTAAAATCCCTAGGCTTAGTTAAAGTAAGATAATTATCAGAATTAAATTCTGTAATTACCCTCATTAAACTGAGGGTTTTTATGTCCTAAGGTAATTATCAACCAATAAAGAATCAATTTAAAAGGAATTAATACCAAAACTAATTACAAGACATCCCTTACCAATTTCGGCCATCACACATCCTTTTCTTCAGGGAAAAAATGGTATTTTTTAACTGCACTAGCTTCTGGACTTCTAGGACTCAAAATTCAGGGTCTCACATTCTCCCCTCATAAGAATTTCGTCCTCGAAATTTTAGCAAACAGATAGGTAAATTTTGCATGCATAGATTCCTCAATCTCCCAAGATTGTTCCTCAATTTGGCCATTACGCTAAACGACTCGTACCATAAGCACGTTTCGACTGCAAAGCTGTCGAACTGACTAATCTAGTATGGCAACTGGCTGTATGGGATAGGATAGGTCTTGAGCGATTACAACTGGGTTGAAACATGAAACACGTTGTGAATTCTTTCCATATTTGGAGGTAAGGTAAGTCGGTATGCAACAGGGCCGATCCTTTCAACGATGTCATACGGACCAATGTAATGTGGTGCTAGCTGACCTCGCTGCTGAAAACAAAGAACACCTTTTTATAGGGCGACCTTTAGAAACACTTTGTCACTTACCGTAAATTCCAACTCTCTTCGTCGATTATCGGCGTAGTTTTTCTGCCGATTTTGGGCTGCTTTTAGCCGTTGTTGAATTAAGTTCAACTGCTCTGTTGCTTGTCAATCAATTCCGGATTGTCTATGCGTCTCTCGCCTACTTCATTCCAGCAAATGGGAGTTCTGCAACGTCTCCCATATAATGCTTCGTAAGGTGCCATACCGATGCTTACATGAAAACTATTATTGTAAGCAAATTCTTCCAATGGAAGGCATCGATCCCAATCGGTTTGCTGGTCCAACACGCTCTTACATAATATATCTTCGATTGTCTTAATCATCCTTTCTGATTGGCCATCAGTCTGGGGATGAAATGCTGTACTGAAATTCAATCTCGAACCCAACGTATTTTGGAATTTCTCCCAAAATCATGAGGTGAAACGGGGGTCACGATCTGAAACAATGAAAACTGGCACTCCATGCAATTGAACAATCTCGTCCAAGTAATGAACAACTAATTTCTCAAGTGTATCCGTCACACGTATAGTAAGGAAGTGTGCAAATATCGTCAATCGATCCACAATCACCCAAATGGCATCTTATCCTCGCTGCGATCTAGGCAAGCCGGTCACAAAATCCATTGTCACATGCTCCCACTTCCATTATGGAATCGGGAGTGACTGAAGTAGACCAGCGGGTCATTGATGTTCGATCTTTATTTGTTGACATACGAGGCGTTGGGCAATGAACTAAGCAATGTGGCGTTTCATGTTTGGCCACTAATACTACTCCTTTAAATTTCGGTACATCTTAGTGCTTCTGGGATGGATAACAAACTTTAAACTATGCGCCTCCGATAGAATAAGGTTACGAATATCAACATCTTGTGGAACACATATCTGGTTTCTGAAGACAAGCACTTCGTCATCTCGTATTCTGAAATCACAAACTATGGCATCAATCACCATGAGAAAGTTGCTTCTAAATTTCAATCAATTTTGGATACTCTAATTGCTGATTCCGGATTTCCTCAATCAAGGTAGTGTGACTTCGATTCGTGCCAATAACGATCCAGAAAAATCAGTGCCAAGATGCACATGATTAGCTTTCAAATCCAGCAACATAGGCATGTAATGGGTGCGCATGTAAGCCAAAACCGTTGGGGAAGGAGGATGAAACTTTCAGCTCAAGGCATCAGCAACAACATTTTCCTTTTCAGGATGATATTCAATGATCAAATCGTAGTCTTTAATCAGCTCCACCCATCTTCGTTGTCTCATATTCAATTCTTTTTGCATGAGGAGGTACTTCAGGCTTTTGTTGTCGGTGAAGTTTCGACACGTCTCGCCGTACAAGTAATGTCGCCATATTTTCAACGCAAACACCACGGCTGCAAGCTCCAAATCATGCGTAGGGTAGTTGTTTTCGTGTGGTCGTAACTGTCAGGAAGCATAAGCAATGACTTTCCCGTCTTGCATCAATACGCATCCAAGTCCGGATTTCGATGCATCGCTGTAAACCACATACTCCTTTCCGCAAATAGGTAAGGTAAGGATAGGTGCGGAAACTAACAGGTTTTTCAGTTCTTCGAAACTTCACTGGCATTTCTCGTTCCACACAAACGGCTCACCCTTGCATGTCAGTTTTGTCAATGGTGCGGCAAGTGATGAAATATTCTCCACAAAACGACAGTAGTATCCTGCTGAGCCAAGGAAACTACGAACTTCGAACACAGTTCGTGGGGGTTCCCAAGCAACTATGGCTTCAATCTTCTTTGGATCAACTAACACACCTTGGGTGGAAACAATATGGCCATGGAAACCAACTTCGCATAACCAGAATTCACATTTGGAGTACTTTGCAAATAACTGCCGATCCTTCAAAACATTCAGCACAATCCGCAAATGCTTAGCATGTTCCTCTTCAAAGTTTGAATAAATCAGAATGTCATCGATGAAGACTATCACAAATTTATCCAGGAACTCATGGAACACACGATTCATCAGGTCCATGAACACAGCAGGTGCATTGATCAAACCAAATGGCATAACCAGAAATTCGTAGTGGCCGTATCGTGATCTGAGCACGGTCTTCGGAATATCAGTATCACGAACTCGCAATTGGTGGTATGCAGATCTAAGGTCGATCTTGGAGAACACGGCTGCACCCTAGAGTTGGTCGAACAAATCATCGATGCGTGGAAAAGGGTACTTGTTCTTCAGTCACACGATTCAACTGCCAATAGTCGATGCATAATTGTAACGAGCCATCTTTCTTCTTTATGAACAAGACAGGTGCTCCCCAAGGTGTCACACTAGGTCGGATGAAACTGCGATACAACAAATCTTCCAATTGTGTTTTTAGTTCCTCTATTTCCGCAGGAGCCATACGATACGGAGGAATGGAAATCGGATTTGTACTAGGCACTAACTCAATGCCGAATTCCACTTCCCTTGCTGGTGGTAAACTGGCTATGTCTTCTAGAAATACTTTTGAAAATTCACGAACCACTGGAACAGAATCCAGATCTGAGGACTCTTTAGAAATATCATGTATGTGCCTGAGGTACGCTGTACATCCTTTGTTGACCAATTGCTTTGCATCCAGCCAAGAAATCATGCAAGTTGGAACAACTAGCCTATTACCTTCAAAGTAGTATTCGGCACCATCAGGAAAAGTGAACCACACATGTTTGGTGAAACACTCCATACGGGCTTGATATTTCACCAGACAGTCCATGCCTAAGATTACATCCCAATTGTCGAGCTTCCTTCAATAATTTTGTAATCACAATGGGAAGTCTCTCGGCTTTCTTAGGATGTGCCGGCTGTACAGGGTCAAGTGGAGGAATAGGTTCTTCCATGGGCGTGGGAGCAGGAGCATTCTGAAATTGCGCCTCCATACGCTACTGATATGTAGTAATTTCTTGCAATACGTTTAGGATTTGTGTCATCACATGATCGATGGTCGGTGCGGCTGGAGTCTCAGGTTGGTTTTTGGGCTCAGCTTGCGCTCCCTGCTCAGTTTGTGCATTCGGCTCCTCTTGCTCAACAAGTTGCTGTTCGGCCTGAACCTCATACCTACCTCGTTGATCGCTTGTAGCATTCAACCTTGCCATACTATACAAATATACGATTGTTACTTAACACATAACTAAATACGATACTAGGAAAAGAACTGGTACTTGGTGGAGAGGCATGCACCGGACGATACGCATATGCTGGAAAAATACTCACAAGTTTCGGAAATAATATGTACACATGCGATGCACACTCGGCAATTACACCAACACTCCCATAAGCATTTGGCAACAATACTATCATACAAACCATTCTCGGAAATCATTGCAACAAACTCTGAAGACAATGATAAGAAGTCACATAGGGACACTCAGCATTATGGCAAAAACACACATTCGACAATGATCAGAAATATATTAAGATTTATCAGAACACAACAAGGTATACAAGGCATAAGAACATTCATAAACAGACAGCAAATCCGATTATCATTCTCATTATTTAAATCTTACAAATCAATCCCTTCTTAGCATTAGTTTATTTTCAGTATTAGCCCTTAAGTGAGTGAGTGTGTGTGCATGTTCTTACCTACAAACACAAAATCAACAAACAAGTTAGTATAAAGCCAATTATATTCCTTAAACCATACTCCGGTTCCAAATCTGTAACGACTCCAAATCCTAACCTATTATTAATTACTCCGATTAAGGCCATTACCGCCGTGAAACTCAAACAAGCCCAAGAACCAGGACGTATCTGAATTCCACAAGGCTTACTTATCAAATTCTCGATTTTTAGCATGTACATTCGTTATGTTCATTATTTATTGGAGCATGATATTGGACATGTATTCTGGTATCATATGGAGTGAATAAAATATCAGTGGAAGTCTTTAAATAAAATCAATTAATCCACAACTCACAAGTCCTAGAAGGATCCAAACATCCAGTAAGTTAATTCCCAAAATAAAACAGAAACAAGTAAAAGAGAAACCTTCAAAACAAGAAAAATAGTCCAATCATAATTCATGTTATATATGCAAGCAATCAAGGAACAGATATGTTAATGTGATGCGATATCGCCCCGTCGTGCAGCCTTGATCTCACACACTGGTACCACGGACAGTGGATACACCTAAATCTGAAAAATGTTGAATACAACAGAACGAAATTACAAGAATCTCAGTAGGGTCACAACATCTTAAGATCTATAGAAATCTTAAACACAAATCTCTTGAACAACATTAGATCATTCTTACACATCTATGGGTATCACGCAATTCAAAACTCAATCAAAGGGATAGGGCTGAGGGTGGACTGCAAACACTTTCGAAAATCAGAAGTACACAAACAGGTAAAGCTCATTAGATTGCTCTCAGCAATAGGAAACAGAAAGGTCGCCCCTTTCTACCTGTGTTGTCCAAGGCTTACTGCACAAAGGGTAAAAGGTTAGCACACAAGTTAATCAGTAAGCTTATTCATCCTGCCACACAAGGACAAGACATCCCAAGCCACACAAGGACAAGGGTATCCCAAACCACAGAAGGATATGGGCATCCTGCCACACAAGGACAAGACTTCTAGCAACACAAGGACAAGACTTCTAGCAACACAAGGACTAGACATCCAGTGCGCGCATGCTGGGGTTTGCCACCCTTACAACTCCCATACCAGTAAGAGCCTCCCCTCTCCCAAGGAGCATCAGCGCTTACCCCAAATTGTCATCAGAACAGGATCCTGACACACAAACATGCACAAGCACACACAGGTAAGCACAAGCATACACAACCAAGCACAAGCACAATACCATAACAGGTATCCTCAATCATGTCAGAACACAATTAACTTATTCAATTCACATATCATATGCAATTCGAGCACTCAAAACCTAACTAAAAGGTTCGGTATAGCTTATAGGATTCTTATCTCAATCCGCAATTCTTTCACATATCCTACAGTCAATTCGCATGCAATAATAACAAGGGCATGCACCGAAAACAACAAACAAACAATAGGGATCTCTGGAGAAACAGATGAGCCATAGATCCTACCTCTCTTGTCTCTGAACAAGAAACTATTCCTTTTTCTTTATTTAATAATTCTGAACCACCTATAGTATCACAAGGCAAAGACAAAACCAAACTAAGCATGCATACTTAATAACCAATTGAATACCCTATTTCCTGACGAATTCTACTCACCAAACCTATCAGAAACCAGTGGTCAGATGCCACAGGTGCCTCCTCTTTTGATGTGTGATGTGATAGCCAAGAACTTAACAAGATTCAACTTGAATTACCACCTAATTTAACTATGTATATCTCGACATTAAGCATAAGACACAAGATAGTTTACAATTTCATGTTAGCAAGGTATAAGGGTTGCGATTTCATGCAAACAAAGAGGGATTAAGTGTTTATAACATATACAATCAAAAGAAACAAGATCAGAATCCAATAGGTTCATCAATTGATCAAGATAGGCAACAATAGGGCAAGGGTAGGGCATACTGATTCCATATATAGAAAAGATTCAAAGGATGAATTCATGATTTTATAACATAAATATTTTCCAAACAATCATACCAACAAGAGAAACAACAACAGAAATCAATTGAAGACAGAATCACACAATCTTGAACCCTAATCCCGTCAAAATTCAACTTATCTTATCATAAAGAAAAATAACCTCCTGACAAAAAAAAAATATTTCTGGAAAGAGGATAAATAGAGTTTTCCAACAAGCTATTATTCACAAGAATCTAACAAAGGATGAGAGAGTTATGCTATTTTGAATTTCAAAAAAATTTTGGCAATTCTTACAAAATTCGATTTAACTTTTAACAAATAAAAACTAACCTCCAAACAAAAAAACAATGATGGTTGGAAAGAAGATGAAGAGAGCTTTCCAACAAGCTATTATTCGCAGGAATCCGATAAACGATGATTGAGTTATGCTTATTTGAATTTCCAGCGGATTTCAGCAGAAATTGGAAGATGTAGGATTTTTAGGTGTTACGAATTTTGTATGTTTTCTGTACATAATTTTTGTGTCGCTGACTTCTTATTTATATAAGGTGGTTATGTGATTAAAATTATTATCTTAAAGACTTAATTAAAGTAAGATAATTATTAAAATTAAATTCTGTAATTATCCTCTCTTAAACATAGGATTTTTATTTCCTAAGGTAATTATCAACTAATAAAGAATCAATTTAAAGGGAATTAGTACCAAAAATAATTACTAGACATCTCTTACCAATTTTGGTCATCACACATTCTTTTCTTTAGGGGAAAAATGATCTTTTTCATCTGCACTAGCTTCTAGACTTCTAGGACTCAAAATTCAGGGTCTCACAGACGAATTAATGTGCAAAAAACTCTAATGTCGACGAAGTATGGCAGGGAGCAAAGAAATCGAACAATAGACTCGAGGTGACCCGAAAATATCACATACACACAGAACCAACATGCTTACGAGTTAAATCATATACTTTATGCATTCAAAACATGGCAAGCAAGTTCATGTAGTTAACATCCTCGTCAAACTCAACATACGTATATCCTCTATTCAAAACCATATAATTATGGTATTTTAAAACGAAAACACAAAACGACTATACATACACAAATGAAAAAAAAACGCCCACCTCTTGTCGTGCAGAAAACTCAGCAGCAATATCTTTGTCTTTATCGACCATTCCAGCTCCACCTAAACACACAAACAATTCCACAATCACATAAGCATCAAAACCGACAAAAATTGACTAAACGACTTGAAACTGAAAAATGATACTCTAGAGACTCCAACAACGCTCACACTAACAACATGCTCGCAACTCAGGATTCCGGAAAACCAACCAACGGGCGAAATGCTCAAACCTCCCACAAGCCACACACAGCTCTGAATCGAACACACAAATCAACTAACCTAAGCATCAGAATCACTCTGAATCGACAGTTCAATCAAAATTCTAACTGTCCCACACTTATATTTGTCAGGTTAGGTTGGGTATTTATACCTCGGGCTCAAAATTTTGAAAAGACCTGATTAAAATATTTTAAAAGTCTGATATGCCCCGAATGGGCCAAAACGAGTTTTAAAACTAATAAACATCATAAATGGGTTTAAATAATTAATTCAGCTAAAAAAAATAGTTAATCAAGCTCAGAAAATAAGTAACGACAGAAACAGGTTTTCCAGTCCCAAGGTCCTGGTCACTCAAAACGGACCCGAAATCGGCCAATATCGATTTCCGCTGAGTCAAACCTCGACACTCGACTTAGAGCACTCGTTAAGACACTAGGTTTTCTATAAATATGTCCACCCTAAATGGTCACTCTCAAGTCAACGGTCAACTCTAGATCAAAATGGTCAACTTCGGTCAAACATGTCAAAATCGTACTCTCACTGAAAGGTCTTGCTAACTAGGCACTCAGAGGGTGAGGTCTCACACCTCGGGTTTATTCCCAATCATTACATAAATCCATAATCTCAGTCTCATGGACTACTATATCCAAAATCTATCTAGTCTAACCTCTAAAATCGTTTTACTAACAATCCCATCCAAAGGGAAATCAAAAATTCCCTGGTGGATATTTTAAATACATATTTTTGAAAATATATATAAGTTCAATACCACCAGTGATATCGTTAGGAAAAGTGGAGAAATCATCTTAGAACACAAGTCCCAACTCACACACAACTCGAAGAGCCTGAGGGTATATAATATGTGTATATATATATATATATCCTGATACATACATCATCACAAGGCTTATAAGTACCACCTTATACTCCTAGGAAAGGGAATATCCTTCTATCTAAGTATGCTCATTCACTTACCTCCGCACTAGACAAGCCCTGTTATTCGTCAATTGCAATATCAAGTCCTAGAAATCTCAAATGCACAAACACACACACACACACACACTATATATATATATGCGTACGCTTTGCAAACATAAGGATAAAATCTCAAATCATATTGTAATTTAATAAAATATGATGCAACATATGATGAAGCACTCATGGGCGCTTGTCTATGTTTAAGGAAGTCATAGAACGGTGTTTGGATAATATTTTGTGGGTTATGGGTGAGATCGACATGAGTGTATTATCTAGACACAGATGTGCAAACTGGGCACACATGAGAAATTGGGCAAGGGTGAGAAACTAGGAACGAGTGATATAAAGCCACTGGATATGTTTTCTGGAGATTGGGTACAGTTTTTGTGTTTTTCTCACTCTTGCAAATTAACATTTTCACACTCTTAATTCACTCATTTTCCACTCAAAATCATCAAAAACGTTCTCCCAAGAACCTCACAATGTACTCACTCAATATACCACATGAAAAACAACTTAAGCCACATCATTTCAATACAAAACAATTACCCAGTCAAGATTTAAACATGTGCATCAAATAACCATCATCACATATCATCACATATCCTCACAATGCATTTCAGTCACATCATAAGCATGTATATAGATTTCAAATATGCTTTTTATGCATCACAAACGTGCCACGCACATAATTAACCTAGCATGTCAAGTCATTTGTCAATGCACATATTTCCTCCATTCAAAACCATGAATTCATCCAATTTTAGTTAGTACAAGCAAATAAAGTTCGTGTATGTAAATAATACATAGACTCCTCCTCTTATCAAGCCGACTCACTAACCACAACACCTTTGCCTATATCACAAATCAACAGACCAACTACAAGCAAGAAGAGCAAAAAAAACCAAAACTCAAAATGAATCAAAACAAGGAAACAACTCTAAAATGAAAACCAACACTTAAGACTCTTCTCCAATAAAAACGAAGAAACATACTCTAAACAAGCCATGGGATCCACTAAACTCACAACTCAAACCAAAAGTGAATGGCCATGAAAGTCACAATCCAAACCAAGGAAAACTGATGGCAACAAAAGCAATAGTGGGGCAATGGGATTAAAATCTCCAAAATTACACAAAGCCTTAAAACATAAAAGCTCACAAACCTCTACTAAGACAAAACCAATCGAACCAAACTATTAAGGTACCCTATGAAGCATTTTCGCACTCATAAAATAACAAGAAATCAGGCAAGAAAGAGAAGAAATGGATCCATACCTCAAAAATAGCTATCATTAATGAAAATCCATTGAGAAGGGTTATGATTTATGTTTAGAATAATGCTCAACCATCATTTTGGGGTGAAAATTGGTTTGGGTGGGTTTTAAGTGCTAAATGGGTATTTGGAATGTCGAGAGTGAATAAGGGGAAAGAGTGAGAAAAAGAGAAAAATAATAAAATAATGAGTATGAGGGGTACTTTGGGCTCTTAGATTGCAGCACTGAGAAAAATTCAAAATGTTAGGCCCGGGTTAGGTATACCCCCAAAATCCAAAAATGTTGAAAACTCAAACCAAAATATTTTAAAATATCTAACATACCCCAAGTGGACCAAAGTGATGTTTTAAAACTTAGTTGCTGACTAGACTCTCCGAAGGATGTGGTCTCACAATGTTCCCATCACTAACCACCCACAAATCCATGTTCATCCACTCGCACATATCCCACTCACACATAACTGCACTAACTTAATTTAACTGTAAATAAGCCAAGTACCATGTTCAAAAAATTATGGTTATTACATTATCTCTTCTTAAAAATAAGTTTAGTCCTCTAAACTTGACTTGTCAGTAAAGAAACCTGAAGATATCAATTTTTGCTCCTTAGCATTTTGTACTCTTAATATGTCCTAGATTGTTAAACCATGCTTCATTACCCTAATTTGTCATGCCTAGAACCAAGATCAAGACAAGTGGCAATGCCACGTACCGAGGCATGCAAGGCTAACAAAAGCAGCAGAAGTCTTTATAACCATGTTTACAATAAACTCTCTCAAAAAAAATGCAAACTAAAGGAGTCTACATAAATCTTTAACAAAAATCCAAGTTATATACCACAAATCCGATATCTCTAATCTAGTCTGATATCAATGTACATCTAACTTTGAAAGGGTGAAGCAACAGTGGATGAGTATAGCTTAGTAATAACAGTTATGAGCAGTTTTTGACTGTTGGAGTTATCCAACCAGTCAAAATTAAGTAAGTCTAACCGGTCAAAACTGTTGGCTTATAAATATAGGGTGCGGGAAAAACAGAGAATGTTGGGTGGAAAAATCAAAATATCTTTTCTAAGGATTATATTCAAAGCATTTAGTGAAATATATCCTTGGAATTTGAGGCACATAGTATGTAATTGTAGTTTATGATCAACATGAATGATTAAACAAAAAGAGTTATTATTTCACGTGTATTGTAATTTTTTTTAGAGTGTCTCAATTCTTGCTTTAAATAACACTGAAAAGTGCATTAAGGAATACACTAACGATTTTGATCAACCCATCAAACGTAATTATATGTTTAAGGAAACTTTGCTTATAGTCCGACAGATTAATACACAAGCCAGGATAGTATGGTGAAATATGATAGGATAGGAATATACTTGTTACTCTATGTATATCGTTGAATTAATTAACTCGATTTTTTTGTTTAGATGGGAATATAGTAATAGACAGATTGAGTTGGATAGTTAAGTCATTGGAAGATACTTAATTAAATGCTTAGGATAAGCGGTTCGATGAAATTACATGATATACTTCGCATGCAACAAAAATTGAGTATGATCCTTAGTTTTAATTAATGATGTTTTTGTTATTTATTATTTTTAATATTTGTATTTATAGTATCAACAAGTTTGAATTACATTAACTAGAATTAGGAATCGAAGTAATAGAGTATAAATGCTATTTAGTTCCATAAGGATGAATCTTGTTCTTTGAACAACTATATTACTTATACGATGTTGTTCGGTTGCAATTTTTAGGTATAGGGAGAAATACGCAACAAGTTTTTGGCATCGTTGCTATAGAAGGTGTTCTTGGGATGGTTCTTCCCTATATCGAAAACTTCTCAGTTGCAAAAGGAGATCAATAACTTTCAGCAACAACCAAGAGAAAGTTTGTACGAATCATATGAACGATTTAAAGGCTTGTTAAGAAGATATTTGCACCATAACATCTTGGATTTTTCTCAATTGGAGAGTTTCTTCAGGGGCTTGACCAAGATGGAAAAGATGATATTAAATGCTCTAGCAAATGGTAACATCTTAAACAAAGACATTGCTGAGGCGTTTAAGTTGATTGAGGAAATAGTTTTAGGGGGTTAGAGTTGGAGTAGTGATCCTGACTTCGACAAGTCCGCAGGCAAGTTAGACTTAGATGCCATTACAAAGTTGACTACAGAAACAGGAGCCTTGCGAAGAGAAGTAAATCAGAGCAAGAAGATGGTTGCTAGTACAATTCACGTTCAAGATACTGAATGGGAGGACCCGTTCCCAGTAACTGGTAGCCTCACCGCCGTGCAGCCCCGATTGACCAAACTGGTGGACCAAGCGGAACTACACAAGGCTTATCCGAAAAATACAACATTTGAATATTTTTGTTTAAAACATGGCACGCATCAATTGGTACTCAGCACAACTACAAACAACGGAGTATGAGTAACAAACACATGCAGCAAAAATATCAGATCATATACAACGGGCCATACGGCCTCACACATGCCTCACACATGCAACACCTTGAGTCCACACTCACAGGTCCCCAGAGACTCAAAACAACATCACTTCTTATATATCAAAACTATCAAAGTATGCAAGCATGACTTGTATACATATGCACTAGCAATAGCAAAATACACTAGTATTTAAATATACAAGAAGATGTGAAGGATGCTGAGTCCAAAAACGTGCATGTGCATTTGTCCAGCCCTACGACCAATACTGGGATAGTAACCTCGAACTTGAACAGCTAACTCTCAGAACTTAGTCCAGAAACAAAACAATAGAGAGGGGGAGTGAGTCAAGGACCTCAGTGGAAGTTACCGCGTCATAAGCATAAACGGTGGAATGGAGACAAAACCAAAGCATAGTATCAAACATTTATTCAAACCAGTACAATCCATACTCTTCAATGTATGCCATCATAAGTGCACACACAAAAATGCATAAGGAAGTAAAAACAGCTTTGATACTTGGCTACTATGCCCAAAACATAACGGGGTGGACACAAACCAGTTTCACGTAACCCCCGCTAAAGGGTTACCTAAAAGCCTACTGATGGTTTTCAGTTGTAGCATATATATAAACAAAACCCCACCATCAGTATTGTCCAAAATTGAATGGAGAACACAAACTATCACATTCAATTTTGTGCACACGTATATAACGTCGTAAGATATATATGAAGCATTTATAAGGCCTTTCCCTTCATAGTGCACACAGCACTCAATATACATACATATATCCCACCATACCTCTCCAGGTAAGCAACTGTCCTCTCCATAAGGACTCCATATACTTACCTAACTTGATCAAGTATTCACCGTCAATTCCAATCGGTACACACGTATGGGTTATTAAATTGAAAAACTCATCAAATATTCCATGCATGCATTTAAACATTTTCATCTTGTAAATCAGGTGCTAAACATCTCAAAATAATATTCAAAGCATTCGGCCACAATGAGAAACATGTATATGGAAATGAAAAATCACATCGTATGGTAGGTCACAAAACACGTATGAAAAGTCGTATACACCAAACAAGTAAGCATACTTCAGCTTTTGAAAATCCGGCTGATGCATTGAAACATGGCAAGTAATTGATGATTCAAACAACACATATTTAACATAATTCAAGTCATGCCTCCATTCAAACCAAAACATGTGATCATATTTTAATTCTGAAAACAAAACATGACGTGTATGCAAATGAAACATAAACTCCCACCTCTCGTTTCAAACCTAAACAACCCCTTGGTACTGTTCATCCGAAATTTATACAAGAATCATAGGTTGTTTTCAGGCATTTTCATCCATAAAAAACACTCAATCACATCACTAGCAACCTGAATAAACCAACCAATCCAAAAGAAAACCAAAGATTAATCACTTACCAACAACTCTGCAATTTTCGGCCAGAATGAAGAACACCTCAAAATCAGGCCTTAAACATCAAACTAACAGTGGAAAAGTGTAGAAAATTGATGGGAAAGTGTTTTGGGACAATCCTCCTCAAGTTTTTGGGGTTAAATTGGGCAAAGTTTGGATTTTGGTAGGTTGGAAGGGTGAAGGAAGGAGAAAAATGAGTTAGGTCTGGAATGTGCTGGTCACTTATGGAAGAGAAGTGTTTAAAGGATGAAGTGTGGGCTTGGGCCCAAAAGTTCAACAAGACTGGACTGGGCAATTGACGGCCCGTTTCATCACAAATGAGCCCAATGGGCTCACGAAATGTCAACCAAATGGCCCAACAATTTCTTTGAGTATGTAAAACTATAACATCAGGATTGGGCCTGAAAAAAAAAAACAAAATCGCAAACAGCCCAAAACACAAACTTTTGGCCCAAACGGCCCACGATCGCTTAAAACGGACCGAAATCAACCTGGTTTGTTTTTCACTGACTCAACCTCGATCGTCTAACCTATCTCACTCACAATCATACTTAACCACTCTCAGATTCACTATGGGTTACTTAAAGGCTTCCTACGGCCGTGTTCACAAACCAACAACGTAGCATCGGCGTGCTGCCGCTGGCACGAACGCTGCCTCTGACCAGCACTACAATAGACGGGATCTCATCCTAGTGGTTTATGACTTTTGCAATAGAAATCAAAACCATTTCCAATGTCTGTTTGTGATGGAGGAGGAAAGTTATGTAAGTGACACAAATAAGTGAGCAACTAGCTATTATGGAAACACAAACAACTCGAACTGGCAGGATCATCCTAATTTCTCATGGAGAAGTCAAAATGGGGGGAATCCAAACATGTCAGGATCAAAACAGCAAGGGTAGAGCTCAAGGGATGCTGGAGTATCTAACTTCAATTAGGGATACTGTCAGCAAGGTAATGCTTAGAATCTACAGAAAAACGAAAGAAGAAGCAATCTCAAGGACTTAATGCAATAGTTTATTATGTCATTGGACTCAAGAATAAAGAATTTAGAGACTCAAATGAGTCAGATTTATCATCTGTTGCAGAGTCGACCACAAGGAGCATTACCATCTGATACCAGGCCACCTTCAGATTTTAAAGCCATTACACTCGTTGGAGGTAAGATATTATCTGAACCGGTGCAGCCACAAGCAGTGTTGTTAGGGTCTGGTTCTGAGAATAAGTTTGAAGAGGAACAAGATTTCATGCCACATACGAGTTGAGAGCAAGAAATTGAAAAGGGAAAACAACCAGAGATCATTTAGAAGAAGTTGGAGCATCCTCCACCACCATTCCCGTGAAGACTGAATAAAGTAAAGTTGGATCAGCAGTTTATTCTATTTTGGAAGTATTCAAGAAACTGTAGATAAACATTCGGTTTGCTAAAGCATTAGAGCAAATGCCGACTTATGCGAATTTCCCGAAAGATATACTTTCAAAGCGAAGAAAGGTTGGTCAAAATGAGGTTGTGACACATACGAAAGAGTGTAGTATGATAACTTAGATGAAGCTTCCACCAAAATTGAAAAATCCATGTAGTTTTACTATCTTAATGGAAATAGGCTTCGAGTATTTTTTGTAAAGCATTATTTGATTTGGGAGAAAATATTAATTTAATGCCATTAAATATGGCTAACCAACTAGGATTACGGGATATTCAGCCTATATAATGCACCCTTCAGATGGCGAACAAGATTCTATCATGTCCTCGTGAAATAATCGAAGATGTGCTTATCAATGTTGATAAATTTATTTTCTCAATGGAATTTACAGTGTTGGAAATAGAGGATAAGGAAGTTTCATCAATTCACAGAAGAACATTCTTGGCAACGGGAAGAACACTCATTGATGTTCACACTGGTCAACTAACTATGAGGGTAGCTAATCAATAGGTAACATTGGATATTTGCTCTTCCATGTGACATCACGATATTGAGCAAATTGATGTGGTATGGTAGTCAAACAAAGAGGAAGAGAATTACGTTGAATTACCAACAAACCAAGATGCTTTAGAAGTAGCTCTAACTAAGAGGGAAGATATGGAAGAGGCAGAGGTGTTGTTAATTATTCAAACTATGGACTCCACACCACATCGAAAGATGAAGAAATTTGAGTCATTGGAAGTGCCAGTGGATAAATTTAATACAACACAACCATCGATTGTTAAGCCACCAAAGCTAGAATTGAAAAACTTTCAAGCCATTTGAAATATCAGTTCTTAGGAGAAGTTGAGAAATTACGAGTAATAATTTCATCTACATTGTCACTATTTCAAGAAGAGAAGTTATTACGGATATTAAGGGCCAACGTGGTTGTTATTGGATGGACTTTAGGAGATATAAGAGGTATTAGTCCGTCTTTCTGCATACATAAAATTTGGTTGGAAGAAGGCCATCGACCATCTATTGAGCATCAACGGAGGCTAAACCCAAACATGAAAGAAGTGGTGAATACAAAGGTAATTAAATGGTTAGATGCTGTTAATATTTATCCTGTGGTTGACAGTAACTAGGTTAACCCAATGCAATGTGTACCAAAGAAAGGAGGAACTACAGTGATTCAAAATGAGAAAGGTGAATTAGTTCCTATATGGATAGTGACAGGGTGAGGGGTTTGTATGGATTATAGAACGCTTAATAAAGCCGCATGCAAAGATCATTTTTTGTTACCTTATATCGATAAAATTCTGGATAAGTTGGTCAAAAAAGAATTTGATTGCTTTCTTGATGGTTATTCAGGTTATAATCAAATAGCCATTACAGTAGAAAATCAACATAAGACTACTTTTACTTCTCCATATGGTACATTTGATATTAGTCGCATGTCGTTCGGTTTATGCAATGCTCCAGCAATTTTTCAGAGATGTATGATGCCAATTTTCACAAATTTAATTAAAAAGTGCATAGAGGTCTTCATGGATGACTTTTCTGTTTTTGGAGAAACCTTTGACCAATGCTTGAATCATTTGGAGTTAGTACTCACTCAGTATAGAGAGACTAATTTAGTGCTGAATTGAGAGAAGTGTCATTTCATAGTATGAGAAGGCATTGTAATAGAACATTTGGTATTAGAACATGAACTTGAAGTGGATAAAGCTAAGGTGGAGACAATAGAGAAATTACCTCCATCGACAACAATAAAAGGATTTAGGAGTTTCCTCAGCCTTGCAGGTTTCTATTAAAGATTTGTTAAAGATTTTTTGAAGATTTCAAAACCTTTAAGCAAGTTTTTGGAGAATGATTAGTCATTTATATTTGATCAGGAATGTTTGGAAGCATTAGAGAATATTAAGGCACGATTGGTGACTGCTCCCATAATGATCTGAAAGGGTGTTGTGGCTGGCAAAAACTGATCCATAGTATGCTGATATTGCTAGCTATTTAGTAAGTCAAACCATACCTTTTGACTTTAACTTTCAACAGAAGAAATGGTTCTTACATGATGTTAAGTCTTACTACTGGGACAAACTGTAAGACTCTGAATTTTGAGTCCTAGAAGTCCAGAAGCCAGTGCAGGTGAAAAGACGATTTTGCCCCTGAAGGAAAGGATGTGTGATGGCCGAAATTGGTAAGATTGTTTAGTAGTTAATTTTGTTTTAAATTCCTTTAGATCTAAGTCCTTATAGGTTGATAATTGCCTTAGAAATTATCCTTATAGATAGATAATTGCCTTAGAGATTAAAGTCCCTAAAGATAGGGGAAGATAATTAAAGAGTTTAGAGTTTAGTTATTTAGTAAATTATCCTATTTAGATAAAGTGATTAAATTAGTAATCATAATTTTATACCCACTCATTATAAACAGGAAGCCAACCCCACAAAAGTTTCCCCTAAAACCTTACAGAAATCGTATAGGCTTAAAACCCTATACCTCCCATTAGCCGTCAGAATTTGCAGAAACGTTAAACTAGCATAACTCCCTCATCGTTCATTGGATCTCTGCAAATAATAGCTTGTTGGAAAGATGTCTTCATCCTCTTTCCAACCATCTTTTGTTTTTCGTCCGGAGGTTAGTATTTCGTTGTCTAATGTTACTTTGAAAATCGGCGGCCGCGTTAGGTTTCCGCCAAATCTTCTTGAATTTCAAAATAGCATAACTTTTTACTCGTTTGTTGGAATCTTACAAATAATATGTCGTTGGAAAGCTCTTTTCATTCTCTTTCCAAAACTATGTTAATCGCAACTTGGATATAAATACTTCGTTGTTTTTAGGTTAAGACGAAATCGTATTATGCCCTACTTTTAGCAATAGGTTTTGCATAGTTGATTGGAATGGTAAATTCAGGTTGAATCTTGATAAGTTCCTGGCTATCACATCACAAATCCGAGGGGAAGGCACCTGCAACGTCTGATCACTGGTTTTCTGATAGGTTTGGTGAGTGGTACTGGTAAGGAATAGAGTATGTAATTTATTTTTGGATATGCATGCTTAGTGGTTTTATCTTTGTGTGGTGATGATTTAGGTGGTTCAGATTTACTTAATAAAGGCAAAGGAGTAGCTTCTTGTTCAGAGACAAGGGAGGTAGGATCTATGCCTCATCGGTTTCTCCAGAAACTCCTGCTCTTATCTGTTGTTTTGTTACTTGCCCTTGTTGTATTGTTTGTGATTGGATTGTAGGGTCTGAATATGTAATCCGGAATGAGATATGAATCTCCTAGGCTGTATAGAACCCCTGAGTTAGGGATTGAGTGCCTGGGATGCTATTGTTATATGAATTGGATGAGTTGATTGTTTCCTGACATGATTGAGAATACCCTGTTATGGTATTATGCTTTGTACTTGCCTGTGTGTGCTTGTACGTGTTTGTGTGTCAGGATCCTGTTCCGGTGGCCACGCAGGGTAAGAACTGATGCTCCTAGGGAGAGGAGAGGTTCTTATCAATTTGTGGGAGTTGTATGGGAGGTGAACCAGCAAGCTAGCGCTGGATATCTGTCCTTGGTGGCCGGATCCCTGTCTTGCGAGACAGGAAGCCCACTTCTGTGTGATTTGGGGATGCCCTGGTTGCGACTAAGGGAAGACTTGTCCATGTGGGGCTAGTCGACTAATCCTTGCGAGGATAAGGTGAAAGGCTTACTGATTAGTTTGTGTGTTAACCATCTATCCTTTGTGCAGTAAGTCTTGGACAACACAGGTGGAAGGGGATGGCCTTTCTTATTCATTGCCGAGGGCAATACTGATGTGTTTCACCTGCCTGTGTACTTCTGACCTTTCAGAAGTGTTTGTAGACCTCCCTCAGCTATTGAATCGGCCTTAACCCTTTTTGAATGATTTATGAATTTCGTGAACCCCTTTAGTTGTTTAGGGATGATCTTATGTGAATTGGGAGATTTGTGTTTAGGGATTCTGCAGATCTTATGATGCTGTGACCCTACTGAGATTCTTGTAATCTCAAACCGTTGCTTTTACCATTTTTCAGGCTTAGGTACATTCACTGTTCGTGGTACCATTGTGTGAGATCAAGGTTGTACGGCGGGACGATATCGCATTACATTTTCAAACTTGTTACTTGCGTATATAACATATGATTGGGCAACTTTCTGGTTTAATTTAAGCACCCTATTTTGCTTGCTATTTCCGAAACTTGTTTGAAGATTTCTTGTTGTTTATTTGGATCCCTATGGGACTTGTGTGTTATGAACCCAATGGATTAATTTAAGACTTCCGCTGATGTTTTATTTACTCCGTATGATACCAGAACATATGTCCAATATCATGCTCCAATTGTTGATAAGCAATAAGATTAACAAGCTTAAAATCGGAAATCTTAAGATTAGCCTTGTGGAATTCAAATAGGTCTTAGGTGTTATTTAGGCTTATTTGGGTTTCACGGCGGTAATGACCTTAATGGGAGCAATTATTAATAGATAGGAATTAGGGTCGTTACACAAACCGTTCTAAAAACTGACCCATAGTATGCTTGATATTGCTAGCTATTTAGTAAGTCAAACCATACCTTTTGACTTTAACTTTCAACAGAAGAAATGGTTCTTACATAATGTTAAGTCTTACTATTGGGACAAACCGTTCTTGTACCGTCAGTGTAGTGATAAGGTGATCCAAAAATGTGTACCCGACTATGAAATCAGTAGTATCTAGCACCACTGCCACGCCTTACCATATGGGGGACATTTTGCTACCGAGAGAACTGAAGCAAAAATTTTATGGTCGGGTTTCTATTGGCCGACAATTTTCAAGGATGCTCACCAATTTTTCAAGCAATGTGATCCCTGCCAATGTACAGGAAATATCAGTCGTAGGAATGAGATGCCACTGAATATCATGATAGAAATTGAGCTATTCGACAGGTGGGGCATAGATTTCATGGGACCATTTCCAAATTCGTATGATAAGAAGTATATTTTATAATTGATTATATCTTTAGGTGGGTGGAAGTCGAGGACAATGAGATGAATGATGCTGACGTGGTTCTGAATTTTTTAAAAAAGAATATTTTTACGAGATTTGGAGTACAATAGGCGAATATTAGTGATGAAGGAAGCCATTTCTGCAATCGGCAATTCATGGTATTATTGAAACAATACGGCGTCCGTCATAAAGTCACTTTACCATACTATCCTCAAACCAATGTACAAGAAAAAATTTAAAACCAAGAGGTTAAGAGGATCTTAGAGAAAACGGTGGGTCCCGTGAGAAGAGATTGGTCTAGTCATTTATTGGATACACTCTAGACATATAGAACTACGTTCAAGACACTACTAGGTACATCTCCATTTTGGTTGGTGTTCAGAAAAGCTTGTCATCTCCCGATCGAATTAGAGCCCAAAACCTATTATGCAATTAAGAAATTAAATTTTGATTTACTGGCAGCTGGTGAAAAGCGTATGTTTCAAATGAATGAATTGAGATTGCAATCATATGATAATGCGTTGATTTACAAGGAAAAAGTAAAGCGTTAGCATGACAAGCATATTATGGGTCAAACCTTTGAAATAGGCTAGCATGTACTTTTGTTTAATTCGAGATTGAAATTGTTTAAGGGAAAATTACATTTCCGATGGCCAGGTCTATTCATACTACTTAACATTTTTAATTTTGGCATTGTTGAAGTATAGGATCCTAAGACATGTAATACTTTCAAGGTTAATGGACAAAGGTTAAAACCGTTTTATGGTGGCGATATTATTCCATTAGTCACCATACTATTACGATATGGGGATTAAAATGTTCAATGGTCTTGCCAAGACCATAATTATAGCTCTGAATGGGGATAAACCCATTCTGTTATATTATTCTACTTACTTAGTTTGTGTTCTTTTATTTTGTTAACACCTAATGAAATGGATTGAAAACTATATTTCAACCGGTCGAACAAGGGTGAGAGTGTTGACAACTCAGGAGGTGTCTGATCGGACTGCATGTCAGTTTGACCAGTCTAATTACAAATTATCCAATCTGTCGAAACTTGACCAAAAATTCCAGAGAAGTTTATGACTGGTTAAAACCCTAAAATTTCGACCGATCGAAGACAATCACAATCTCGACCAAGTGATCAGGTCAAATTTTTACCGATCGAAAGAGGAAGATCGACGGTCAAAAACGATTATCCCCACATTCCCACAATGGTAATAGAAAGGTTATGGCGGTTCCAGTTCTAATTTTGACTGATCATAAGTTTTTTTTTTTATCGATCAAACTCATCGCGGCTTAAGTATGTCTAGACTTTTCAAATTTTGACCAGTCGAACTAGTACATTTTGACTGGTCGAAATCCCGAGTCTATTTAAGTAACTGTGGGGTTGACCCATCGAACCCAACAGCACCCACAACACTTCCTTTCTCCATACTTTCTCTTTACATTCCATAGTAGTTTCAGGGTGTTTTTGTCTCTCCCAGGTATGTTTCTTACATTTTAACTACTTATTTTTGTTTCATTTCATTATTGCATGTTGCAAACTAGTTTTGATGAGTTTTTCATGGCCATCTAGGTATAGGTCGAACTGATTATACCCATTTCAATTTTACTATGATTTTTCTAGTTTCTTCCATATTATCTTCGATTTCTATCCTATTGTTCATGCTAATTACTCTATAACCTAAGAAGTAAGCTCTGTGATTAGTTGCAAAGTCATTGTGTTGGCCTTTGATGATAAGTTGAACATGAGGGAGGATGTGTTTGTAGTTTAGTACTATGCTATTCTTTCAGATATGGTTCGTTCTTGTGCTTGTTAGCATGTTGTAAACATATATGGTTTATATTCGTTATTCATCACATACTATCAAAGTTGTTAGTTACCTTGAGTGAATAGTGTGAGGGTATTAAAGTGAAAGTTGGATTCTTATTGTTTATGTACTATTTTGAGTTTTATAGGAATCATGCTGTGCGCTAAGAATACTAAAGGTCGCTCTCCTTCTACCACTGAACGTCATGCTAAGAAGTCTCATGCGGCATATTCCCGAGATCCCGAGCCAGAAGAGTTTGACTCAAGGTGATTTTTTTTTTGTAGATGATCATCAACATCATAGATAGTTGTAAGGCCGACATTTCCATCAGGGAAATTCGTGCAATTTCCAACACATTTTCATGTAGAACTATACCCATAGGATGCCGCTGGAGTATAAAACTACCGTCATCAACTTGAGGTGGCAAGATTTTTCCACGCAAAGCACAAACTTGTTTACCCTGAACTCGTTTATGTGTTTTTCGCCAATTTGCCGGATGTTATTGGTCTTTTTCTCAGTGTTCATGAGAAGAAGGTGCACTTAAGTTCAAAGTCCATAAACACCCATTACAGCTTGATCTACAATGCTTCTAGTGATCAAGCTATTCCTCCACCTCCTATGCCAACGACTTGGCACATGAAATGAGTCTCTATTTTGTTGCCAACTCAAGCTTACATGAGTGTTCTGATCTTTGTCCTTGATTTTTATGTTGTTGTTGTACTTTGGTTCTTTATAAATGTTACTTTCTTTTGTTGTTTCCTTTGATGTTGTGTCTTGTTGTCTAGGGTCCCATTTCATATGTGGTTTTCTATGTTGTTGTTGTTATCTGTTATGAATGAAAGCTTGAATTTCTAGTATTATTCACGTATGCACGAAACCATGCATGTTAACTTTGAGGAGAATGAAAATGAACTTTTTACTTTTGAGAATCATATCATACAAAGTATAATGAGTATACTATTATATGAAGTATGCAAAAAAAATTTCGAAGAGCATAGATTAAGATGTGTATATTAAGCTGTGTGGTATTTTGGGTGGCATTAGTAACATTAACAAATACCTAGAGCAGCAAAGCATGATTAGTATGTTTGTATTGAGGATGAAACAAAAAAAGAATGGGAATACAGGTTAAAACTTTTGTGAATATACAACAATGAATGAAAGAAAGAATACAAATAAACAAAAATAAAATAAAATAAGAATTATCAATGAAAGAAAACAAAGAAGAAGATTATGAAATCAAAGCATTATCACAAGTAACAATTGAGTTCCACTTCTGAAATTAAAATCCAATAAGTACTCAGATTAAGTTCTTGAACTAGTGTATGAGTGTTTGATGTTGTAAGAACCTAATTCCTTTAGCCACATACACACACATATATAAATATGCTCTCCAAAATTTTTAATACTATCATATCGAAGTATACTCATCATTGGTAGTATGTGATTCTCAATTGTGACTCTCGAATGTGATTCTCAAATGTGATTTTCAAATGGTAAGATTTCTATAATCCATTGATAGGGGACTAGTTCAAACTAGTTGCTAAAGGACTAGTAAGGTTCTAAGTTTGAGGAGATTTGTTACTTTATTTTTACATGGTAATTAGCACATTCAAATGAGGAATTTTGCTATGTTAAATCTATACTAAACTAGTCAATCTATGCCAATTAAGTATTTATTTAGTTTTTATCTTTCAGGTTGAAGAGAGAAACAAAGAATGATCTTGCATAAAAAAAATGACTCATTTCGACCGGTCAAAATATACACAGTTCGACCAACCGATTCACTAAGAATTTTCCAGAGGAGTCGATGATCGGTCGAAGTTTGTACAATTCGATCGGTCGGGTTTTAACCCTAGTTTCGAGCAGTCGAAACATGGCAAGTTTGGCCGGTCGAATTCATTCGAGATATTTCAAAGAATTTCATGATTGGTTGAACTTGTGAAGAATCAACTGATCGAAAGCCTAAGTATAGATGAAGACCAAAGTTCGACCGTTCAAAACCTGTCAAGTTCGACCAATCAAAACCTGTTAAGATCGACTAGTCAAAGAAGCAGTTAAAAGCTGCTATGGGTAGTTTTTGACCGTTAGAGTAATTTGACCGGTCGAAATTATGTAAGTCCAACAGATCAAAACTGTTGCCTTATAAATATAGGGTGTGGGAAAACAGGAAAAGTTGGGTAGAAAAATCTCAATATCTTTTGTAAGGATTATATTCAGAGTTTACGTACTTGGAATTCGAGACACATAGTATGTAATTGTGGTTTATGATTAACATGAATGATTAAACGAAAAGAGTTATTATTTTATGTGTATTGTAATTGTTTTTTGGAGTGTCTCAATTCATGCTTTAAATGACACTGAAAAGTGTATTCCTCCTTCTTGTGCATTAAGGAATACACTAATGAGTTTGATCAACCTGTCAAAGGTAATTATAAGTTTAGGGTTTGCTTATAGTCTGACAAATTAATGCACAAACCAGGATAGTATGGTAAAATTTGATAGGATAGGAATATACCTATTACTCTAGGTAAACCGTTGAATTAACTAACTCAATTTTGTTATTTATATAGGAATATAATAATAGAAAGATTGAGTTGGATAATTTAGTCATTGGAAGAAGCTTAATTAAATGCTTAGGATAAACGTTTAGAAGAAATTATATGACATAATTCGAATGCAATAACAATTAAGTATGATCATTAGTTTTAATTAATGATGCTTTAGTTATTTATTGTTTTTAATAATTGTATTTACAATATCAATAAGTGTGAATTACTTTAACTAGAATTATGAATCGAAGTAAAAGATCAAAAATGTTATTTAGTTTCCTAAGAATGAATCCTATTCTTTGAATTATATTACTTGTACGATATTGTTCGCTTGCAATTTTTAGGTATAGGGAGAGGTACACAACAACCACACACCTTGATAGAATCTCATCGAGCTGTTTATCATAGGTGTTGGTCACATTTATATGACCCCTCTTCGACTTTCCTCCCTCTAGCTCTTGCTGGAACGACGTTGTACAATTGAAGGGTTGAGAGACCCTTGTCCTTGTCTGGCGCTTGTCCCCTTCCCTCCGACGCAATACTTCCAGTACCTAATTTCGGAAGAAAATCAAAAAAGGAATTCAAGATATAGCCCTAGGGAGAGTCTTGTTCCATTCTCATCCTCTCTACCTTGCTCGCGCAAGTTCGGCAACACCATTTCTCAATGATTTTGCTTCTTCCTCTGGTAATTATTATCGTTCATACCTTCAAGATTTTGATTGACATAGAATTCTTGGTGGATTGTTAAATCTTAAATGAAATCACTAATTAATGGTCGGGTTTAGTTTGTAACTAGTTCTAAAAGCATTTTAGGGAGTTTATGGTTGTTGCTAGAGCTTAGGATGACAGATAACTGTTAGGGTTTAACTCTGGTTCATGTGACCTAGAGGTTGATGACGATTGCGAACGATATATCTTCCGCAGGCTATCTGTGTGACACGTCACTCATAGATGGAGTGAGTGACATGCCGTTTAGGGGCAACACGAATGACACATAGTTCGGCTCGGTTGGGTAAGCTTGGTTCTGGTTCAATTCTGGGTTCATACTGAGCCAAATCTGGTATAAATGTGGACATGTCACATTGACATTGACTAGAAAATAAAAATTGATAGAAAATGATAGAAAATCGAGAAAAATAGAAATAAATTGGGAAAAATATGAAAAAATCATAGAAAATAGAGAAACTTATGAGAAATCCTCTGGTATAAAGTTTTGATGAGTTTTGATAGGTATAAAGATTAGTAGAAGTTTTTGAAAATTAAGAAAAAATTCTGAAATTATCCGAATTAAATTTGAGGGTGATCATTGAGTTCCAAGATAGATTTGAGGACCTAGAAGTGTTTATTATGAGATTATTAGGATTTGTTTGACGATATTAAGAATCGGATTACGATTATATATGTAGGTTGCAGTAAAAGGATTAGGCATCCGGATTAGATCCAAAAAGGAAATCTGAACGACAAAACTGTAAATGGACAATTTTTATTTGATTTCTGTCATTTTAAATGAATTTGAATTATTGTTACGTGATGCATGATATCTATGAATTTTCTGCACATTTAAATGCATGATCGATGGTAAATTTCTTAAAACATGGATAAATTTGAATTCATGCATTTGATTTGATTGATATGTGCTTCCATGATGTTCTGAACCGTAATTAAATGTTTGGAACGTGATTGAAATAACAATGATGTGGGTAATGGCAGTATTAAACTACCAAGTGGGGAATCATAGAAAAATAACTTAATAAAATACCTTGTAACGGCCTCAAGGTCGTACGAGAAGAATAATGAACCCCATGTTGGAAAAAAGTAACACAAAAGGAATTAAGATAATAATTAAAACTGGAATAAATTGAGAATGTTAAGGAATTAAATTTCTATTGATAAAAACCCTAATCTACAGATTATAGAAGATATCCTAACAATGTCTCATATGACTAAATAGTGATACGAAAGAATACAAATTATGTTGAGTTTATAGCACAACCGTATAAAAAGACAGAATTCAAATAAGAGAAAAATAATTTGTAGAGGGTTGACCAAACCTAGGAAGATCAATAAATTTTTATTAAGCATTTATCCTAGCACTAATGAAGAACAAATCGAGAAGCTATTAAATATAAATTACAACAAATACAAATTGAGGGAATTATAAAGGCATAAGTAATTAAGAATATATGACCAAAGTGAATGGTGACCTGAGAATAATTAAACAAAGGATTAAAGAAAGCTTACTGATGTATTAGTGTAAACAATATAAAAGTTATAAGAAGAATTAATTAAGGTGATTCTAACTTTAGTTGAGTAAAAGGAATAGCGACTATGAAATTAGCCGACTAACATATCCTAACCTTTGAAGAATATAACATAAGAATCTATACTGGGATTGATCACCCCATCATATCAGATTACTATATGTTATTAGATTATTATGTGTTCCTAGATTATTACGTGTTCAAATTACTGTGTGTTATTAGATTACTGGGTGTGATTTTAAATAAGGGTATAGAGTGAGAGAGAGAGGTTATATTATCAACCTAAGATAAAGGTTGACTATATTAGTCGTCTATAAGAATGGTTATCAATTGTGTGCTAAGATCTCTGTTTATTTGTGATGTGTGCGATGTATGCTGACATTGCTTAAGTGTGATCCTAATGATGAGGTCTTTCATTGTATGTTGCGATTTCGTGTGGCCTTGCTCTGGTTTGATTTGTCGTTGATGCATTGTTTTAAATGGGTCTGAATGATCCTTGGTTATGATTTAGGGTTTTGTGTTTGTTAAGTCATTTAATTGAATGAATACAAAATCTTGTTTTAGTTTTAAAAGAATTCGTAAAAGAAAACGTCCACTCACCTGGTTTCTATGCCAGTGTTTGATAGGTTTTCCCGAGTTAGAGCCAAAGGATCGACTTTGTCCTAGATCACAGACTCTCTAATCAAGTATGTGATACAAGGTATGGTCGAGGATTCGGGTTGACACTTATGGACTAGTTGCATTTGCTAGTTGCATGTGACATTTCATGTGTGTATGTACCGTAAATTAGGATCCCATATATTGTTAATATTTAAATCATGATTTTGATTCGTATCTCGCATGATGTAAATTCTGTATGTTCGTTTGTTTCATTATGTTTTCTTAGTTCTTAGGAATGCTTCCGAGGCACATCATGCACTTAAATATGAAAAATAAAAATTTAAACTGGTTTCGTTCTCGTCTTGTATGGTTATTGTATACTCTTTAGGATGGTTATATAAGTTTGTACAATAATTATACAGTAGTTGTTACGTCTTGGTGGATTTTGAGGCGTGACAATATCTTTACAAATATACAGACAATTTAAAACTTTTTCTTTAAATAAGAGAATGGTACCACTTCCTTAAAACTGACTCGGCAATAATATAATCACATAGAGTACACTCATGTAGCGGTCTCACCTAATAAAAAACAACAGAAGTTGTCATACCTCGGACCTAAAAATTTCGCACAACAATTTCCATAGACCCACTTTATACACCACCACATCACATAACAATACATATAGTAATCCTACAAAACTAGTGGTACAAAAGTAAAGCAGAGATAATGATATAAGAAGTAATCGAATTACTATACAGTGGAATTCAAATAGATAACACGATGCTGTCCGGATGGCATCGTAAAACAATTAAGATATAATAGCCTAGGATTTGGATAATAGCCAATCGATTTGTTATTCTATTCTCGAGATGCTTGGGAATGAGCTCCTAATCATAATTCCTACATTAGATGCTAATATTGTGGTAGAATTCTGCCAGGTGAGCGGATGGAAAACAAACAAGCATTTCGTATGCAATCATTGACTTAATCAATTAAACATGTTGACATTTAATAATGCATGTGTTTCACACACACTAGGTCATACATGCATGCAATCATCCTCATGCAATACACGTAAATCATAGTCAATTCATATGCAGCACACATAACTCTTCAAAACACACATATGACCATGATTTGTGCTTGGCAATATCTTCCAGTTTATCCAGACTAGGACAGGACTAGAGTTCGTCAATGGCACTCTATTCATATTTCCTTTCATTTTAACTCATTATTGCATGCAATAGACACGTCCATATCAGATTCATGCCTAGCATGATCCATTGACGATGTTGGGGCATTAGGTGATGGTAGCTCTACCTAATCAATCCCCCTACGGTAGGATCCTAATTTATATTTCAGTTAATAATAAATAATTAAAAACCCATTCCAATCTTATTACCTTGTGATTTGACGTATCCATGTCACTCTACCATACCCGGAGAGCTCTGAAAGGTTACATAAGTTACCCTATACGAACTTAGTGCATTACACGTGCCGATGTTGTTTCCCAAATGCGCCTAGTGCGTTCAATGCTTCTCAATCATAGTATGGCACATTAATGCATTTCATACCATATCATACTACTCGATTCATGCTATACAAGTTTTCAGGCTTAACATAGCATTATTTCACAAGCACATGCACATAATTCACGTTTATTCATTTCATATTATTCTTATTTTACTTCTCATGCTAGCAATTAATGTAACAGAAAGAAAATTCCATTCACTTATGGGTTTCAAAACCCAAATAGTCATTGATGGCATCCCAGATCGATTCCTTGAGGTCATGCCATTGTAGGAGTCCACCTACACACAACCATTCTCAAATCCTCAGTAAATCATACTCGATTACACAATGCTATATAAAATAATGCGTCTAACTCCTTAACTCGATGCATTTCTAGCCGACAATCGACTCAGGACCCAACCAGGTAATTTTTTTATTTTTTTATATTTTTCTGAGACTTGTTCGATTTAAATGATCCATCAAATCAAGTCTAATTCATGCAAATCTAATATCATTAAACTCCAAATTAAATTTAGTATTTTTTATAATTTTTCTGAAAATTTTCCCTATTTTTCCTTAATTTCTGTCTATTTTTTAAATTTTATGGAATTTATTTAAATTGCACTAATCAGGAAGCAACCACATGGCAGCGCCTAGTGCTGCCAGACCTACTCTCAACTCTTTCTGAACCTATACATGTCTTAACCTATGGCTGCCATGATGCATCCGAACCTTAGGTTTTGATGCCTTCTGTCCACCCTAATCAAATGACACGTCACCAACGCATACAGGCAACACGTCATTCTCTTCAAAGATCAAATGACCTGTCACCCGAGGAGACTTGGACGACTTGTTGTCCAAGGTCAACTTCTAACTCAGGTCACTAGTTTTTGCAAATCATGCCGGAATTCCACAATCTTCTCACACAAGCACTACAATACCCCGTTTTTCACCCTAAAATGAAGCATGCCACTATCCGATCCTAACCCAGTAAAATAAACTAGTTTTACACTAACTACAATGGGTAATCAAAGGAGTATTGTAACCAGATTTCAAACATCGAATCTTACCTGAAATCAACTGAGTAGTCAATGGATCTAGCATAAAAATGGTGCAAGTGAGTTCGTGAGAGTGTGAGGAAGTTCCTGGTATCATTTTTGTGGCTCGGGAATAAGTGGAGAACAAAACCCATAAAATTCCATTTCAACTCATAAACATTCCGATCAAGCGGTGGATTCTGACCGGTGACAATCCCAACAACGAAATGACATAGGCTACAGTCGTTTAGACGATTTTATTAATAATTTACATATTATATTATATACTTTATATTAAATATTTTTTTAATACTTAAAATCATTTAAAATTTATAATAAACTACATAAACCTCTGAAAAATATACAGAAAATTACTACATATTTCTCATAAATAGTACCATCCATTAGTAAATTATTTTTCTCATAAAAATATAAATTACTAAAAATCAAATATTATCTTTTCTAGCTTAGAAAAATCACAATAATACCAAATATATTTCTGAAAATTCTTCAAAAATTTATATAACCCTTGTAAGAACCTAAACCCAACCTATCAGGAGCCTTACCGCCGTGAAATCCAAATACCCTCACAAGGGTCCTATTTCAATTCCACAAGGCTCAATTCACCTAATTGTCAATTTTATTGGTTGCTTCATATGCTATTTAAAGATTGGAGCATGTTTATACATTAATGAATTTATTACTTATACGGAGTGAAAGAAGACATCAGCAGAAGACTTACATTAACATTGAAAACAAGTGAAAACATAACACACAAGTCCCACAGGAATCTCAAAACATCAACCAATAGTATCATGTATAATTGGGATGCAACAATTAAGGACGAACAGGGAATGAAAAGCCAGAATGCAAATCCACACAAATTCAAAGACATGGCATGCTCATTCAATAGGAAAGTGGTGCAAATAAAGTGCAAATTTGTCTAGCCATACAGCCTTGATCTCACACCTTTGGTACCAGTAACAAAACACATACCTAAGCCTGTAAATGGGGAGAAAAGAAGGGATGAGATTACAAGAATCTCAATATGGTCACAACATCATAAGTTCTAGAGATTCCCAATCAAACGCCTCCCAATAACCAAAAGATCAACACCTAAAACCAACTAAGATATCCAATTAAGACCACAAGTATCGATCACACATAATAGAGGCCAAAATCATCACAAGCACACACAATATAAGGGTAGGCCGAAATTGGTAGAAAATAAGGGGAAAGATTGAAGATATTTATTATTCAGAAGCACACAGGCAGCCTATAACATAATCTAATTTTCAAAACCAAGGGTTGTTCCCATATGCCAATGTTGTCCAAGGCTATGCTGCAAAAAGGGTAAAATGGTTAAGACAATCAATATTACAGTAAGCCTTCTAGTTTTCTACGACATTCAGACTTTAACTGGCCTATAAGCACTCTTGTAGCTGTGCGCATACAAGTCATCCTGCCATACAAAAACAGAGCATCCTAACGTCCAAACTCGAACTGGCCTATAGGGCATCTTAACACCAGACTCAAACTGGCCTACAAAGCATCCTAACATCTGGACTTGAACCAGCCTATAAGGCATCCAGCGAGCTCTTGCTGGGAATAACCATCCATAAACCTCCCGGTTCAATAAGCATCTCTACTCTCTCAAGGAGCAATAATACTTACCTCGCATGGCCAGCGAAAAAAGGATCCTTCAAACAAAACACAAACAATGCACATACACGTATACACACATAGAACACGTATACACAAATCACAACAAAGGATCCTCAATCAAATCATAATACAAATCAAAGATCAATCCTCAAAGTCATAACCGAGTTAGGCAATCTATTACCCTACTAACTTTTGAGATTCCCTATCATTATAACCACACATTCTGCAAGCATATAACCAAGATAGGAAATCGAATTCAATCATATTCAAATAATCAAACAATAGGGTAACCAAAGGAACCGATAAGGCATAGATCTTACCTCTCACGAGTTTGAATCAGATGCAATCCTTTTCCTTTCCAATAAGATCAGAAATGTACTCGGAATTATTATGAATTTTCTAAGGTATTTAATGAGGTATTTAATTTTTAGTAATTTATATGTTTACAAGAAAAATAATTTCTTAAACTTGATAGAATTTCCTATTTTTAATATTTATAAAATTATAAAAAAATTATTATTATTAAATATATTATAGTAAAATATTATAAAAACCGATAGGATAGCCCATACTGTCATTTTGATTGAGATGGTCAAAACGAAAGGAGCCATGTCATTTTGACGCTTGGGAGGGTTTCTACCGAGCTATGTCGTTTCGCTTTAAAATGTCATTTTGCAAGGAAGCAAAACGACGTCGTTTTGCCTCCAGAACCTTCCCACATTGCTTGATTGGAGTAAACACAGGATAAGTTTGGATTTTTGGGTTTTGCTACTCAGTGCATGCCGAGTTTTTATTTTTCCTCTGAAAGCTCCTTTTCACTCTTCTGAATCCATTCGTACAACTTATGTGAGTTTTCGGGGTAAGTTTCCCTCATTTAAAGTTGGGATTTTTTTTCCTTGATATCGACCAATTTCAGCCACAGTTTTTAATGATTCTTACATGTATAGACTCGTGAGGGTGTGGGCTACGTTTTAATATGTTTTTTATCAAGGTTCGTTGGTTGATTTGGGAGATCATTATACTGGGAATTTGGGATTTTGCAAATGTCCAGAGGTTGAAGAAGATCTCGAACAATCTTTCATCTGAGTCTTCTTCATATAACATGTCATTTTAGGGGAGTTTGTGGATGACATGTCGCCTGTATGTAAAGGTGACGGGTTATTCAAGTAGAGAAGCAAGTTCGGTCTGAGCCTAAGGCTCAGATGCAACATGTCACACTCCTGTGGAGTTGCATGTCACATCCTGGCAACTTTGGATAGTGGGCTGTCACCACCTGATTCCACTAGGTGTCACAATCGGATTGGTTAAAATTAAATAAATTTAAAAAAATGGTGAAAATGACAGAAAATGGATAAATTTCGGAAAAAGTAAAAATATAAGAAAAATTACCAAAAAATTACAGAAAATTCTAACTTCAATGTGAACTCTAGTGGTACCAAGATTATAAAATTTGAAATTGATTTAATAGGTCAATTAAATAGTACAAATTTTGAAAAGATAACAAAAAATAGGAAAAATACCTGATTGGGTCTCGGGTTGGTTTTCAGGTAGAAACGCATCAGGTAAAGGATATAGATGTGTGATTTTATGTGTTATTATGATATGAGCAGGAATTACTAAGAATTTGAAAATGATTATCTTTGTGGATACCTATAGTAGCAGGACCTTGAGGAATCAATCCAGAACGCAATCAACTGACTTACATGCTTCTAAACCTGTGAGTGGACAAATCTTTTATTTATTTGCTTATATTTCTAGTGTGAGTAGTAAAATAGGAAAAATATAAAATGATGAAAATAAAATGGTATGTGTGATATGATATGCCTGTGAGTAGCTGTGACATTAATGATGGCCAGAACAATATGCATTAATATATTATGCTATGCTATGAACTATATGAATATTTCATGCTATCATTGGATTATTGAGATGCATCAATCAAATGCACTAGGAACATTCAGGATACAACATCAACGTGTGCAATGCACTAAGTCCGTATAGGGTAACCTATGCAACCCTTGAGAGCTCTCTAGGTCTATTAGCGTGGTGTGGAGACATCAAATAACGAGGTAATAAGGAAGTAAAATGTTTTTATTTATTCTATTATGAATTAATGTATATGAATTTGGATCCAACAAAGTGGGGACTGATTTGATGAAGCTACCGTCACCTAACGTCCCTGCATCATTAGTGGATTAGGCTAGGAAACCTATTTGATATAGATTTTTCTATTGCATACAATAACAAGATAAATGGAAAGATACTGAGAATAGAGTGACACTGAACTCTAGCCCTATCCCTGGCATAGATAGACTGGAAGATATTGTCAGCCCAAATCACAGTTATGTGTGCTATGAAGAGTCGTGTACTTGCTGTATATCATATGACTGTGATTGCTTGTGCTAAATGTCTGTTATGATTAAACCATTGCATTCCAGCTTGCTGTCAATTAAAACAATGATTGCATGTGAAATCTTTTGTATGTTGAGTCCACTCACATAGCAGGCTTCTACCAGATTATTGACAAATTTGAATGCATGGATAATGATTAGGAGCTCACTCCCAGACAAAGTGAAAAATGATTGTTGATTGGCCATGGTTGAGGTAATTTTAAAAGATTTTATATTCATAGTAATAATTCTCTTAAACTTGTTTGCTTATGATATTGAGTCAAAACCTGGGTTGTTGTGTTAACAGCCTATTTGTTATGGGGTTGCTAGCCGAGACGGCATTCTGACTTTTAATTCTTTTCACTATATGTTTATATATTCTTTGGACCACAAATTCTTCTTCACTTAGGTTTCATAACACTAGCCTTGTTGGTTTACTATATGCATTGTTCAGTATTGTGGCAATATATATAGTGAACCTATGGTGATTATCACATAATTGTTGATCCTAAGGCATGATATACCATCCTCATTGCTCTAAGCAATTGATTAGCTCCACTCGAGCCCTCGTACACATGCTTAGCAATATTTAATATATACCACTCTTACTTCAAGGTAAAAGAATAACCCTCTATCTAAAGGTGCTCATTCAATTATCTTTGCATTGGCCAGGCGCAAGAACCGTCAATTCCAAGAGAACATATGGTGTATATACTTATAAGTATATTTACCATCTCAATATGCACTTCAATCACAAAATAGTTTTTGCAAAAAGAGAAAATGGTAAGTCCACATGTATGATAATACACTCATTCTCTTACCAATATTCCACTCAAACACACCCACATGCATAAGAATACACTCATTACTCTTGTCACTAATCCACACAAACAAATCCCCCTAAATGATAATGCACACCACTCTGCCTCCAATTAATTCACACTAACATGTTCACATGGAAGATAACAAATCAAATCACACTTGGAAGCCACACCAATCTCACTAAAATAAATGAGCAAATCTGAGTATAGGAATCCACCAACAAGTTATCTAAGGACAAACAAACATATCCTCCATACTCACTTCTCAATAATCCCAACTTAATCTCTAGGGATAAGGAAAACTCAAGGGTACTCTCCAAGAAATTTAGATAGTAAACAATGGTTAACATGACCAACAAACTCAGGGATCAATCAATATCTCATACAAGGATCACATAATGGCTATAGGGCATGATACTCAACTCAAAACTCAAGGATCAATTACTTCCACTCATCTCTTTCTCTCAACTTTAGGGTTCTAAGTGATCATGGTATTGAGGGGAACACTCAAAGATACTCAATTAAGGTTGGGAAAAGTATAGGTCGATGGTTGGTAAGTGCTTGGTGGGTTATAGTTGAGGTTAAATGCATAAACTCATTGCACTTGGAAACGAAAATGGGTACACAAACATGATAACTAGGCATGGGTATATCAATTAGGCACGGATGTATAATCTGGGAAGGATGTGCAAACTGGGCACAGATATGTAAACTGGGCATGGATGTGTAAATTGGGCATGAATGTGTCAAATGGGCACGGGTATGTCAACTAGGCACAAGTGTGTGAGTAAAATCGATATAGATGAGCACAAATGTGTTTAAACTAGGTAGTGGTGTGTAAACTGGGCATAAATGTGTTTAAATTAGGCAAGAATGTGTGAATAGTTGGGCATGGATGTGTGAGTAAACTGGGCATAGGCATACTCAAAATGAACTGGGCATTTATAGAAGGGGCATGCTTGTGGTAATGTTGTTAGTCTTGACAAACAACTTGCTTCTCAAAAAATAATGTGTGAGGACCCGTTCCCGGTAAATGGGAGTCTCACCGTCATGTAGTCCCGATCGACCCTACACATGGATCAATCAAAACCATACAAGGCTCACATTAACTTTTCAAAACCAAAATCCCAAAAATGCATATAAATTTGAATTTTTCCTTTTAAAAGGAGCATAACATGTCACATATTACACTAGGCACAAAATAATCAACGGAATATGCAAACACATACAACGAAAGTCTTAAATCATATTCAATAGGACACACAGTCCCAAATATACTGCACTCTTGTCCATACACACAAGCCCATTCGAATCCACAAAAAATACCCAGGGTACACATCTTATAACATAACTGAAATCTTAGTCATACATGTGTATAAAATATCCAATCCGAAAAGCAAGCCCACAACGGATCCATAACAACCAGCCAAATCCAAAGCAAATATGTATTGACATACAAAAATTATGCCGAGCTTTCAAGATGTGCAAGTGCAATAGTCTAGCCCTAAGATTAACACCGAGAAAATATGACCTCAAAAACAATTGGCTACAGCTGATGAACTAGGCCTTAAAAGATCAACAAGAGGGGATGAGATCAAAGACCTCATTGGATGTTACAACATCATAAGCATATTCGATGGAGGTATATGGAAAATCAATTATAAAATAATTACTTTAAACACCATTATCATCCATGTATACTAAGCACGCATTTGATGTGTTTCACAAGCAAGTAAGCATAATGTATGATTTATAAAACACAAAGCAGTAAAGACCAGCCCAATAGGTTTCATAAACTCACTGCACACAACATTGTCACACGGACTACCATACCCCAAAATCTATTGGGGTGGATCATAAAAGACTTTCGAGTAACCCCCGCTAAAGGGAAACTAAAAGTCCACTGGCAGCTAATTTTTCATTTACAAAATATATATAAATCCCCTACTTTCAATGTTGTCTAAGACTGAGTGAAGAAAACACACTATCGTACCCAATCACAATCCATATGTAAATACGTAGCCTATTAATTCATAGCATATTCTAGCAGCTTATTAAGTCACACATATAATATTCAACCATACAACAACATTAGGTAAGCAATATTCTCCTCTGTTGGAATTTATGTACTTACCTTGCTTGGCCAAGCATTAACCGTCAATTCTAAGTTATTCCTAAGAACACAAGTATATAGCTTTTACATAGAAACCGTAAGGCATAAAATAAGAGAAACATAAAGAGGCACTCATATGAGGTTGATTAGAGTGTGATTTGATGTTTATTTATTGTTGGGTAGGTTTGGAGGTGTCAAAATGATGACCTATTTTTAACACTGGTCATTCGTTATAATTTCAATTTTATTTTAGGATAATTGCTTGCTAATTGTATTAATTTAGTGAATGTTTTGATTGCTTTGTTGAGTGCTCTGGTTCAGTAGGTGTGTAATGGTTTGTAGCGGCAAAAGGGAGCATTTTCATACGAGAAATATACCAAAAAATCAAAATTGGAGTTGGCAATTGCAAGGGCCAACTAACTGGTTGGTTCAATGATGTTCATAGCATATTCTAGCAGCTTATTAAGTCATAACAAATTCAGGCACACATATAATATTCAACCATACAACAACATTAGGTAAGCAATATTCTCCTCTGTTGGAATTCATGTACTTACCTTGCTTGGCCAAGCATTAACCGTCAATTCCAAGTTATTCCTAAGAACACAAGTATATAGCTTTTACATAGAAACCGTAAGGCATAAAATAAAAGAAACATAAAGAGGCACTCATATGAGGTTGATTAGGGTGTGATTTGATGTTTATTTATTGTTGGGTAGGTTTGGAGGTGTCAAAATGATGACCTATTTTTAATACTGGTCATTCGTTATAATTTCAATTTTATTTTAGGATAATTGCTTGCTAATTGTATTAATTTAGTGAATGTTTTGATTGCTTTGTTGAGTGCTCTGGTTCAGTAGGTGTGTAATGGTTTGTAGCGGCAAAAGGGAGCATTTTCATATGAGAAATATACCAAAAAATCAAAATTGGAGTTGGCAATTGCAAGGGCCAACTAACTGGTCGGTTCAATGATGAATTTTTGCCGAAGACACACGGGCCGGTTGGTACACCTACACCGGTCAGTTCACCTACACTGACCGGTCAGTTCAACTTGACAAATCTGTCGAATATCAATGGACCGGTCAGTTCACATACAGCGACCGGTCGGTCGTACGAGATCGACACCAAAGATATCAGATAAAGACTATCATCATATGGATAAAGATAATCTTCTAAAGTTCTAGTATAAATTAGATGTTAGGGCTGTATAATTTTTCATCAAACACTTTACGCATTCAAATTTTTTCTTTAGAAACGTGTCCTCGATCCATTAGAGATCAAGACGTCGATATGTTTGTTTGAGTTTTAATTAATGCAAAGACTTTTTGGATTAATTCTTTCTCTTCATCATCTATATCCTGATTTCTTGACATAAAACTGGGATTCAAATTCACTATGTTTTTAGTACAAGTTCTTAACCCTATTTCTATTCTTGATTAATTAATAGACCTGACCAGTTTGTACATAGGTAAGTTTTAATTGATTTAGAAGAACAATTAAACTTCGACAATAGATTAGAAGTCCTAGGGCATAACTGAAACTTGGTAGAATAGTAATATATCTACCAAATCTAGGGTTCATATTGATTAGGCAAAAGATTCAGAAGTTCAATTATCATTGGAGTATAGTTAGTTGGGAATCTGAATTAGCTCTTAATAGTCTGAAAGGATATTAGGAGATTAAAAGATCATCAAGAACAGTTACAGAATATTGGAACTGAACAATAGTTGGATTGATTCTCTATTTAACTAACAACCATAATTCTAGCATCTAATAGTTAATTTAGGTTTTAAGTTTAGTTTAATTACAACTCTTTATTCGATCCATTTAACTAGAGTAGTGGATTAGACAAATTGATTAGTTTTAAACGAATTTCCCTGTGGGATAGATACTCCTTCTTTTGAACTATATTACTTGTTGACAGTCATGCACTTGCGATTAAATGTAAATTAAATCTTACGCCAACACAAATTGGGGTACTTGAGCTATTGGAAAAATACAGGGGCTGCAAGTAAAAGTATATGGCCATTTGATTTTCTGTAATAGAGGTGTAAAAGTATAGGGGTTGAAGTACATGGCCATGTTAAAAATACACGGTCATGTTAAAAATACAAAGTAATGTAAATAGTACATGGTCGTGTACTCTCCTGCACAAGCTACTATTCTATCCAAAATAGTGCATTGGCTATTAGGAGGGTACACGAGCATGTACTCATCCTAAAGGAGTTACGCACCCTAAAAATGACCCAAAAAACTCCCTAAACTTGCTCGATTAGGAACCCTTATCAAGGTTTCTCAACAACGAAAGACACCTCACAAACCATAGAGTACACAATTCACAGGGGTCCAACACAAACAATCACACAGGTATAAACATAATCAATTGTACGGGTTCAAACATCATATTACGTGTCATCTCACATGCATAAACACACAACCAACATGCTTAGGAGTTCAAACGTATGGTTCATGCACCTAAAACATGGCAAGCAAGTTCATGAAGCAAAAATGAACGTCATACATAATGCACGTATAACCTCCATTCAAAACCAAACATTTACCGTATTATAATTCAATAACACAAAACGTTTCTGTGTAAACAAATGAAACATAAATTCCCAACTCTTAGCATACAGAAAACTCAATGGCAATACCTTTGCACTTATCGACAGCAAACTATAGGAACTAAAAATTGACAAAAAAACAAAGATTTAGAGCACATACCGTGAAATCTCCAAAATATGCCCTAACATGAAGAACGGATGGATTATACCTCCTTAGTCGAAACTAACAATGGAAATTGGTCGAGAAAGGTTAAGGATGTGTTTTGGGAAGAAACCCAGTGGTCTTTTTTGAAGAAAAATCAAATAATCGATTAGGTTCTCATTAAACGGGCCCAAAATAGATTTTTCAGCTCAGAGGTCCATGGTCACTCAAAATAGACCCAAAATCGCCCAATATTGATTTTCACTGACTCAAACCTCGATACTCGACCTAGATTACTTGGTAAGACACCTAGATGCACATCTAAACTTTCTATGACTGTGTCTACCCTACTGATCTATTCTCGGGTCAAACAGTTAACTCATAGGTCAAACTAGTCAACCTTAGTCAATCTAGTCAACTGCTCACAACGGACCAAAGTCAGACACTCTTAGTGTATGGTCACGCTGACAAGGCATTTGGAGGGACGAGGTCTAGTATTATATCTCCAAACATGCAAGCAATGCACACGGTTGCCATCTTCTTCTCTTGCACCTTACCGTCTTAATATCATTGAGCTTTCGACTCTCATAGACAATTGAGTGTCCATCTTGCATCAAAAAAATATCAATTGCAAAATCTGAGGCATCTATTTGTACCTCATATAGAAGCAAATGGTTGAGCAATACTAGCACTGGCTCCTCCATAATTGCTATTTTCAAGGATTCAAAGATCTTTTGGCCCCTACTAGATCAATCCCATAACTTATTCTTCTTAAACAACTCTATCAATGATGCAGCAATGGAAAAGTATCCCCATATGAACCACTAGTAGTAATTGGCCAACCTTAAGAAGGAACAAAGACCAATGACCCTCTTGTGTTCTTGCCCATCGATGATAGCTTGGATCTTGGCATAATCCATCTTGATCCTTCCTCCACCCACCATGTGACCAAGGAAAGTCATCTCTTTCTTAGAAAATGCACACTTCTCTTGCTTGACATACAACTCATTGTCCCTCAAATCTTGAACGCCATCCTTATATGTTAGATGTGCTCCTTAAGTGAATGGTTATATATCACTATATCATCTAAATGCACAACAACAAAGCGGTCTAAGAACTTATAGACCACTTTGTTTATTAGTGTACAAAAAGTAGCTAGTCCATTAAGTCAAATAGCATAACCAAGAACTTATAAGAACCATACCATATGACACATGCGGTTTTGATCTTATCTCCCTTTGCTATGCAGACTGGATAGTAGTCCGATTTTAAATTCAACTTGGTAAACTATCTTGCATCTCCAAGTAGATCAAATAAATTAATAATGAGAGGAATATGGTACTTGTTCTTCACAATCACCTTCAAAACCCTGTATTCAATGCATAACCTCAACAATCCATCTTACCTTTTTTTGAAAAAAAAAGTAATAGGTGTTTTGTAGGATGCTTTGGACTACTGCATGAAGCCTGCATCTAATAATTTCTATAACTGACTTCATAAAGCTAACTTCAGAGGTAACATTAGATTAGGGGCTCTCGAAGGTGACTTTGCCCAAACTTCTAACTCGATGGCATAATCTACCTCCCTTATAGGAGGAAGCTTATTTGAGAGGTCCTTGGGCATCACATCAGCAAACTCACTAAGGACTTCCATGACTTTGATGGGTACATAATCAGTAATAGTTATGTAGGGGAGTACACGGCTGTGTACATGTACACTGTCTACACTGGTGAGTACACGTCCATGTACTCAGTCTATGTACTTGTACACGGCTAGTTCCAAAAAGTACACGATCATGTACTCTGGAATTGTACACTCTGTTCCCCCCTGTTTCGATTCCACCTGCCTATGTAGTTATTCCGGTAACCCTCATACCATTCCCGCAATCCATTTACCTTATTTTGAGACCCCCAAACCTACCTAAACCTATCCCACACCAAATGAATAGCAAATCACACCCTAACCAATCCCATATGAGTGCCCTTTGGTGATTGCTAACATTTCATGCAATGTTGAGTTTTCAAAATATAAAGTATATATGTGTGTTCTTAGGAACAACTTGGAATTAACGGTTAATGTTCGGCCAAACAAGGTAAGTACATAGAGTCCCAGCAAAGGAGAATATTGTTTATCTATGGTTGTTGTATGGATGGATTATATGTGTGTGCTTCAGTATGTTGTGGCTTAGTAGGCTTCCTAATTTTGCTATGACTTAGCAAGCTATGTGTTTATATATATGTGAACTATGATTGAGTGCGATACTGTGATTTCTCCACTTATTTTCGGATAACATTGGCAGTAGGAGAATTATATGTATTTTATAAAAAAAAATTAAGTGTTAGTGGGCTTTCCGTTTCCCTTTAGCCCGAGGGATTCTAAAAATGCTTTGTAATCTATTCTGATTGGGTTTCGGGGCATAGTAGTCCATGTGATGATATTGTGTGATGTGAGTTTATAAAACCTATTGGGCTGGTCTTTGTTTCGTTATGTTTTTACAATTTATGCATTATGCATACTTGCTTGTGAATCTCATTGAGTGCATGCTTAGTTTGCATGGATGCTAACGGTGTTTTAAGTAACTATTTATACTTGATTTTTTTGTATGCCTCTATTCCACTGCATATGCTTATGACGCTGTAACTTCCACTGATATCTTTTGATCTCACCCCATCTAATTGATCTTTCCAGGGCTAGTTCGCCCGCCGTAGCCGTGCGTCTTTGAGGTCGTATTTTACCTGTGTTGATCTTCTCGACTATTGCACTTGCATGTCTTGAAAACTCGACATGTTTTGTGTTTTGTCATTTTCATACTTTATTGACACACATGCTTGTTTAAGACTATGTTGTTTGTTATGGACCCCCCTTGTAGGCTTGTTTTCGGATTTGATATTTTATACACATGTATGACTCGTATTTCCCATTTATAATATGAGATGCATGCCTTGAGCACTTCTTTTGTAAATCCATATGAGCTTGTTAGTATAGTCCTTTGTCTAGCATGTTTGGATCTATGTGGCCTATTGTATATGATTTAAAGACTTCTGTTGTATGTGTGTGCGTACTCGGTTGATTGTTTTGTGTTGGGTTTATTTTGTGACGTGTCATGCTCCTTTTGAAAGGAAAAATTAAAATTGGTATGCGTTTTTTAGAATTTGGATTTGATAAGTTAACACGAGCTTTGTGTGGTTTCAATTGATCCACATGTTGGGTCAATCTGGACTACATAGTAGTGAGGGTCCCATTTATTGGGAACGAATCCTCACACGAAGAGTTGGTTTCAGAGCTTGACACGCTCTGTGCAAAGAAAGGAAGATTTTGACCCGAATACAGTTAAAACAAGGTCTAAAATTGTGGGGAAGGTTCCAGGAAAGGGCTACATATTCAATGATGAAACGACACTATTTTTTTCCTTCAGCAAGAATGACACAACTCGGGAGAATTTCTACCAAATGCCAAAATGACAAAGCTTGTTATCATTTTGACCAGCTCAGGTCAAAATGATTGACCGGTTCATCTTTTTGAAAAATATTTAATAATATTAATATTATTTTAATAAAATAATATGAATTAATATCTAGTAATATTTAATAAATAATAAAATAATTAAAAATATATAGGAAATGTCATAGTATTCTACTATTCATAAAAAATTTCTTATGAATAGTGGATTCCATCAAAACCAAGAATTTATTTTTATCATATATATATATATTATTAAAAATCAAAAATCATATTAAATCACTTAGAAAAATCATAATAAATCCAAATTCATCTTAAATTTTTTAAAAAAATTATAGAAACTAATAAACTATTGATTAACTAATCTATGGTCTTAGATTTCCAAAACCATTCATACCTCCTTAAATAGGTAATTACATCAAATTCTAATAACTAATAATACCCTCTAATTCATTTAAATCACACCATGAGCCTATATCCAATCCCGAATTGGGGGATAGGGCCCATTAATCTCGATGGTCCTTATTGGGCTTAAACGCCTAAGAAACTCTAAGTTTACGAGGTCTCAAATTTATTTTGTTAAATGATTAGATGAATTGTGTGTACTAAAAGATGGAAATGGTTGTGCTTGTACTATGTTGTTTTGCATTTGAGTAGTGATACGATAGCAACATTGATTCTGCATAGGGTAACCTATGCAACTGTTGAGTGCTTTTCAGGTTTGGTAATGAGGCGTGGAGACGCCGGATAATGAGGAGTAAGGACTAAACGAGTTTAATTGTTATATTGTGATTATGCCATAGGATCTTGTAGGTTTAGGGACCGATTAGGTAGAGCTATCATTACTTAACACCTCGACATCATCAGTGGAATTGGGGTGTAGAAATTAATGAGTTAGATTGTATTGTAAATCAAGAAATATGAAAGAAAGATAAGAACTGTATAAGAACTAGATTAAGTATTGATGAATCTCAATTCTATCCAAGGTATGGAAGAACTGTGAGTTAATGCAAGCATATTGTGTTTGTACATATTTTAAAATTGTGTATTATTTGTTGTGATGGCGGTCAAGACGTATATTGTATGATTGCATGATGGACTATTTGATGTGTGACTAACTTTGTTGTACTATATTTGTTTTTCCTGACCACTTACTTGGTAGGTTTCGACCAGATCCCTAAATCTGGCTCTTGTAGGATAGATACATAGAGAGGCTCATGTTCAAATGTTTTCTTAGACTTTCTCTTCACTAGTTTCCTCAAGTATAGATATATGATGGTTGTTAATGTGGTGTGCACATGTTCGTTCTTTTCCCATTTTATATCACCCATCTCATATGTATAGTCGGTTTGTGTGTATATGTGATGAGAGGCTTAAACAATGTTAATAAAATATAAATTATGTGTGTTTTTTAATGTAGATGGTCAGTGCATTCTGGATGCCACCCTTAGCATTTTTTCCTCTTTCTGTGTGCACTTCATAATTCCTAGTCTTTGAAATTGTCTCTGCTATTAATTATTTGATTCTAGTCTTGTAGGTTTACTATATGCATTGTTTTCATTATGACAGTGTATAGTGTCCCTATGGTGACTGTCATGGGTTTTGTAGGTTCTGAACCATGATGATGTCAAGCATGGGTAAGTTTGGATGATAATATAGCAAGATTTGATTGAGCCATATGTCATCGTTAGTTGAGTTTGGGTAAGACACATGGTGAATATATAGTGATGTGGTCCAATGGGTGAGTGATACATGTCACGACCGAAACTCAATTCTAGTCCCGTGGCATACATGACATGGTCAGATGCGTTGACTTATCATTTGACCATATTTTAAGTAATTCATTTAAATTATTAAAAATTCAGAAAAAATATTAAATATTAAGTAAAATTCTGAAACAATTATTAAAAATATTATATTTTATTTGAAGTTTAATGGTACAAATATGGTAAAATTTCAAATTGGTTTAATTGGTCAATTAAATAGAAAAAGATTCAAATAAATAAGAAAAAAATAAGGAAATTATCTAAAATTATCTTGAGACAGTTCTAGAAATAAGAATCATTGTGTAAAGGGTGTAAATGTATGATTTTATGTGTTATTATATGAACGGGTTTGAGTTATTAAAGATTACATATGATGTATGTGTAGGTGGATGCCTATAGATGTTGGACCTTAGGGAGTCGGTCCAAAGAGCATCGAAGGATTAGTCGACTTCGAAACCTATGAGTGGATGGGCTTGTCCTTTTAAGTCATTTTTGTTTAGTTTTATTCATTGTAGTTTTTTTCAAAGAATTATGAAATAATTATTTGAAATGTCAGTTACTCTACTATATTGAGAATTATAAGGTGTGCATCACTTTTATATGGTATATAGAATGCTTGTAATACATTATGTTGCATTGTAATGTACTTGAGTACTGTGATGTGTAATTTACTGAATCTGTATAAGGTAACCTATACAACCCTTCAGAGCTCTCCGGATTTGGTAGCATGGCTTGGAGACGCCAAACATGGACTTTTTATAACTTGGTATAGGTTGACCAGAGAATATAATATGAATGAGATCTTAGATGTGAGATCCCGTCTATTATAGTGCCGGTCAGAGGCAGCATCAATGGTAGCGTTAGTGCCAGCGGCAGCACGCCGATGCTATGTTGTTGGTTTGTGAACACGGCCGTAGGAAGCCTTTAAGTAACCCATAGTGAATCTGAGAGTGTTTAAGTATGATTGTGAGTGAGATAGGTTAGATGATCGAGGTTGAGTCAGTGGAAAATAAACCAGGTTGATTTCGGTCCGTTTTAAGCGACTGCGGGTCGTTTGGGCCAAAATTTTGTGTCTTAGGCTGTTTGCGATGTTTTTTTTTTTTCAGGCCCAATCCTTATGTTATAGTTTTACATACTGAAAGAAGTTGTTGGGCCATTTGGTTGACATTTCACGAGCCCATTGCGCTCATTTGTGATGAAACGGGCCATCGATTGCCCAGTCCAGCCTTGTTCAACTTTTGGGCCCAAAACCCATCAGCCCAAGCCCACACTTCATCCTTGAAATACTTTTCTTCCAGAAGTGACCAGCACATTCCAACCCTATCTGGTTTTTCTCCTTCCTTCACCCTTCCAACCTACCACAATCCAAACTTTTCCCAATTTGACCCCAAAAATTTGTGGGGGATTGTCCCAAAACACTTTCCCATCAATTTTCTACACTTTTCCACTGTTAGTTTGATGTCTAAGGCCTGATTTTGAGGTGTTCTTCATTCTGGCCGAAAATTGCAGAGTTGTTGGTAAGTGATTAATCTTTGGTTTTCTTTTGGATTGGTTGGTTTATTCAGGTTGCTAGTGATGTGATTGAGTGTTTTTGATAGATGGAAATGCCTAAAAATAACCTATGATTCTTGTATAAATTTCGGATGAACAGTACCAGGGGGTTGTTTAGACATGTTATTGATCATGTTGGTGTGTTTGTTCCATGTTAATGAAGTGGTTGTAGGCATTATTGATGGGAAGGGTGTTGTGCACAGCCTGCGAGAGTCCATAGAATTGCTTTCCTTTATTTTCCCTTTGATTCCTTGATTAGATATGCTTAGTATGGATGTATGATTTGTGCTTGTTTAGGTGGTACCGGATCGATCAGTAGAGGCAAGGACGTTGTTGGAGAACCATCGACGCAACGAGAGGTGGGAGTTTATGTTTCATTTGCATTCGCGTAACATTTTGTTTTCAGAATCAATGTTTTGGTTTGAATGGAGGCATGACTTGAATTGTGCTTAACATTTTGTTAGAATCATAATTTGCTTGCCATGTTTGAAAGCATCAACTGTATATTCAAAAGTTGAAGCATGCTGACTTGTTTGGTGTATACGAATTTTCATACGTGTTTTGCAACCTCCCATACGATGTGATTTTTCATCTCCTTATACATGTTTGTTATTGTGGCTGAATCCTTTGAATATTATTTTGAGATGTTTGGCACCTGATTTACATGATGGAAATGTTTAAATGCATGCATGGAATACCCGATGAATTTTTTGATTTAATAACCCATACTTGATAACTTCACTATTTGGTCACTAACCGGTCAAACCACCCGATTTCCAGTAAGGATCTAGATGATATTCATACTCTTTTGTAACCCGGAATGAGTGTTTTTAACCCTAGAAAGCCTTCTTTTGAGTGTGATGAAGTGTGCTATGTGTTATGCATTATGTTTTCAAAAAAAAAGAAAGAGAAAAGAGTACCAAATATAAACATTTTCTAGGCACTGTACCGATTGGAATTGACGGTAAATGCTTGATCAAGTTAGGTAAGTATATGGAGTCCTTATAGAGAGGAAAATTGCTTACCTTGGAGAGGTATGGTTGGATATATGTATGTATGATGAGTGCTATGTGAACTATGAAGGGAAAGGCCTTATAAATGCTTCATATATATCTTACGACGTTATATTACGTGTGCACAAAATTGAATGTGATAGATTGTGTTTCTCCATTCAATTTTGGACAATGCTGATGGTGGGGTTTTGTTTATATATATGCTACAATTGAAAACCATCAGTAGGCTTTTAGGTAACCCTTTAGCCGGGGTTACGTGAAAGTGATTTGTGTCCACCTCGTTATGTTTTGGGCATAGTAGCCAAATATCAAAGCTGTGATTTATGGATCTCTTGTATTTATTTCCTTATGCCGTTTGGTGTGTACACTTCGGATGGATACATAGATGAACATGGATTGTAATGGTTTGAATAAATGTTTGATACTATGATTTGATTTTGTCTCCATTCCACCGTTTATGCTTATGACGCGGTAACTTCCACTGAGGTCATTGATCTCACCCCCTCTCTATTGTATGTTTCAGGACTAAGTTGTGAGAGAGAGCTGTTCAAATTCGAGGTTCCTATCCAGGTATTGGTCGTAGGGCTGGACAAATGCACATGCACATTTTTGGACTCAGCATCCTTCACATCTTCTTGTATCTTTAACTATTTGTGCATTTTGCTAGTGCATATGTATACAATTCATGCTTGCATACTCTGATGTTTTTGTTATATAAGAAGTAATGTTGTTTTCAGTTTCTGGGGACCTGCGAGTGTGGACTCGAGGTGTTGCATGTTTGAGGCCGTATGACCCGTTGTATGTAATCTGATATTTTCGCTGTATGTGTTTGTTACTCCTTTGTTTGTAAGTTATGCTGAGTATAAATTGCTGTGTGCCATGTTTTGAAAGAAATAAGTCAAATATTGTGTATTTATTAAGATTAGCAAAACAAAGTTGTACGGTTAAGCCTTGTGTCGTTCTGCTTAGTCCACCAGTTGGGACAATCGGAGCTGCACGGCGGTGAGGCTCCCGGTTACCGGGAACGAGTCCTCACATTAGACGAGTGACAGGATTTGTGTGAGTGAGAGAGGATCCTGAGTGGGGATTATGCAGGTGGAACTACCATCACTTGTCATGCCGGCATAGTTAGTGAAATGGGCTAAGAGGTGTAAACTCATTATATAATCAACTGCATGAGAACTCTTGAAATATAAAATGTAAAGAAATATAAAAAAGATATGAAAATGCATGTAGTATACAACTAATGAAATATATGTTAGCCCAATCATAGTTAAGTATGCATTGAGTAGTCGTGCATACCTCTTACAGTGGCCTCATAATGTTATGGTTGTGTGTGCCTCACAATTTAGCTGCATTGAAAGAATAATGTGTGCTAGCATGAATTTTTGTCTATTGTTGTATATGAAATATTGCTCTATGTTTGTACTATCCTTCTGAAAAACTTTTACTAGGTCCTCGGATCCGATGAGTACAGGTTAGAATGATAAAAGCTCACTCCCAGGCCTCTCAAGAAGTGGATGGTCAATGTTAATGTTTGAGGTAATCTATATAAGAATTATATTTATTGTGTTTGTTTGAGTATAATTGAGTTGTTGGTCTAAGTTCATGTCAGGGTTGCTAATTTTGTTTTCTGCATTATGATATGAGGTCTCGTATCTTAGAGAGTTGGCCTTTAAGCCCAATAACTTGATAAATCGTAAATTGGTAAGCTCATGATTTATGGGCCAGAGGTATGAGAATATATAGTCATAGTTGGAATGATTAAGGATGGTTAATGGATCAAGAAAACCAAAATAAGTTGTTGTCGAGCTAGAAAGTGAGAATGCGGTTCAAAAGAAATTGATTTAGATATTGTATTTATACTCCTTGTCAAGTCACTTGGACTCAGAGGTATGCTTTTTGGCTTCTAACACCTCCAAAAGAACCTCAGACGGTGTATTTATTTTTATTTCGGTATATAGGGATAATTTTGTCTTTTCACACCTTGATACCTGTCAAACCTTGTAATCTGAGTCTTCTTATGTCTAAGACCCTTGAGTCTATCCTCTAAGTTTCATAAGGGAATAATCTACACTATATGAAATAAATATGAATTATTAATTTTTATAAAAAAATAATTACATGATAAGTAGATAATTTTATACATAGAGTTATATATAGACCATGGATAAACCATTTGATAGAATATTGAAGTTTATGAAGTTTAGGAAAATTTTTAGAATAGTGTTAATAATTATTAATATTATTATTCTAAGAATTATCTCAAGATAATATATTTTTAGTAAATTATGTATATGAAAAAAATATAACTTTTCAATTTGAGTAGACTCTACAATTTATAAGGAGTCTATGATATTTTTTTGATTAATATACTATTTATTATGAATTATTAAAAAAATTTATATATTAAAAACAAATAATAATTATATTATTATTATTATTAGAAAAAAGAAAAAGAAAAGAAAATGTCAAAACAGTAGGATGCTCTGCCATTTTGACAAGCTCTGCCATTTTGACAAGCTCAGCCTTTGAGTCGAGCTACGTTGTGAGACCCCGTCCTTTTGAGAGTCTAGTCAGCACCCGTATTCAGTCAGATTTTTCGGATTGGTCGGATTGAGTGAGTTGATCAAGTGATTGTCAGAGTTGACCTTTTGACCGAGTGACCTGGACATAGTCATAGAGCCTAAGTGTCAAGTTTAGGATATCTAGAACGTCATGTCGTTGGTGGTGTGTCGATAATTTGCACGACGTGTCGTTTCGGAGTTTTAACGTGCATTAGATTAATTAGTCGATTGGTACGTTGTTCGAGGCTAGAGTCCAGAGGATATACCTCATTTCATTCTTTTGACCCGCATATAAGTTTTTGGAGGCCCGTTTTGAGTGGTCGTAGGTCTTTGGGCCAACTTACTTTTCGTGGGCCCAATTTCGGTTATCGAGACAAATTAAGTTTTAAAAGCCTAATTTTTATATTTTGAGCTTTTAAATTTTATTTCAGATTTCATATTATTTGATTATTTCAGATTTTGAGATTTTATGAGTCATTTTACCCCCAACTTACCTCACTTGGGGCATATGTGAGTCATTTTATGATTATTTCAGATTTTGAGAATTTATAAAAAAAAAAAAACAAAAGTCAAAGTCAAAGTCAAAGGAGGCAAAATTCCAGAACTGCCCCTACTTACTTTTCCTTCTTTATCCAGCACGTGAGCTTCTGCCCACATTCTTCCCTTTTTTCCCCCATTTTCCCCTCTTTTGGCCAAAAGCTCCCAAACCCAAAAAAAATCCTCCCAATTGCATTTTCTCTTCAAATTAAGGAGTGAGTTTTGTTCTAAAAGCTTAACCTAATCCCTCTCCCCTCTTTTCCTCAGGTGATATGTTTATTTATGCTTAATTTGCCTTAATTAGGGTAATTATTATAAATTCGGATTGTAGGGGTTTTTGCTTGATTTCTTCACTTTCTTGTTCGATTTGTGGTTGTTTTAGCATGCTTAGATGTTCATTGTTATAGTCTAATACTTCAGATTGCTCGAAAACATCAATCGATCCATGATTGATCATTTTGTGTGTCGATGGCAATTTGGTAATTTCGGGATTTGTGTGTTTTTGTGAAATTGGATGAAATTGGTTGATGTCATTGCTTGAGTTAGGTTTTTTGTGTGTTGTAGAGAAGGTTTGTCGATTGAGGAAACTAATTTTGATGTTGACGGAGCTTGGAATTAGGATTTGAGCTTATGATCGTTTGAGTATGTGAAGGGGTTCATTGTTTTTCTTAAGGAATTGAGTGGTTTGAGTTTCTAGAGGTTGTATTGAGTAATTTGGGACTTAGAGTGAGTGTTTAAGGGGTCTCTTAGGTTGTTTTTAATTCTGGTCATTTTTCGAGTTTATTATTTTCGGCTTTGTTCTTAGTGTGGTTTTGTGTGCATGATTGTTTAGGTGGTGCTTCGACGATCGATAGAGGCAAGGGCTTAGCCATTGAATCGTCGGCGCGTCAAGAGGTGGGAGATTATGTTTCATTTACATGCACGAAAATATTTTGCTTTATTAATTAAAATTGGTGAATGCTTGTTTTTGAATAGAGGCAATACGTGCATCGATGAGTGATTTGGCATGTTAGGTTCATTATGTGTGAGACATATTTATGATGCATAAAATGTTTGTTTTGAACCTATATGCATGTTTGCGATGTGATTTAAAATATGTTGAGAATATCCATATACATCAAATTCTTGAGTTGTTGGGGCTCCTAGGGAGCCTTTGAGTTGATTTTGAGTGTTCAACATTTTATTTAAATTATAACATGATTTGGGATTTGTTCTACTTGTTTGCAAAGAATATGTATATATATAATTGCTAGGTATAACTTGGAATTGACGGACTGCGTTTGGCCAATGCAAAGGTAAGTGGATGAGTATCCTTAGATAGAAGGATAGTCCCTTGCCTAGGAGTACGGATGGGTTATGAATGCCTTGTGGGAGTAGGTGATGGGATAGGCTATATGTGCCTTCGGGCTTTTCGAGTTGTGTGTGAGTTGGGAATCGTGCGATAATTGTTTTCTCCACTTTTCCCAATGACAACATTGGTGGTATGGGATTTATTATTATTTTGGAAAGGTGCATTTAATTAACCACCAGTGGGCTTCCGATTTCCCTTTGGCTGGGGTTATCAGTGAATCGGTTTTAGAGGTCCACCTCGATAGTTTTTGGGCATAGTAGCTCATGAGAATGTGATTTTGGGATTTATATACTTATTGAGCATGAGCCTGAGATACATGTTGATATTATCAAACTCATGCATATGCATTCGATCATATTTAAATGTGATATTGCTTACACGATTAGTATCATGTGACATACAGTGGTTTTTATTATAAAATATTTATATTGGTTTTCGTATATGCCTCTATTCCACCGGAGTTGTTTATGACGCTGTGACTCTCACTGAGGTCCTCGAGATCTCACTCCCCTCTTGTTATTCTTTTCAGGACTAGGACGAGCACCTGTATCGCTGTCTATTTTTTAGGTCGAGGTTTCTGGTTTGTCATAGGGCTGGACTACTGCATATGACACGTTTGAAAACTCGACACTTTCTTTTGTATTTTGGATTTGGTTATGCTTGTTTGTCCTGTTTGCATGCTTGCTCATTGACATTGTGACCCTTTAGTGGGCTTGGGTTGATGCATGCTATTGGATATTGATGTATTCTTTTGAGTTTGCGATATATGAGATGAGCATGATGCCTTGGGCATGTTTTGTTGTTCTTGAGTATTGAGTTGATTGGACTTATTCGGATAAAGCATGTTTGGGGCCGTGTGGCCTGTTGTGTGTGAGATTTAAGACTGCCACTATTTGTAATTGCACTCCGTGATTGATTTTATTGTGTCGAGATATTTGTTTAAATACATGCTATTTTTTTTTTTAAGAAAGCGAAAAGTTTCAAATTTACATGTGTTTTTATATATGTTCTGAAATTGTTTTGAGGGTAAGCCTTGTGTGGTTTTGATTGAGCCACGAGTTGGGCCAATTGGGACTGCACAGCGGTGAGGAGCCCAATTATCGGGTTCGGGTCCTCACAAGGTTTGTAGCAGAGCATGGTTGTTTATGTATGCAATGTTTTCAAAAATGGTTTAAAATAGCATATTTTGAAGGTGCATCACACTCACATGCGTAGTCCAGTATATAGTTTTGTCTAGTAGTCTTACTTTGTCTTTAGAGCTCATTATGTGACTATATGTTCAGTTGGTAGAGATGCCTCATGGTAGACCTCGTAGAGCAGCTAGAGGCCGAGGGGACCGTACACAGTCGATGTAGATGAGAGGTCCAATGCTCGTGGGCCAGCAGGTCCAACAGCTGAGGTACAGGAGCCACAGGTTTCACTGGGGGTACAAGCAGGCCAAGCAACACAGGACCCCGTTCTGATTCAGATGTTGGCAGCTATTCAGGCCACCCTACAATAGCTAGTACAGCGTGGAGTGGCTCAGCAGCCACAGGTACAGCCACAGGTACAGGCTCACGCACCAGTACCGCCAGAGGTTATGGCAGAGCCTGAGGTACAACCTCAACCCAGAGTTCAGCAGGTGGAGGTACAGGGTGCCAGATTACCTGTCCAAGTTTCCAAGCTGTTGAAGGAGGCGAGACACTTGGGCTGCGAGAGTTTTTGTGGCACCAGCGATGCTATGGTGGCCAAGGTATGGAAAGACAAGATTGTCTTGGCAGCTCAGGACTTGAGAATATCTGCTGAAGACAAGGTCACATTAGCTACTAGGCTGCTGGAGAGAGATGCAGCCACTTGGTGGAGTACGGTCAGAGATAGGTATGGGGGTCAGCCCACCTAGGAAGAGTTTGAGAGAGAATTTGACAGGAGGTACTTCCCACAGCACTTCCAGGATAACAAGAGGTCCGAGTTTTATTTTCTTCGCCAAGGCAACAAGCCAGTTTCAGAGTATGAGACTGAGCTGAGGGCATTAGCCCATTTTGTACCAGAGATAGACCAAGCTGGTTCAGTGATAGCTAGTCGGTTTGAGCAGGGCCTCAACCGGGATATTCGCACGGTTTTGGGTGCGAAGACCAGTAGTGACTTTGAGGAGTTTGTTGTGGATGCTGTCAAAGCGGAGGAGATAGTTCAGGGGCAGAGTGGGCAGCCTCGGAGGTATAGGGACATGGTGCCTAGTAAGGGTCCCTTGAGGCGTAGTAGTGGATTTGACCGTCGATAGAGGAGCCGGATGTCCACCCCATAATACTCTACAGTACAGACTCGTTCACAGGGTGCATCTTCTTTTGTGGCCCGTACACACTCGACACAGTCTGCTCCTGGCATCAGCAGGCCAGCGGGACATCCCATATGCGGGAACTGTAGACAAAATCATCCTCCTCCATGCCCACAGCCGCCTAGGTGTTATGCATGTGATAAGTTTGGGCACTTAGCCAGAGATTGCCCAGGGGATAATGCATCTAGAGTCACAGCTTCTCAGCCTAGATTTCCAGCATTACTAGCATGGAGACAATGCATGTGACAATGCATGTTTGCGATGTGATTTAAAATACGTTGAGAATATCCATATACATCAAATTCTTGAGTTGTTGGGGCTCCTAGGGAGCTTTTGAGTTGATTTTGAGTGTTCTATATTTTATTTAAATTATAACATGATTTGGGATTTGTTCTACTTGTTTGCAAAGAATATGTATATATATAATTGCTAGGTATAACTTGGAATTGACGGACTGCGTTTGGCCAATGCAAAGGTAAGTGGATGAGTATCCTTAGATAGAAGGATAGTCCCTTGCCTAGGAGTACGGATGGGTTATGTATGCCTTGTGGGAGTAGGTGATGGGATAGGCTACATGTGCCTTCGGGCTTTTCGAGTTGTGTGTGAGTTGGGAATCGTGAGATAATTTTTTTCTCCACTTTTCCCGATGACAACACTGGTGGTATGGGATTTATTATTATTTTGGAAAGGTGCATTTAATTAACCACCAGTGGGCTTCCGATTTCCTTTTGGCCGGGGTTATCAGTGAAGCAGTTTTAGAGGTCCACCCCGATAGTTTTTGGGCATAGTAACTCATGAGAATGTGATTTTGGGATTTATATACTTGTTGAGCATAAGCCTGAGATACATGTTGATATTATCAAACTCATGCATATGCATTCGATCATATTTAAATGTGATATTGCTTACACGATTAGTATCATGTGACTTACAGTGGTTTTTATTATAAAATATTTATATTGGTTTTCGTATATGCCTCTATTGCACCGGAATTGTTTATGACGCTATGACTCTCACTGAGGTCCTCGAGATCTCCCTCCCCTCTTGTTGTTGTTTTCAAGACTAGGACGAGCGCCTGTACAGCTGTCTATTTTTGAGGTCGAGGTTTCTGGTTTGTCATAGGGCTGGACTACTGCATATGACACGTTTGAAAATTCGACACTTTCTTTTTTATTTTGGATTTGGTTATACTTGTTTATCCTGTTTGCATGCTTGCTCATTGACATTGTGACCCCTTAGTGGGCTTGGGTTGATGCATGCTATTGGATATTGATGTATTCTTTTGAGTTTGCGATATATGAGATGAGCATGATGCCTTGGGCATGTTTTGTTGTTCTTGGGTATTGAGTTGATTGGACTTATTCGGATAAAGCATGTTTGGGGCCGTGTGGCCTATTGTGTGTGAGATTTAAGACTGCCGCTATTTGTAATTGCACTCCGTGATTGATTTTGTTGTGTCGAGATATTTGTTTAAATACATGCTATTTTTTTTTTTAAAGAAAGCGAAAAGTTTCAAATTTTCATGTGTTTTTGTATAAGTTCTGAAATTGTTTTGAGGGTAAGCCTTGTGTGGTTTTGATTGTGCCACGAGTTGGGCCAATTGGGACTGCACGGTGGTGAGGAGCCCAATTATCGGGTTCGGGTCCTCACATACGTCGTTCAGTTCAGAATGACGTCATTTCACCATTGGAAGGGTTGCTTTTTTGTGTTGTTTTGCGACCCATTGACTAAAGGGATATATATATATACTGACTTGAAATAAGGATTGGGGTATTTTGATGCCCAGACCCGAGCCTGCCTCCCTTCTCTAGCAAATTGGTTGCCTCCTCCTCCTTTGGTTATTTTTTACCAAAAAATTAGAAAATGACAGAAATTGTTTAAAAGATTAGAAAATATGAAAATAATTTGAGAAAAAAATATTAAATTTTTTTAAAAAAAGAGAAATATAGGAGTCAGTTGACGTAAACTTTGAATGATTTTTATGGGTTTTGATAGGTATAAAAGTTTGTATAAGTTTCAGATAATTAAGGAAATACACAAAAAATATCCGAATAGAATCTGATGGTAAGCGTAGAGTTTCTAGGACAAGTTTGAGAGCCTAGAAATGTGTATTATGGTATTAAGACTTGTATAATGATATTAAGAATTAGGCTATAGTGATATGTGTAGGTGTGCTATAAGTGGATTGAGAATCTGGAGTAAGTACGAATCGATAGAGAATTAGGACTACAAATTGTGAGTGGTTGGTTTTAAAATAGTTCTCATCATTTTAACTGAAGCTGATTGATTCTATGTGATATTTGATATCTGTGAGCTGTTTGCATACATAAATGCATGATCGATGGAAAATTTCTTAAATCATGACAAATATGGATTCACAAGCATTTAGTCAGAAAGAAATATGATTTGGTGGTTATTTTGTAAGCAATATTTAAATCATATGGGAAAAGCACAAAACAAATAGTGAACTAATAATAAATCAAGAATATTAATAAGTTCTAACCTTACTAATGGGAGATCCTAACCTTGCTTATTACAAGAAAATATCCTAATAATATTGTACATGATAGACTAGTCATATGAAAGGATACTAACTGTGCTAAAAATGAAGCACTACGATATAAGAAACTCAAATCCAAGATAATAAAAGAAAGAAAATATTAGAGGAATGACCCAATATATGAAAACTAAAGAAATCTTATTGAGAAACTCATAATCGAGATTCAAGAAAACAAAATTAAGAAACCACAGGAGTAATAATAAATTGCGATATATAAAAAAAAGTAAGTAAAGACTCAAGATTATATAAGCAGAACTATGATAGAAAGGAATGAGAGATACAAGATAGGTTAGTAATAACGTACCAACTTTTGTAGAATGAAAGGAATAAAAACTATGAGATGGGTAGTTAGTGATATAGTAATCTTTGAGGAATGTGAAGCTATGGGTCTATTCTGGGGTTAGTTACCTCAACAAATTAGATTACTGTGTTAAATATAAAAATATTATCAAATTACTATGTGTTCTTAGATTATTATGTGTTCCTAGATCACTATGTGTGAGTATAATCCCTAACAACGAGGGAGTGATGATAATACTAATCTACGATAATGGTTTGGTTATACTAGTCATCTATTATAATGACTACTAAATGTATATCGGGATTTATCAGATCTCTGACTAGTTGAGATGCTTGTGGAATGAGATGATATTCCAATGATTTTGGATGATATTGAATGAGTGAAACCTTGATGATCGGGTTATCTGTTGTGAATGTGTGTGGCATTGCTTTGCCCTGATTATGTCATTATGTATTTTGATTTAAATTTTTTGTACCCTTGATTTTCGTTATATTGTTGATTAAATTTTGTGACTAAAATGACATACAATCTCGTTAAAAATTCATAAGATTTTATAAGGAAAAACGTCCACTCACCTGGTTGCTATGCCAGTTTTTGATAGGTCTCCCAAGTTTTGAGAAGAAGGATTGCTTCCACCTTGACTACAAACTCTCTGAATGTGTACAAATTACAAAATATAATCGAGGGTTGTGGACTAGTTGTATATGACATCTTGTGTGTATGTTATATATGGAATCCCTCATCTTATTGTGTAATCAATCAAGGATTGTAATTCAAAACTCTATATAGCATAAATTGAAAGAAATTTCTATGGACCAATTTTTTTCAGCATGTTTTCTTGGTCTTAGAGTTGGTTACGAAGGTTATCAAGAATTTAATGATAAAAAAAATTTAAAAGAATTTCTTTCTCATCTTGTATATTTATTGTATATTCTTAGGATGGTCAACTAAGCTTGTATAGTAACTATATGATGGTTCTCATGGCTTGGAGGATTCCGAGGCATGACAACTAAGGTAATAGTGGAGCATGTTTTAAGCAAACATGTTAAATGCATATTATGCAATGAATTCTTGAGGTTTTGTCTTAGATTTTCCTTTGAATCTTCTTGTCAGTCTGAGATGCATACGCATTTCATAAACATATTATACTAAGTCCACAGTGTAAATTATTCTAGAAGATATGATGTGTTACAAGGATAAAAAGAGAGTGTTTGTAGGGAAAGCTTTGTGTTTTACGAACTGAAAACTAATATTTTTTGTAGTGAAAATAGTGATTACCAGAAGTCAAAGTGCTACTAGAGGCAGAGGTAAAGCTAGAAGAGAGACGCCTGCAGCCTCTAGGTCAATAGCACAAAATATGCCACCGGTAGCACCAAAACCCAAAATACAGGTATCTCAACTCAAACCAGGACCTATTTAGATGCCAACTACAGAAGTTTGGCAGGCTATGTTACAAATTTTGGCGGACTATCAAAGAAGAGGAAATGTAGTGCCCGCACCTCAAGTTGAGAAAGAATCACTTATAACCCGAGAGCTATTCCAAATGATAAAACAAGCCAGACACATAGGGTGTACCGAATTTTTTGGTAAGTTTATCGATGCAACTCATGACAATAGATGGATTGATATGGTATCTAAGACTCTTTCTGATATGGGAGTTATTGAGGCAGATAGGTTGAGAGTAGCCTCAAAACTTGTCGAGGGTGATGCTAAGGTTTGGTGGAGAATAGCTTCAGCAAGGTATCTAGTAGGCCCTACTTGGGCACGTTTTCTGCTTGAGTTTCATGAATAATACTACTCTATCTTCCACCTTGAACAAAAAATAATAGAGTTTTATATGCTTAGACAAGGGGAAAAAAATTGTAATCGAGTATGAAGCTAAAATACGAGAATTACCTAGCTTTGTAGTTGAAGTTACAATTCGGATTGAGATTATGAATCAACTACTTGAGGATGGATTGACATTGCCTATTAGAGCCTATATCGGTTCAACCTTGGAATTTAGTTATCATGCCTTGGAGTAAACTTGTAGCATCTTTATCAAGACAAACTATCTAAAAATAATATATTTTTAGTAAATTATATATATGAGAGAAATATAATTTTTCAATTTGAGTAGAATATTGTTCATAAGGAGATTATGGTATTTTTTCAATTAATATGCTATTTATTATGAATTATTAAATATTTTATATATTAAAAAGAAATAATAATATATATTATTATTATTATGTCACATACACAAGCGGAACATCCCGTCGTTTTGACCAATATGGTCACAATGATAGGACGACCTGCCGTTTTGACTAACTCGGTCCTTGAGCCGAGCAATATCGTTTCACCTAAAGGTGAAACAACGTCGTTTCAGCCTTGGAAGGGTTGCCTATTTGTCTTGTCCTATGACCTACCGACTATATATCTCGGCTTGAAATCAAGTTTTGGGCATTTTGATACCCAGCCTCAAACTTAGCTCTTTTCTCTCGCAAATTGGTTGCCTCGTTCTCCTGAGTGTCTATGTGTATCTTTCATTCATTTTCAGGCTGTTTTCTGGTGACTATTGTCGTCCTTTTGTTCGGAAATTTGAATTCATGTAGACCTTCAATTAAAGCATGTTATGGTTAGATCTTTAATAGATTTTGTTGTAGATTGTCAAGGGGAGCTTTTGGTTTGTGTTTTATGATGTATCATTAAATGTTTTAAGGAGTAAGAAAACAAGGTTTTTCTGGAAATGGTTGGTGCAGGAGAAAGAAGACGATTATGAACGATATGTAGTTCGCAGGCTGTCTATGTGACATGTCATTCAAGGAAGAGATGAATGACATGTTGTTTGGTTGGGACATGAGCAATATGTTCTCCGTTTCAGGTCTTGTTTCGGGTTCGGGTCTGGTTTTGGGTCGAGTCTAGGTAGGACCAATGTAGCACGTAGCCGTGTTATAGAGTGACACGTCGCACTTTTACTCGGTCAACTTTGACCAGAAAAATAGAAAATGGCAGAAATTATCTAAAATTTATAAAAATAAAAATAAATTAAAGAAAAATATGAAAAAATTATAGAAAATAGAGAAAAATATGAAGATTTTGATGATTTTGATATGTTTTGATAGGTACAAAAATTTGTATAAGTTTTTAATACTTAAAAAAAAATATAAAAAAATATCTGGATCGAATCCGAGGGTAAACATGGAGTTTCTAGGATATGTTTGAGGACCTAGAAATTTTATATGATGATATTAAGTATTAAACTATAGTCATATGTATAGGTGTGCAATAAACTGATTAAGAATCCGGAAGAGGTAATAATCAAACCAAGAAAGAGAATCATGACTACAAAATTGTGATTAGGCGGTTTTAAAATATTTTTCATCATTTTAAATGAATCTGAATTGATTCTATATGATATATAATATTCGTGAGTTGCTTGCATACATAAATGCATGATTGATGGGAAATTCTTCAAATCATGGAAAATCTCGACTTACATGGATTTATTTAGAATGAAACATGATTCTATGATTATTTTCTGAGTGACGTTTAAATACTGCGACTAAGTCTTAGATAACCGTGATATTGGAAAATAACAGTATTACATTGCTTAGGGGGGGAATCATAAAAATAAATCAAAGAATACCTCATATGGCTTTATAATTATATGAGAAGAGTATGGAATCTCGTGTTGGAAAGCGCAACATATGAAAACTAATAGTTAAGTAATAATAAATCAAGAATATTAAGAAATTATAACCCTACTAATAAGAGATCCTAACCCCCCTACATCATATAAGGAAATATCCTAACAAAATTACATATGACTGACTAGTCATATAAAAGAATATTGATTGTCCTGAAAATAAAGCACTACCATATAAGAAACCAAAATCTAAGATAATAAAAGAAAGAAACAACTAAAGTGTTGACCCAATATATGAAAATTAAAAAAGTCCTATTAAGAAACTATCAGAGTGCTATGACAGGAGTTCTATAATCAAGATTTAAGTAATCGAAGACCAAAGATTATATAAGAAGAACTATGACAAAAAGAAATGAGAGATAAAAAACAGGTTAGTAATGATTTAACAATTTTCGTAGAATGAAAAGAACAAAGACTATGAGATGGGTAGTTAGTGATATAATAATCTCTGAGGAATACGAAGCTATAGGTTTATTCTGGGATTAGTTACCTCATATAATCAAATTACTATGCGTTAAATATATAAGTATCATCAAATTACTATGTGTTCCAAGATTACTATGTATAGATATTACTTTGTGTTCCTAGATCATGGTGTGTGAGTAAAATCCTAATAAAGAGGGAGTGATTATAATATTAACCTGTGATAATAGTTTGGTTAGACTAGCCATCTATTATAATTGCTACTGAATATGTACCGAGATTTATAAGATCTCTACCTATTTGAGAGCTTGTGGAATCAGATGATATTCTTATGATGTTGGATGATATTGCTTGAGTGAATGTAATGACCCCAATTCTTACCTATTAAAATTTGCTCCGATTAAGACTTTTACTGCTGTCAAATCCAAACAAGCCCAAAGACACCTAGAACCTATCTGAATCCCATTAGGCTTACCCATTAAAATTGTTAATAACAAATGGAGCATGATATTGGACAGTCATTCTAGTATTTTACGGAGTGAATAAAATATCAGCGGAAGTCTCTAAATTTAATTATTGGAATCAAAACACACAAGTCTCATAGGGATCCAAATAACCAGCAAGAAATCCTCCAACATGTTCCAAAACATAACAAGCAAAAGAGGGATCTTGAAAAACCAGAAAAGTAGTCCAATCTATGATCATATTGTATACACAAGCAACCAAGGAAATAGGAATGCAAAGGTGACGCAATATCGCCCCGCTGTGCAGCCTTGATATCACACACTGGTACCACGAACAATGAATGAACCTAAGTCTGAAAGAAAATGGTGGAAACAACAGAATGAAATTACAATAATCTCAGTAGGGTCACAACATCATAAGATCTGCACAAACCATAAACACAAATCTCCCAAACAACATCAGATCATTCCTAGCAACTAAAAGGGATCACGCAATTCAAGAATTCAGTTAAAAAGGGTAGGGCCGAATCTAAGGCTGAGGGGGGACTACAAATACTTCCGAAAACTCAAAAGTACATAGGCAGGTAGAACTCATCAGATTTCTCTCGACAATGAAGGAGAAAGGCCATCCCCTTCCACTTGTGTTGTCCAAGGCTTACTGCACAAAAAGTAAATGGTTAACACACAAGCTAGTAAGCCTATTCATTTTTTCCATCCCAAGCCACACAAGGACAAAGACTTCCTACCACACAAGGACCAGACATCCAGCGAGCTCATGCTGGGTATTGCCACCCATATGACTTCCATACTAGTAAGAACCTCCCCTCTCACAAGGAGTATCAGCACTTACCCCGAATAGCCACCGAAAAAAGATCCTGACACACAACACGTACCAGCATACACAAGCAAGTACAAAACATAATACCATAATAGAGTATCCTTAATCATGTCAGAACACAATCAACATGTTCATTACACACAACACATGCAAACTAGGCACTCATATCCTATCTTAAAAGGTTCGGTATAGCCTAAAAGATCGCATTTTGATCCACAATTCAAGCATTCCTACTACAACATATGTGCATACAATCATTACATGTAAAGGCACCGAAATTAGCAAGCAAACAACAAAGATCTCTGGAGAAACTGATGAGGCTTAGATCCTACCTCTCTTGTCCCTGAACAAGAAGTTATTCCTTTGTCTTTATTCAATAATTCTGCACTACCAATATCATCACAAGGCAAAGCCAAAACCAAACTAAGTGTGCATATCCAATATCCAATATCCAATTAAATACCCTATTTCCTTACCAATTCCATTCACTAAACCTATCAGAAATCAGTGATCAGATGCCGCAGGTACCTCCCCCTTGAATGTGTGATGTGATAGCCAAGAACTTAACAAGAATCAACCTGAATTACCATCCATAATTATCATACAATTTTTTGGCACTAAGAATAAGGCAATAGGGCAAGTTGTGATTTCATGTTAACAAGTTGTAGGAGTTGCGATCTCATGTTAACAAGGAAAGATTATGGGTTTATAACATGTATAATCAAAAGAAACAAGATCAGAATCCAATAGGTTAATTAATTGATCAAGATAGGCATAATAGGGCAGTAGGGCAAAGGTAGGGCATACTGATTTCATGTACAGAAAAGATTCAAAGGATGAATTCATGATTGTTCACTATGAATGGATATTAAACAATCATACGAATAAAGGTAACAACATCAGAGATTAATCAAAGACAAAATTATAAAAATTAGAAAACCTAATTCTGCTGAATTTCGATTTAAAATTAGAGAAATAAATACTAACATTCAGATGAAAAACCAAAGATGGTTGGAAAGAGGATGAAGAGAGCTTACCAGCAAGCTATTATTTGGAGGAATCCGACAAACGATGATGGAGTTATGCTTGTTTGAAAATCAAGAAGATTTTGGCAGTTTTGTCGAATTTTGATTTAACTTTAGAGAAAGGAATACTAATATTCAGACCAAAAACCAAAGATGGTTGGAAAGAGGATGAAAAAAATCTTTCCAACATGCTATTATTTATAGGAATCCGACAAACGATGAGAGAGTTTAGGTCCTACAAATTTTATGTGTTTTCTGTAAAAGATTTTTATGTGGCTGACTTCCTATTTATATAAGATAGTTATGATATTATAATCCCTATCTTTAAGTCTTAATTAAAGTAAGATAATTATTAAAATTAAATTCTGTAACCATCCCTTCCTTAAACTTAGGATTTTTATTTCCTAAGTTAATTATGAACCAATAAAGAATAAATTTAAATGGAATTAATACCAGAAATAATTACTAGACATCCCTTACCAATTTCGGCCATCACACAGAGGCAAAATGGTCTTTTTCACCTGCACTGGCTTCTGGACTTCTAGGACTCAAAATTCAGGATCTCACATTCTCCCCTCCTTATAAGAATTTTGTCCTCGAAATTTCTAGCACAAGTACCTAAGCAAACAAATAAGGAAATTTTGCATGCATAGATTCCTCAGTCTCCCAAGATTGTTCCTCAATTTGGCCATTACGCCAAACAATTCGCACCATAGGCACGCTTCAGCTGCGAAGTTGTCGAATTGACCGATCTAGTATGGCAACTGGCTATACGGGATAACATAGGTCTTCAACAATTACAACTGGGGGTTTTTCGAGCACATGAGTAGGGTCTTGCACATACTTTCTCAACATAGATACGTGGAACACATTGTAAATTCTTTCTATATTTGGAGGTAGGGCAAGTCGGTATGCAACAGGGTCGATCCTCTCGACAATGTCATACGAACCAATGTAATGAGGTGCTAGCTTGCCTCGCTGCTGAAAACGAAGGACTCCTTTCCATGGAGCAACCTTTAGAAACACTTTTTCACATACCGCAAATTCTAGCTTCCTCCATCGATTATCGATGTAGTTTTTCTGTCCATTCTGGGCTGTTTTTAGCCTTTGTCGAATCAAGTTCAATTGTTCTGTTGCTTGATCAATCAATTCCAGATTGTCTAGGCATCTTTCGCCTACTTCATTCCAGTAAATTAGAGTCCTGCAATGTCTCCCATATAATGCTTCATAAGGTGTCATACCGATGCTTACATGAAAAGTATTGTTGTAAGCAAATTCTTCCAACAGTAGTGTGAGACCCCGAATGTTGAGTCATAGAAGTCCAGAAGCCAGTGCAGGTGAAAAGACCATTTTACCCCAGAAGAAAAGGATGTGTGATGGCCGAAATTGATAAGGAATGTATGATAATTATTTCTGGTATTAATTCCTTTTAATTTGGTTCTTAATTTGTTGATAATCACCTTAAGAATTAAAATCCCTAAAATTAAGAGGGGATAGTTACAGAATTTAAATCTGGGAGTTACCTTATTTTAATAAAGTCTTTAAAGTAGTAATCTTAATTCCATACCCATCCATTATAAATAGGAAGCCAACCCCACAAAAATCATTCATAGAAAACACACAAAACTTGTATAACCTAAAACCATTACACCTCCATATATCTACCAAAATTCGTTGAAACTTTAAACCAGCATAACGCTCTCATCGTTTGTCGGATTCCTGAAAATAATAGCTTGTTCGAAAGGTCTCTTCATCCTATTTCCAACCATAGTATTTCTTTCTCATAAGATAAGTCAAAATTTGGCATAACTGCCAAAATCTTCTTGAACTTCAATGTAGCATAACTCTTTCGTTGTTTGTTACATTCATGGAAATAATAGCTTGTTGGAAATATCTCTTCATCCTCTTTCCAACGATATATTTTTTGTTGTTTCGATGTTAGTATTTCTTTGTCAAACGATAAGTTGAAAATCGGCGGGAGAATTAGGTTTTAAGATTTGTATAATTTTGCCTTTGATTGATCTCTGATGTTGTTGCCCTTATTCATATGGTTGTTTAGAATCCATTCATAGTGAACAATTATGATGTCATCCCTTGAATGCATGAAGTCGAAAATTGTCTTGTGCCTTACTCTTAGTGCAGAACTTTGCCTAGTTAATTGGGATGGTAAATCAGGTTGAATCGTTAAGTTTCTGGCTATCACATCACACATCCAATGGGGAGGCACCTGCGGCAACTGATCACTTGTTTCTGAAAGGTTTGGTGAGTGGAATTTGTAAGGAAATAGGGTATTTACTTGGTTATTGCGTATGCACGCTTAGTTTATTTTTTTTGTCTTTGCCTAATGATGATTTAGGTGGTTCGAAAGTATCTAGTAAGGGAAAAGGAATAGCTTCTTGTTCAGAGACCTCGTTGTTTGCTTAATTGATTTCGGTACCTATGATTGTGAAACTGTATGCGCATTCATATTAAATAATGCATGCTTGAGCTGCGGATTGAATTGAGGAATTTCTAGGCTATACTGAATCCCTTAAGGTCTGTTAGGAGTGCCTAGCTTGCATGTGTGATGTGTATTGAACATGTTGAATGTGATCTGACAGAATTGAGAATACCCTATTGTGGTTTTGTGCTTTGTGCTTGCCTGTGTGTGCTTGCACGTGTTTGTGTGTCAGGATCCTTTTCCGGTGGTCATTCGGGGTAAGCGCTGATGCTCCTAGTGAGAGGAGAGGTTCTTACTGGTATGGGAGTCGTATAGGTGGAAAATCCCAGCAAGAGCTCACTGGATGTCTAGTCTTTGTGTGGCCGGACGCCCCGTCCTTGTGTGGCAAGAACCCCTTATCCTTGTGTGGTTTGGGAAGCTCTTGTCCTTGTGTGGCTTGGGATGTTTTGTCCTTGTGTGGCAAGATGAATAGGCTTGCTGATTAGCTTGTGTGTTAACCAATTACCTTTCGTGTAGTAAGCTTTGGAAAACACAGGTGGAAGGAGATGACCTATTCTTCTTCATTGCTGAGAACAATCAGATGAGTTCTGCCTGCCTGTGTACTTCTGATACTTTTCGAAAGTGTTTGTAGGCCCCCTCAGCCTTAGATTTCGGCCCTATCCTTTCTGATTGAATTTTTGAATTGCATGAATCCCTTTAGTTGTTCGGGAGATTTATGTTTATGGTTTCTGCAAATCTTATGATGTTGTGACCCTACTGAGATTCTTGTAATCTCATTATATTGTTTTCAGGCTTAGCTACATTCACTGCTCGTGGTACTAGTGTGTGAGATCAAGGCTGTACGGCGGGGCGATATCGCATCACTTTTGCATACCTGTTCATTGATTACTTGCGCATATAACTTGAATAAAAAATTGGACTACTTTCTGGTTTATTTTAAAATTTCTCTTTTGCTTGTTATTTTCGACTATGTTGCAGAAATTCTTGCTGGTTATTTGGATCCTTACGGGACTTGTGTGTTATGAATTCAGTGATTTAATTTAAAGACTTCCGCTGATATTTTTACTCACTCCGTATGATACCAGAATGATTGTCTAATATCATGCTCCAACTGTTATTAAACATGTAGAATGAATATGCTAAAAGTCGAAAACCTATTGAGTAAGCCTGGTGGGATTCAGATAGGTCCTAGGTTTCTTTGGGCTTGTTTGAGATTCACGGCGGTAATGACCTTAATCGAAGCAAATATTAATAGGTAGGAATTGGGGTTGTTACAGGCAGGCATCGATCCCAGCCAGTTTGCTGATCCAACACACTCGTTTGTAGCATGTCTTCGAGTGCTTGAATCGTCCTTTCTGTTTGGCCATCGGTCTAGGGATAAAATGCCATACTGATATTCAATCTCGAACCCAGCGCATTCTGAAATTTCTCCCAAAATCATGAGGTGAAACGAGGGTCACGATCTGAAACGATGGAAACTGGCACTCTATGCAATCGAACAATCTCATCAAAGTAACGAACAACCAATTTCTCAGGTGTATCCATCACACATATAGGGAGGAAGTGTGCAAATTTCATCAATCGATCCACAATCACCCAAATGGCATCATATCCTTGCTGCGATCTAGGCAAACTGGTCACAAAATCCATTGTGACATGCTCCCACTTCCATTCTGGAATCGGAAGTGACTGAAGTAGTCCAGCGGGTCGTTGATGTTCGATCTTTACTTGCTGACATACGAGGCATCGAGCAACGAACTCAGCAATGTGGCGTTTCATGTTTGGCCACCAATACTGCTCTTTTAAATCTTGGTACATCTTAGTGCTTCCAGGATGGATAGCGAACTTCGAACTATGCGTCTCTGATAGAATAAGGTTACGAATATCAGTATCTTGTTGAACGCATACCCGGTTTCTGAAGTCAAGCACTTCGTCATCTCGTATTCTGAAATCATGAACTATGGCATCAACACCATCAGAAAGTTGCTTCCGAATTTCAATTAGTTTCGGATCCTCTAATTTCTGATTCCGGATTTCCTCAATCAAGGTAGGTGTGACTTCGATTCGTGCCAACAATGAACCAGAATAATCAGTGCCAAAATGCACACCATTAGTCCTCAAATTCAGCAACATAGGCATGTAATGGGTGCACATATAGGCCAAAACCGATGGGGAAGGAGGATGAAACTTTCAGTTTAAGGCATCAGCAATAACATTTGCCTTTCCAGGATGATATTCGATGATCAAATCGTAGTCTTGATCAGCTCTACATATCTTCGTTGTCTCATATTCAATTCTTTTTGCGTGAGTAGGTACTTCAAGCTTTTGTGATCGGTGAAGATTCGGCATGTCTCGCCGTATAAGTAATGTCGCCATATTTTCAACACAAACACCACGGCTGCAAGCTCCAAATCATGTGTAGGATAGTTGCTTTCATGCGGTCGTAACTGTTGGGAAGCATATGCAACGACTTTCCCGTCTTGCATCAATACGCATCCAAGTCCGGATTTCAACGCATCGCTGTAAACCACATACTCCTTTCCGCAAATAGGTAAAGTAAGGATAGGTGCGGAAACTAACCAATTTTTCAGTTCATCAAAGCTTCGCTGGCATTTCTAGTTCCACCCGAATGGCTAACCTTTGTGCGTCAGTTTTGTCAATGATTCGGCAAGCGATGAAAAATTTTCCACAAAGCGACTATAGTATCCAGCTAAGCCAAGGAAACTACGAACTTCAAACACAGTTTGCGGGGGTTCCCAGGCAATTACGGCTTCAATTTTCTTTGGATCAACTAACACACCTTGGATGGAAACAACATGGCCAAAGAAACTGACTTCGCGTAACTAGAATTCGCATTTGGAGTACTTCGCGAACAACCGCCGATTCTTTAAAACATTCAGCACAATCCGCAAGTGATTAGCATGCTCTTCTTCCGATTTTGAATGAATCAGAATGTCATCGATGAAGACTATCACAAATTTATCCAGACACTCATAGAACACACAATTCATCTAGTCCATGAACACAGTTAACGTATTGGTCAAACCAAATGACATAACCAGAAATTCTTAGTGGCCATATTGCGATCTGAACGCGGTCTTCGGAATATCAACATTACGAACTCGCAATTGATGGTATCCAGATCAGAGATCGATCTTATAGAATATGGCTGCACCCTGGAGTTGGTCGAACAAATCGTCGATGCATGCCAAAAGGTACTTGTTCTTCACAGTCACATAATTCAGCTGCCGATAGTCGATGCATAATCGCAGCGAGCCATCTTTTTTCTTCACGAACAAGACAGGTGCTCCCCAAGGTGACACACTAGGTCGGATGAAACCACGATCCAGCAAATCTTCCAATTACGGTTTTAGTTCCTTCATTTCCGCAGGAGCCATATAGTGTGAAAGAATAGAAATCGGATTCGTACCAGGAACTAACTCAATGCCAAATTCCAGTTCCCTTACTGGTAGTAGACTGGCTATACCTTATGGAAATACTTCTGGAAATTCGTGAACCACTGGGATAGAATCCATACCCGAGGATTCTTTGGAAATATCATGTACATGCACGAGATATACAGTACATCCTTTGCTGATTAGTCATTTTGCATCAAACCAGAATATCATGAAAATTGGAACAACTCACCTATCACCTTCAAAACAGTACTCATCACCATCAGAAAAAATGAACCACACACATTTGGTGAAACATTCCATACGGCCTTGATATTTCGCCAGACAGTCCATGCCTAAAATCACATCCAGCTCTCGAATGTCCATTGGAATTAATTCCATTTCAAGTACATTCGGACCCATACGTACAGCACAATCGAGGTAAACTGTCACCACATCAGGATTAGCCTTGGCATCAGTTAGGGAGAATAGCCTTGTTGGTCTTGGTTGCACCTCACCTGTGGATCCGTTGGGTGGTCCTCCTGGTGCGCGTGTTGGCGGTTTGGTGGGGTTAGCATACCCACCTCAGCTCGCACTAGATGTGTGTAAGACCCCGAATTTTGAGTCCTAGAAGTCCAGAAGCCAGTGCAGGTGAAAAGACGATTTTGCCCCTGAAGAGAAGGATGTGTGATAGCCGAAATTGGTAAGATTGTTCAGTAAATTAATTTGCTTCTAATTCCTTTTGATTTAGGATCTTGTAGATGGGTAATCGTTTTAGGAAAACATCCTTTAAGGTAGATAGTTACCTTAAAGAAATTAAGGAAGGTAATTTAAGAGTTTTGATTATTTGGTAGATTGTATTGAATTGATAGATTGATTAAAAGTAGTAGACCTAATTCTACACTCATTCAATATAAATAGGAAGCCAACCCCACAAAAGTTTCCCCTAAAACCTTACAGAATTCGTATAGGCTTAAAACCCTATACCTCCCATTAGCCGTCAGAATTTGCAGAAACTTTAAACTAGCATAACTCCCTCATCGTTCATTAGATCTCTGCGAATAATAGCTTGTTTGAAAGCTCTCTTCATCCTCTTTCCAACCATAATTTTATTTTCTTCGGGAAGTTAGTATTTCGTTGTCTAACATTACTTTGAAAATCTGCGGCCGCGTTAGGTTTCCGCCGAATCTTCTTGAATTTCAAAATAGCATAACTTTTTACTCGTTTGTTGGAATCTTGCAAATAATATGTCGTTGGAAAGATCTTTTTGTTCTCTTTCCAAAACTATGTTAATCGCAGCTTGGATGTAGATATTTCGTTGTTTTTAGGTTAAGACGAAATCGTGCTATGCCATACTTTTAGCGACATGTTTTGCATAGTTAATTCAAACGATAAATTCAGGTTGAATCTTGTTTAATTTCCGGCTATAACATCACACATCCAAGGGGGAGGCACCTGCAACGTCTGATCACTGGTTTTCTGATAGGTTTGGTGAGTGATACTGGTAAGGAATAGCGTATGCATTTGATTTTTGGATATGCATGCTTAGTTGGTTTTATCTTTGTGTGGTGATGATTTAGGTGGTTCAGATTTACTTAATAAAGGCAAAGGAGTAGCTTCTTGTTCAGAGACAAGAGAGGTAGGATCTATGCCTCATCGGTTTCTCCAGAAACCCCCGCTCTTATTTGATGTTTTTGTTACCTGCCTTTGTTGTATTGTTTGTGATTGGATTATATGGTGAGAATATGAAATCCGGAATGAGATATGAATCTCCTAGGCTGTATAGAACCCTGAGTTAGGGATTGAGTGCCTGGGATGCTATTGTTATATGAATTGGATGTGTTGATTATTTCCTGACGTGATTGAGAATACCCTATTGTGGTATTGTGCTTTGTACTTGCCTGTGTGTGCTTGTACGTGTTTGTGTGTCAGGATCCTGTTCCGGTGGCCACGCAGGGTAAGAACTGATGCTCCTAGGGAGAGGAGAGGTTCTTATCGATTTATGGGAGGTGTATGGGTGCTGAACCAGCAAGTGCACGCTGGATATCTGTCCTTGGTGGCCGGATCCCTGTCTTGCGAGATAGGAAGCCCACTTCTGTGTGATTTGGGGATGCCCTGGTTGCGACTAAGGGAAGACTTGTCCCATGAGGGGCTAGTCGACTTATCCTTGCGAGGATAAGGTGAAAGACTTACTGATTAGTTTGTGTGTTAACCATCTACCCTTTGTGTAGTAAGTCTTGGACAACACAGGTGGAAGGGGATGGCCTTTCTTCATCATTGAGTGTGATTTTGTTGTATTTCACCTGCCTGTGTACTTCTGAACTTTCGGAAGTGTGGTCCTCCCTCAGCCATGATCTCGGCCTTAACCTCTTTATGTTTATTGTTGAATTGCGTGATCCCTTTAGTTATTTAGGGAATGATCTTATGTGAATTCGGGAGATTTGTGTTTAGGGATTCTGTAGATCTTATGATGCTGCGACCCTACTGAGATTCTTGTAATCTCATCCTGTTGTTTTTTACCATTTTTCAGGCTTAGGTACACCCTCTGTTCGTGGTACCGGTGTGTGAGATCAAGGCTGCATGGCGGGGCGATAACGCATCATAAACACTTACCTGTTACATGCGCAAATAATTTGAAAAATTGGATGATGTTCTGGTTTATTTTTGAGCATTCGTTTGGCTTGCTATTTCCGGAAATTGTTGATGAATTGCTTGCTGGTTATTTGGATCCCTATGGGACTTGTGTGTTATGAACCCAATGGATTGATTTAAGACTTCCACTGATGATTTTATTTACTCCGTATGTTACCAGAATATGTGTCCAATAGCATGCTCCAATTGATTGATAAGCAACAAAATAAATAAGCTTAAAATCGGTATCATAAGAGTAGCCTTGTGAAATTCTAATAGATCTTAGGTGTCGCTGAGACTTATTTGGGTTTCACGGCGGTAATGACCTTAATAGGAGCAATTAATAATGGTTTAGGAATTAGGGTCGTTACAATGTGCCTGTGATACGTCTCGGCTTCTGGCATTCCCGCTGAATGTGTCCCATTTTGCCACAATTGTAACATCGACGTTGTTGAGTATTCCACGTAGTTCCACTGGAATTCAAACCAGAAAAGTTCTTCTTATTGTTACTTCCATTGCCGTTAATTTTCGGAGGATAGGACCTGAAATGATAGGGTCTCATACCTCGATTAAATTTCGAATCTCACCAGAAGGATCCACCATTAGTGTCTGCGGATGGCTTTTTGGTTTGCATGATCTTTTCAGCTTCAGTCACGGCAACAATTTGTTCTTGCAAATTCTGTACCGGTGTCGTACCAATGATGGTTTTGAGTTCGGTACACAGCCCATCCTGAAATTGTCTCGCAAGCTGGAACGGTGAGCAATCCGCTTCAGGTACAAATCGAGACAATTCCCTTAATGCTTTTTCATATTCCAGCATTGAACGGGTTCCCAGTTCAAGCTTGTAGAAAGATTGTCGCTGCTCGCTTTTATGGAATCTCGTATAAAACCTTTCGTCAAATTCATATTGAAATTCTTCCCATTTAGGCAGAGGATCGCCAAATCGCAAGCTCACAGCTGTCCACCATGCGAGGGCTTCTCCCTCCAATAAGAAAGTGGCGATGGCTACCTTGTCATCATCAGAGACACGTAAAAACAAAGATACCTGGCCTAAGGTGTCGATCCATTCGCGAGTGGCAGCAACTCCAGATGAACCATTGAAATATTTACATCCCAATTGTCGAGCTTCCTTCAATAGTTTTGTAATCATGACGGGAAGTCTCTCGGCCTCCTTAGGATGTGCTGGGTGTACAAGTTCAAGTGGAGGAATAGGTTCTTCCACAGGCACGGGTCCAGGAGCATTCTGAAGTTGCGCCTTTATACACTATTGATTTGCAGCAATTCCTTGCAATACGTTTAATATTTGTGCCATCACATGATCGATGGCTGGTGCGGCTGGTGCCTCAGGTTGAGTTTAGGGTTCAACTTGCCCTCCCTGCTCAGTTTGTGCATTCGGCTCCTCTTGCTCAACAGGTTCCTGTTCGGCCTGAACCTCATACCTTCCCCATCGATCCCATATAGCGTTCAACCTTGCCATACTATACAATCATACGATTGTTACTTAACACATAACTAAATACGATACTAGGAAAAAAAGTGGTACCTGGTGGAGAGGCATGCACCGGACTATATACAGATGCTAGAAATCAAAATACTCATGCACACGAGTATGGAAATTTTGGAAACCACATGCACACATGCAATGCACTCTCGGCAATTATCTCAACACTCACATAAGCACTCAACAATAGTACAAACCATGCACAGAAATCATGCAAAACCACATCTCATGCATTCGGAAACAAACATGTCTCACACATATTCACATTCGGCAAGCATAGGTTCACACAAAACATACTTAACTTGCATACAAATCAATCACATGCTCGGAAAACTTGACAACAATACATAAAGACATACCTGGAAATGATAAGAGATCACATAGGGACACTCAGCAGCATGCACCAATACACATTTTCGACAATGATAAGAAACCCAGTTAAACACTAAAAAACACATCCATTCATACAAGACATAGAAATACTCATAGACACGCAACAAGTTAATCAATTAGACACGACATCTAAACATTTCTAACCAGGTTCTTAACATCTGATTAATTTTATGTATTAGTCCTCTAAGTAAGTGGGTGTACGCGCATGTACCATCCAAAATCAACAATCTAGTTAGCATACAATAAATCATACACCCTAAACCATGCTCCGCTACCAAACCTGTAATGACCCCAATTCCTACCTATTAAAATTTGCTTCGATTAAGGCTATTACCGCTGTGAAATCCAAACAAGCCCAAAAACACCTAGAACCTATCTGAATCCTACCAAGCTTACCCATTAAAATTGTTAATAACAAATGGAGTATGATATTGGACAATCATTCTGGTATCATACGAAGTGAATAAAACATCAGCGGAAGTCTTTAAATTTAATTATTGGAACCAAAACACACAAGTCCTATAGGGATCCAAATAACCAGCAAGAAATCCTCCAACATGTTCCAAAACATAACAAGCAAAAGAGGGATCCTGAAAAACCAGAAAATTAGTCCAATTTATGATCATATTGTATGCGCATGCAACCAAGGAAATAGGAATGCAAAGGTGATGCAATATCGCCCCGCTGTGCAGCCTTGATATCACACACTGGTACCACGAACAATGAATGAACCTAAGTCTGAAAGAAAATGGTGGAAACAACAGAATGAAATTACAATAATCTCAGTAGGGTCACAACATCATAAGATCTGCACAAACCATAAACACAAATCTCCAAAACAACATCAGATCATTCCTAGCAACTAAAAGGGATCATGCAATTCAAAAATTCAGTTAAAAAGGGTAGGGCCAAATCTAAGGCTTAGGGGGGACTATAAATACTTCTGAAAACTCAGAAGTACACAGGTAGGTAGTACTCATCAGATTGCTCTCGGCAATGAAGAAGAAAGGTCATCCCCTTCCACCTGTATTGTCAAAGGCTTACTGCACAAAAGGTAAATGGTTAATACACAGGCTTTTCAGTCAGCCTATTCATTTTTCCACACAAGGACAAGTCATCTCAAGCCACACAAGGACAGGGCTTCTGGCCACACAAGGACCAGACATCCAGCGAGCTCATGCTGGGGATTACCACCCATAAGACTCCCATACCAGTAAGAACCTCCCCTCTCACAAGGAGCATCAGCACTTACCCCGAATGGCCACCGGGAAAGGATCCTGACACACAACACGTACCAGCACACACAAGCAAGTACAAAATATAATACCGTAACAGGGTATCCTTAATCATGTCAGAACACAATCAACATGTTCATTACACACAACACATGAAAACTAGGCACTCATATCCTATCTTAAGGGATTCAGTATAGCCTAGAAGATCGATTCTTGGTCCGCAATTCAGGCATTCCTACTACAACATATACGCATACAACATTACGTGTAAAGGTACAAAAATTAGCATGCAAACAACAAGGATCTCTGGAGAAACTAATGAGGCTTAGATCCTACCTCTCTTATCTCTGAACAAGAAGTTATTCCCTTGTCTTTATTCAATAATTCTGCACTACCTATAGCATCACAAGGTAAATCCAAAACAAAACTAAGCATGCATATCCAATATCCAATTAAATATCCTATTTCCTAACCAATTCCACTCACCAAACCTATCAGAAACCAGTGATTAGATGCTGCAGGTATTTCCCCCCTTTGATGTGTGATGTGATAGCCAAGAACTTAACAAGAATCAACCTGAATTACCATCCCTAATTATCATACAATTTTCGGCACTAAGAATAGGGCATAATAACATAATCGATGGCAACACACAGAAGCTCGAATTCCTATGCTCAATCTGGTGGAATAATGATTGAGGAAGTCACCAAATGCTTTTTGATTTATTCAAAGGTCCCCACACAACTTTGATTAAAATCAAACTTTGATCTTTCATCAGCGATTGACATAAAGGCTTGGTGATCTTTGAGAAATCTTTGATAAATCTTCTTTAAAATCTAGCAAGTTCCAGGAAGCTTCTAACAACTTTAATTGTGGTTGGAATGGGAAGCTTCTCAATCCCTTGTTTACTGTCAATCCTTTTTCTGAAATTGGATGTCCCAAGACTCTGCCTTTAGTAACCATAAAATGGCACTTCTCCCAATTTAGCATAAAATTGATCTCTGGGCACCTATCTAAAAACAACT
>JAEPBF010000272.1:0-119984 GCA_019739055.1 Passiflora organensis
GTTTAATTGGACTACTTTATGGATTTTGGAATGTCTCCTTTGTTTGCTTGTTTTCGAAATTTACTGGATTTTGAGATCCCTATGGGACTTGTGTATTGTGGTACCTTTGCTGAATTATAAAACTTCCGCAGATATTTTTATTCACTCCGTTTATTTCCAGAGTGTATGTCCATTATCATGCTCCAATCTTTAAAAAGTTTAAGTAATGAATCTAATAAAAATCGGAACTAAGGGGGGATAAGCCTTGTGAGATTCAAATAAGTCCTAGGTTGGATTTATTTGGGTTTCACAGTGGTAAAGGTCCTAGTAGAGCGAATTTGAATCCTTACAAAGTATGTCACGATGGACTTTGTGACATATTTTCCTAGATCTCAGTGGGGATTCGATACCATTTCGGTGATTGTGGATCGACTGACAAAATCTGCACACTTCCTTCATGTTCATGTGAGAAATACCGCCGAGAGATTGGCTATTCGTTACTTGGACAAGATTGTTTGTTTACATGAAGTGCCAATTCCATTGTTTTAGATCGTGATCCCTGTTTCACATCTCGATTTGGGGAGAAGTTTCAGAATACATTGGGTTTGAGACTGAATTTCAGTACAGCATTTCAACCACAAACCAATGATCAACCTGAAATGACGATTCAGACGCTTGAAGACATGTTGCGTGCATGTGTGATGTATCGAAATACAAGTTCAGAACGATGTTTATCTTTGGCAGAGTACAAGTTGAATCTAATTCCACAGAGGCATCCTCTTAGGAGGAATAAAAGGTGCCATGACAGGGGTTCGAGTCTCAGTGGCTGCAGCCAGGGGATCGAATAGTCATGGGCCAGAGTTGCCGGCCTTTGGGCCGAGGGCTCCTGCTTGCCTGGTTGCTGGCCAGTGGGCTAGACAATACCTTGGAAGGGGTTCCTCCTGAGGGAGTTCCTCACATAAAAGGCGCCTTTTTTGTGAGAGACGTGCTCCGCACCGTCCTCTCCTCATATCGGGTATTGTTATGCTCATAGGTTCACAGTACACCCAGCCCACTGATCTTTTACATTGCTGCAGCATTGTGCTCACCCCTGGACTCGAACCCCCCCACCATCCCACTTATGGGGAGCACAATGCTGCAGCAGTGCAAAAGACCAGTGGGCGGGGTGTACTGTGAACCCGCAGCTGAATTGGTGAGAGGCGAGTTCCGGGAAACAAAAAAAGGAGTAGGTCGCGGGTTCGACTCCCAGAGGCTGCAGCCTGGGGTGAACGCCGGCCTACTGCCAGACAATACCTAATATGGGGAGAGTGGCTGGTGATCGGGGCACGGCTCTCACATAAAAAGGCGCTTTTTTATGTGAGAGCCGTGCCCCGAGCACCAGCCACTCTCCCCATATTAGGTATTGTCTGGCAGTAGCCCGGCGTTCACCCCAGGCTGCAGCCTCTGGGAGTCAATCCCGCGACCTACTCCTTTTGTTGTTTCCCGGAACACGCCTCAGCTGAATTGGTGAGAGGCATGTTCTGGGAAACAACAAAAGGATTAGGTCGCGGGTTCGACTCCCAGAGGCTGCAGCCTGGGGTGAACGCCGGGCTACTGCCAGACAATACCTAATATGGGGAGAGTGGCTGGTGCTCGGGGCATGGCTCTCACATAAAAAGGCACCTTTTATGTGAGGACCCCACTCAGGAGGAACCCCTTCCAAGGTATTGTCTGGCCCTCTGGCCCTCGGCCAACTGGCCGGCAACCAGGCAACCAGGAGCCCTCGGCCCAAAGGCCGGCAACTCTGGCCCATGACTATTTGATCCCCTGGCTACAGCCACTGAGACTCGAACCCCTGTCATGACACCTTTTATTCCTCCTAAGAGGCGTCCTCTTAGGAGGAATAAAAGATGTCATGACAGGGGTTCGAGTCTCAGTGGCTGTAGCCAGGGGATCAAATAGTCATGGGCCAGAGTTGTCGGCCTTTGGGCCGAGGGCTCCTGGTTGCCTGGTTGCCGGCCAGTGGGCCGAGGGCCAGAGGGCCAGACAGTACCTTGGATGGGGTTCCTCCTGAGTGGGGTCCTCACAGATTAAGTCATCCAAACCACAAAAGGATAAGGTCATCCTGCCAACACAGAAGAGAAGGCATCTAGCTAGCACACAGGACAAGGCATCTAGCTAGCACACAGTACTAGGCATCCAGCAAACTCTTACTGGGGATTGCCAACTATACGAATCTATACCAGTAAGAACCTCTTCTCTCCCAATGAGCATCAGCACTTAACCCGAATGGCCACCGAAATAGGATCCTGACACATAGACATGTACAAGCACACACAAGCAAGTTCAAAGCATAACTCCACAGCAGGGCATCCGCAATCATACACAACATAATTAACATGTCATATGCACACAATACAACCACGTTAGGCATACACAACCTACCTTAGGTGTCCAAAATTGCCTAACAATTCCATAGTTCAATCCGCAACTATGCATACCAAACATAAGCCATGCGCATACACGAACAACAAAGACATGCAACCAAAAACATCAATCAATTAATAAGAATCTCTGGAGAAACCGATGAGGTATAGATCTTACCTTTCTTGTATCTGAACAAGTAGCTAATCTTTTGCCTTTATTTTGAGGATCCGAACCACCTATATCATTATAAGGCAAAGACAAAATCATACTAAGCATGCATATTCAATAACCAAGTAAACATCCTATGTCCTTACCAATTCCACTCAACATACTTATCAGAAACTAGTGATCAGATTCTGCTGAGACCTCCCCATTCAATGTGTGATGTGATAGCCAGGAACACAACAATAATCAACCTGATTTACCATCCCAATTAACCATGAAAATTTTGGCACTAAGATCGGGTAATAAGGAAAATTGTGATTTCATGCATAAGAGACTTAGGGGTTGTTGTGAGAACCCGATCTTTCATAGTGTAGATGTCCGAAAAGTCCAGGAGTCGATGCAGTTGAAATGACTATTTGCCCCTGAAGAAATAGATGCATGATGGCCTAAAATGATTGCTCCCAGATATTTCTTATTTTAATTCTGTTATTTTTAAATTAATTATCCTTAGTTTTATCCCTTATTATCCAAGATATTATACAATTCTTTCTTTTAAATAGAATATCTCTTTTAATAGAATTATCATTTTAAATAAAATTATTCTTCTAATAGAATTATCTTTTAATTATCCTTTTAAGCTTAAAAGTAAGGAATTATCTCTTATCTAAACCTCTTTAGACACCTGTAAAAGCAGAGGCCAACCTACCCTGATAAATCATACCCAAAACCTCCTAAATAATTCTGGAATTATTCCCTCCCTTCTCTCCTTCCTCTCAATTTCCGATTTTTGCCTAAACCTTAGCCAAAATTCCTTGATTTTCATCTTAGCATAACTCTCTTATCATTTGTCAGACTTCTACAAATAATAGCTTGTTGGAAAGCTCTTTCTATCCTCTATCTAGCTATTTTAGTTTGATAATCATAAGGTTAGTTCTTCTCTATCGAAATTCAAGTCATAAATCGTCGGTTTTGTGTAAAAAAATCCTTGATCTTCATCCTGGCATAACTCTCTCATTCTTTGTCGGATTTCTGCAAATAATAGCTTTTTGGAAAGCTCTTTCTATCCTCTAGCGCAATATCATTTTTTTGTCATCAAAAGGTTAGTTCTTCCCTGTCAAAATTCAAGTCGTAATAAGTCAGTTTTGGTGCCAAGATTGTGTGATTCTTCCTTCAATTGATTTTTGTTGTTATTTCTTTTGTTCGTTTGATTTTTTGTATTCTATTCATGTTTTAAAATCATGAATTCATCTTTTGAATCTTCCCTATACATGAAATAATCATGCTCTATTCCTAACCCTATGTTTCCCTAAAACTGATCATTTGACTTGTCTATTAGTCTCAGATTTTATTCTTTTTAATCGTTTGAGTGTCTGGCACCTATTCCTTCCTTAATTTCATGAAATCGCAACCCCATCCCTAACCTCTCTAATGTTGAAATCACAATTTTCCCTATAAACCCTAAGATGTTGCCGAAATTTGTATATTGAATTACGGTGAGTAATCAGGTTGATTTTTACTAAATTTTTGGCCATCACATCACGCATTCAGGGAGAAGATATTGCTGCATCTGGATTGTTGGATTTTGGTAGGTTAATTGGTAAGGATTCCCAATGCCTTTGGTTTTTAATTAAGTAATATTATGGCTTAGTATTGTGTGGTCTTTGCCATGTGATTGTTTAGGAGATTCTGATCTTATTGGAAATGTAGAGGATTGTATCTGATTCAGACTTGTGAGAGGTAGGATATATGCCTCATCGGTTCCTTTGGTTACCCTTGATTTGTTACTAATTTAGGTTTGGTTATCTTTCAATTGATTGTGCAATTGGGTGATTTATCTTTGGGATACTCTCCGAAACTAGAAGGGTATACATACGGCTATGATATGCTTAATGATTTGTGATTGTATTGTAATTTGGTTGAGGATCCTTTGCTATGATTTGTGTATGCCTATACTATGTGTGTATATGTCTTGTTTGTGCTTTGTTTAAAGGATCCTTTTGTTGCTGGTTATGCGAGGTAAGTATTGTTGCTCCAAGGGAGAGGAGAGGTACTTACCGAACTGGGAGGTTTATGGGTGGTTATTCCCAGAAAGAGCTCGTTGGATTCCTTGTAGGCCGGTTCAAGTCTGGACGTTAGGATGTTTTGTAGGCCAGTTCAAGTCTGGACGTCAAGATGCCCTATAGGCCAGCTCGAGTCTGGACGTCAAGATGCTCTGTACGCTAGTTCGAGTTTGGATGTTAGGATGCTCTATTTTTTTGTGTGACAGGATGACTTGTATTTGCAGCTGCAAGAGTGCTCCTAGGCCACTTAAAGTCTTGATGTCAGAGACAACTAAAAGGCTTGCTGTAATATTGATTGCCTAACCGTTTTATCCTTTTTTCAGCATAACCTTGTACAACATGGACATATGGGGACAAACCTTGGTTTTGAAAGTCAGATTATGTTATAGGTTACCCATATGCTTCTGAATAATAAGTGTTTTCAGTTTTTCCCTTTGTTTTCAACCAAATTCGGCCTACCCTCATATTGTGTGTGCTTGTGATGATTTAGCCCCTATTATGTGTGTTTGATGCTTGCGGTTTTAATTAGATATCTTAGCTAGTTTTAGTTGTTGATCTTTTGGTTATTGGGAGATGTTTGATTGAGAATCTCTAGGACGTATGATGCTATGACCTTACTGAGATTCTTGTAATCTCATCCCTTCTTTTCTCCCCTTTTACAGGCTTAGGTGTGTGCTTTGTTACTGGTACCAAAGGTGTGAGATCAAGGCTACACGACTGGATGAATTTGCACATCATATGCATCCCTTTCCTATAAAATGCACATGCCATGTCTTTGAATTTGTGTGGATATGCATTCTGGCTTTTCAACCTCTATTCCTCCTTCATTGTTGCTTCCGAATATATATGATACTATTGGTCGATGTTTTAAAATTCCTATGGAACTTGTATGTTAATTTAAATCTTACGCTGATGTTTTCTTTCACTCCATATAAGCCAAAAATTCACTAATGTATAAACATGCTCCAACCTTTAAATAGCATATGAATCAACCATTAAAATTGACAGTTAGGTGACTTGAGTTTTGTGGGATTCAATTAGGACCTTACAAGGGCTTATTTGGGTTTCAAGGGGATACAAATCCTAATAGGTTGAGTATAGGTTCTTACACTTGTGATTTCATGATAATAAGGAAGGATCATGTGTTAATAAAACATACAATTACATGGAACAAGATCAAAAACCAACAAACATGTCAATTGATTAGAATCGGCAACAATAAGGCAAAGGTATAGAGCATGCTAATTTCATAAATAGGGAAGATTTAAAGGATGAATTCATTATATTATAACATAAATAGATGCCAAATAATGATATGAACAAAAGGAACAACAACAAAGACTAATTGAAGTATCAATTAAAGAATTTTGGCACCAAACAATAGGAATTACGATAAGGAATAATATAGAAAAAAACTAACCTTATGATGATGAAACCAAGATAGAAAGATAGAGGATGGAGAGAGGTTTCCAACAAACTATTATTTCAAGAAATCTGATAAAGGATGAAAATATTTGGCTATGGTGAAGGTTAAGAAATTTCGACAGAAAGGGTAGGGAGTAGAGTTTGATTGCATGATGATTTTGTGTGTTTTTGGTGTAGGATTTATGTATGGCCGATTACCTCCTTTTATAGGATGTAATGGGATTAATCTTCCTACTTTTAAGGCTAGATATAAGAAGATAATCATTAGGATTTAATTCTGGAATTATCTCTTATGAATAGATTATGCATCATTAATGCTATAAATGAAAAAAAGGGAGAAATGAAATCAGAAATGAACATTAAACCTTTTGTGAGACCCCGAATTTTGAGTCATAGAAATCCAGAAGCTAGTGCAGGTGAAAAGACTATTTTGCCTCTAAAAGAAAGGATATGTGATGTCCGAAATTGGTATGGAATGTCTAGTAATTATTTCTGGTTTTAATTCCCTTTGATTTGGTTCTTTATTGGTTGATAATTACCTTAGAAAATAAAATTCCTAAAATTAAGTGAGGATAATTACAGAATTTAATTCTGATAATCATCTTACTTTAATCTAACCCTTAAAGTACGAAAATTAATCCCATAAGAACCCTATATAAAGAGGAAGTCAGCCACAGTTAACCTTATACAGAAAATATACAAAATCGGTCCAACAAAAAACCCTCCACCTTCTTATTGCTGGCGAAATCTGCTTGAACTTCAAAATAGCATAACTCTCTCATCGTTTGTCGGATTCTTGCAAATAATAGCTTGTTGGAAAGCTCTTTCCATCCTATATCCAGCCATCATGAATTTTGTGTCTGTATGTTAGTATTTTTTTTGTCATAATATAGGTTGTAATTCGGCGGGATTAGGTTTCAAAATTTTGTGATTTTGCCTTCAATTGATTTCTGTTGTTGTTCCTCTTGTTTGTATGACTGTTTAGCATCTTTTCATAATGTAAAATCATGAATTCATCTTTTGAATCTTCCTTATACATGAAATCAGCATGCCCTACCATTGCCCTTTTTGTTGCCTATCTTGATTAATTGATTAACCTATTGGATTCTGATTTTGTTTCTTTTGGTTGTACATGTTACAAACACCTATTCCTTTCCTGTTAACATAAAATCACAAACTTGTCTTGTGCCCTATTCTTGGTGCCGAAATTTGCACAGATAATTGGTATAGTAATTCAGGTTGATTCTTGTTAAGTTCTTGGAAATCACATCACACATCCAAAAGGGAGGCACCTGCGGCATCTGATCATTGGTTTTTGATAGGTTTGGTGAGTGGAATTGGTAAGGAAATAGGGTATTCAATTGGTTATTCAGTATGCATGCTTAGTTTGGTTTTGTCTTTGCCTTATGATGTTATAAGTGGTTCAGATCCCTTGAATAAAGGCAAAGGAATAGCTTCTTGTTCAAAGATAAGAGAGGCAGTGTAAGGACCCCAAATCCTAACCTGTTATTATCTGCTCCTCTTAGGACCTTTACCGCCGTGAAACCCAAAAAAATCCAAAAACCAGGACCCATTTGAATCCCACAAGGCTTATCCATCTTATTTCTGATTTTTGGCATATTCATTCATAACAATTGGAGCATGATATTGGACAAACATTCTGGCATAATACAGAATATGTAACGACCCCAATTCCTAAACCATTATTCATTGCTCCGATTAAGGTCATTACCGCCGTGAAACCCAAATAAGTCTCAACGACACCTAAGACCTATTAGAATTTCACAGGGTTACTCATAAGATACCGATTTAAAGCTTGTTTATTTAGTTGCTTCTCAATCAATTGGAGCATGATATTGGACACATATTCTGGTAACATACGGAGTAAATAAAAACATCAGCGGAAGTCTTAAATTTATCCATTGGGTTCATAACACACAAGTCCCATAGGGATCCAAATAACCAGCAAGCAATTCATCAACAATTTCTGGAAATAGCAAGCCAAACGAATGCTCAAAAATAAACCAAAACATCATCCAATCTTTCAAGTTATTTGCGCATGTAACAGGTAAGTGTTTATGATGCGTTAACGCCCCGCCATGAAGCCTTGATCTCACACACTGGTACCACGAACAGAGGGTGTACCTAAGCCTGAAAAATTGTAAAAACAACGATATGAGATTACAAGAATCTCAGTAGGGTCGCAGCATCATAAGATCTACAGATTCCCTAAACACAAATCTCCCAAATTCACATAAGATCATTCCCTAAACAATTAAAGGGATCACGCAATTCAACAATAAACAAAAAGAGGTTAAGGAGGAGATTTTGGCTGAGGGAGGACCACACTTCCGAAAGTTCAGAAGTACACAGGCAGGTGAAATACAAAAAAATTACACACAATGATGAAGAAAGGCCATCCCCTTCCACCTGTGTTGTCCAAGACTTACTGCACAAAGGGTAGATGGTTAACACACAAACTAATCAGTAAGCCTTTCACCTTATCCTCGCAAGGATAAGTCGACTAGCCCCACATGGACAAGTCTTCCCTTAGTCGCAACCAGGGCATCCCCAAATCTCGCAAGATATGGGCTTCCTGTCTCACAAGACAGGGATCCGGCCACCAAGGACAGATATCCAGCGTGCACTTGCTGGTTCAACACCCATACACCTCTCATAAATCGATAAGAACCTTTCCTCTCGCTAGGAGCATCAGTTCTTACCCTGCTTGGCCACCGGAACAGGATCCTGACACACAAACATGTACAAGCACACACAGGCAAGTACAAAGCATAATACCACAACAGGGTATCCTCAATCATGTCAGGAAACAATCAACACATCTAATTCATATAACAATAGCATCCCTAGGCACTCAATTCCTAACTCAGGGGTTCGATATAGCCTAGGAGATTCATATCTCATTCCGGATTTCATATTCACTCCCTACAATCCAATCACAAACAAATACAACGAGGGCAGGTAACAAAAACATCAGATAAGAGCAGGGGTTTCTGGAGAAACCGATGAGGCATAGATCCTACCTCCCTTGTCTCTGAAAAAGAAGCTACTCCTTTTCCTTTATTAAGTAAATCTGAACCACCTAAATTATCACCAGACAAAGACAAAACAGACTAAGCATGCATATCCAAAAATCAATTGAATACCCTATTCCTTACCAATACCACCCACCAAACCTATCAGAAAACCAGTGATCAGATGTTCCAGGTGCCTTCTCCTTGGATGTGTGATGTGATAGCCGGGAACTTAACAAGATTCAACCTGAATTTACCATTCCAATTAACTATGCAAAACCTGTCGCTAAAAGTAGGGCATAGAACGATTTCGTCTCAAACTAAAACAAAAAAGTATTTACATCCAAGCTGCGATTTATATATGGTTAGAAAGAGAATGAAAAGAACTTTCCAACGACATATTATTTGCAAGATTCCAACAAACGAGTAGAAAGTTATGCTATTTTGAAGTTCAAGAAGATTTAGCGAAGACCTAATTCCGCCGCCGATTTTCAAAGTAACTTTAGACAAAGAAATACTAACCTCCCAAAGAAAAGCCAAAGATGGTTGGAAAGAGAATGAAGAGAGCTTTCCAACAAGCTATTATTCGCAGAGATCCAATGAACGATGAGGGAGTTATGTTGGTTTAAAGTTTCTGCAAATTCTGACGGCTAAGGGGAGGTATAGGGTTTTAAGCCTATACGAATTTTGTAAGGTTCTAGTGGAAAATTTTGTGGGGTTGGCTTCCTATGTGAGACCTCACCCTTCTGAGAGTAGCTTACGATAGAGTGCAGATTCGATTCGTAAATTTTTTCGTTGGGTGCCTCAGCCTTAGGAAGTCCTTAGCGTGTTTGAGTGCTTTAGGGTGTCTAGGTGTGATCGAGAGTACGTTAGAATGCGTGATTGAGGATTGAGTCAGTGGAAATTGGAATTTGACAGATTATGACCCGTTTTGAGTGACCATGAATTTTTGGGTTGATTACTATTCATCGAGCGCAACTACTGTTCATCGAGCCCAAACACTATTCGTAAGCCCAATTGATTAACCGAAATTCCAGACACCCGTATTGTCATGCAAAACTTTTATTCGGAATATTTGGGATAATACGGGCTGTGAAATTAGAATTTCTGTACTTGGCAGACCTTGGGATTTAACCCAATTCAGTGTCAGCCCAAATTCATTGTGTCAGAGGGTGGAATTCGAAAGTTCTTGATGAATTGGGTGTATTGGTTGCTTGGGTGTTATTGTAAGATGTGAATGCTGCTGGTCAAAGTTGTGATTAAGGGGGAATGGTTGTGAGTTTATGGAGTGGTATGAGTTTGAGCAGTGACATTAAATTGTTCAATTGCAGAGGAGTGATGAGTGGTAATTGTGAGAGGGTCCTTTAAGTTTCAATTTCAGTTTTAGTTTCTGACCACTCGAATTCAGATTAGCTTACGGTTCTATGACTGCCTTATGTGTGTAGGTGATATTGCGGCAGCTGAGAAAGGCAAAGGTGTCGCTGGTTCGTCGTCAGCGCGACAAGAGGTGGGAGTTTAAGTTTCATCTGCATACACGTACTGGTTGATTTGTTTAATTAAAATTGGATTGCATGGTTCGATTTGAATAGAGACATTGCTGGTACTCTGATAATTAATCATGTTAGACTCATATGAATGCTTGTCATGCTTTAGAACGCATTAAATGTATGTTCTAAACTAAGCATGATGGTTGTGCGATGTGCATTGTGTTGCCATGAGTGAATTGCCGCTTATAACTGAGTGTGTGGCAACGCAAGGGAGACTTGTTAAAAATGTGAGATTGGCCTGATGTGGAACTGGATAAATACATAGCATGCATTACAAATTTTCCCTAAACAATTCTTAGGAATTTACTGGAATTGACGAACTATGCTTGATCAAGGTAGGTAAGTATATGGGGATCCTAGTTGAGGGGACAGTTGCTTACCTTGGAGGGTTATGGAGGATATATCTGTATGAATCGTTACTCAAGTGCACTCTATAAATGATCAGTTCTCATAATGCTATATACATGTATCTACGAAACTGAGATGGAATCTGATGATTTGATTTCTCCATTCAGTTTCGAACAACCTTGATGGTAGGGGTTTGAATACATATGTAACTGTTAAATTAAAACCATCAAGGGGCTTCCAAGTGGTCCTTTAGCGGGGATCATTCGGAAGTGGTTTGTGTCTGCCCCGGTAGGTTTTGGGCATACTAGCCTTTGCATAATGTTTTGATAATCACGCATCGTGCATTGTGTATTGTGAATTATGGATTTCGTTATGTGCATATATGAGCATGAGACTCAATTGTGTTACATACTTGGTTTGTAAACTGATTTAGTAATTGCCTCTATTCTCACGTTTGTGTTTATGACGCGGTACTCCCACTGAGGTCCTTTGATCTCACCCCTCCCTTTATTTTTCTCAGGGCTAAATTGAAAGACTAGCAGTTCAGGTTCCAGGTTACTATTCTATTGTTGGTCGTAGGGCTGGACATTGTACTCCACATATTTTGGACATTCGACATTATTTGTGTTGTAGGTATACACTTGACGTGTGCATAAGTATGCTAAACGTGTGAAGCTGAGATCTAAATTTTATACTGCATAAGTTTAAATGACAGTGTGATATTATGTGAAATGTGTGACAGAAATATATCGTGGGTTTGATATGTCTGAGATAAAAGACTTCCGCTGAAGGTTAATAACTCCGTTGTTGATTTTTATGAGTTTTTATAATAATGTGCCATGCTTCAATTTCAAAGAAAAGTTTTCAGATTGGGAAATGATTTTACAGTAAGCCTTGTGTGGTTCCGATTGATCCACCTGTTGGGTCGATCGGGGTTGCACGGCGGTGAGGTTCCCATTTACCGGGAACGGGTCCTCACAGGGTTGGTAGCGGAGCATGGTTGATTCAGGTGTACGGGACATGCAAACTGATTTTGAACTAGCATATTTTACAAACGCATCACACTCATAGCACGTTCATTGTCCAGCATAGAGTGAGTCTAGTTATTATTAGTTATGTTGATTCTAGGTTTGTACTATGGTTGTGTGTTCAGTGAGATTAGATGGCACCTAAGAAGAAGGTTAGGAGACCGGCACGCCGAGTGCAAGCAACAGAGGTTGATGAGAGGTCCGATGCTAATGGACCAGCAGTTGAAGCGCATCAGACACAGGCAGGACAGACAGCACCTACAGCTCAGGATTCCGCCTTAGTACAGGTGTTGACAGCGTTACAAGCGACGTTGGGTCAGATGCAGCAAACTATACAAATGATGCAAACTGCAGCTGCATAGCCACAGGTACAGGTACCAGGTCAGCCTGAAGTACAACAGGAAGCACAGGACGTTCAGGGTGCTAGGCTACCAATTCGGGTGTCAAAGCTGCTGAAAGAAGCCAGACATTTGGGTTGTGAAAGTTTTTATGGCTCCAGCGATGCAATGGTGGCCAGGAAGTGGAAAAATAAAATTGTGCTTACTGCCCAAGACCTGCGAGTATCTGATGAAGAGAGGACGATCTTGGCTACTCGTTTACTGGAACGAGATGCGGCTACCTGGTGGAGTACCATCAGGAATCGATATGGGGGACAGCCCACGTGGGGGGAATTCGAACATGAGTTTGATGAACGATTTTTCCCGCCACATTTCCAGGATGACAAACGGTCTGAGTTCTATATGTTACGACAAGGAAACAAGACAGTGGCTGAATATGAAACGGAATTTCAGGCACTAACTCATTTTGTGCCGGAATTGGAACAAGATATGAGAATTTTGGCCAGTCGATTCGAGCAGGGTCTGAACCATAATATTCGGACCATCATGGGTCCAAACACAAGCACAGACTTCGAGAAGTTAGTGGTGGAAGCTGTTAAGTCTGAAACGATTGCTCGAGGACAGAATAATCAGTTTGGTAGACCGAGGGAATTTGTCCCTGGGAGGGATTCTGCGAGACATAGTGGGAGATTTGACAAGAGACCTGTAAACAAGAGGTTTACTCCTTACTTTACTGCACCGACTCGATCACAGGGAACATCTTCCTTTGTGACTAAGGCACAACCAGTTCAGTCAGCATTAAGTTCCAGTCGACCACCATCGTATCCCAGGTGTCTAAATTGCAGAGAATTCCACCTCCCACCATGTCCACATCCAGCTCGTTGTTTCAATTGTAATCAGTTTGGGCATATGGCGAGAGAGTGTCCTAGAGGAGAAACACCGCGAACCATGACATATCAGCCAAGAGCTCCAGTGATGCCAGTGCCAGTAGCACAAAGGTTTGGTGTGAGTCATATGGGCTCACAGGGATCTTCCAGACCACAGAGCAGACTACAAACAGGACGACCATCTGGTAGCGAGATCACAGGTCAGTCACAGTATCGATCACAGCAAAGGCCGCAGATGCGTTTGTTTACTTTGGTAGAAACGGAGGCAAGCGCCAACCCTGACGTTGTGACAGGCACACTTACTGTTTTTTCCATTCCTGCTAGAGTATTGATAGACCCTGGAGCGAATAGATCTTTTGTCAGTCCTAGAGTAATTAGGAGTGCAGATAGGAAGTTGTCACCCCTAGAACCACCCATAGCGGTTTTGACTCCATTAGGTGAACAACGGGGTTGTAGCAATGTGTATCTGAATTGTATTTTGCAGATGGGTACTACAGAGGTTGAAGTAGACTTGGTTCCATTGGATATCAGAGAAGTGGACGTCATTTTGGGTATGGATTGTTTGGCCAAGTACAGAGCACGAGTGGATTGTTTCACGAAGAAAGTATGGTTCAGTTTGCCCGATGGTACAGAATTCTGTTTTGTGGGTGATCGGAGAGTAGTTCCATCTTGTGTGATCTCGTGGATGAGTGCAGGACAAATGATCAACAAGGGTTGTGTAGCATTCTTGGCACATGTTCGTGATGTAATAGCCAAATTCCCGGAATTGAGTAGTGTGCCCGTGGTGAAAGACTATCCCGATGTATTTCCTGAAGAAGTAACAGGTTTACCACCAGAGAGGGAGATCGAGTTCGAGATTGAACTATTGTCGGGTACCTCTCCTGTCTCCATTGCCCCCTACCGGATGGCACCAGCAGAGTTAAAGGAATTAAAGACGCAGTTGGAAGATTTGGTGAACAAAGGGTTTATCAGACCCAGTGTCTCTCCGTGGGGTGCACCAGTATTATTCGTGAAGAAGAAGGACGGCACACTTCGCTTGTGCATCGACTATAGATAGCTAAATCGGGTCACAGTGAAGAATTGATATCCATTGCCGCGGATTGATGATTTGTTCGACCAGCTGCAAGGAGCATCAGTGTTTTCAAAGATCGATTTGCGATCTGGTTACCATCAGCTGAGGGTTCGCGAAGCTGACGTTCCGAAGACAGCTTTTCGCTCACGCTACGGCCATTATGAATTTTTGGTGATGCCGTTTGGTGTGACTAACGCTCCAGCTATGTTCATGGACCTTATGAACAGAGTGTTCCAGGAGTACATAGATCAATTTGTCATTGTGTTCATAGATGACATCTTGGTTTATTCCAAGTCAGAAGAGGAGCATTTGTTGCATTTGAAGACTGTGTTAGACATACTTCGAACTCGGCAACTATATGCCAAATTTTCTAAGTGTGAATTCTGGTTGCGTGAAGTTGGATTTTTGGGACATGTAGTGTCAGCCGATGGGATTCTAGTCGATCCCAAGAAGATAGAAGCAATTGTGTCCTGGGAACCCCCACGAAGTGTTACAGAAATTCGCAGTTTCCTTGGATTGGCAGGCTATTACAGACGCTTTGTGGAGAATTTTTCTGTTTTGGCTGGACCATTGACGCGTTTAACACGCAAAGGAGTTCCTTTCGAATGGACAGAGAAATGTCAACAAAATTTCCAGGAACTGAAGTCCAGACTAGTATCCGCACCAATTCTCACTTTACCGACCAGCGGTAAGGGGTATGTGGTATACAGCGATGCATCAAGGATGGGATTGGGCTGTGTGTTGATGCAAGGTGGGAAAGTGGTGGCGTATGCATCGAGACAGTTGCGGCCGCATGAGATTAATTATCCGACTCACAATCTGGAATTGGCAGCAGTGGTATTCGCGCTTAAAATCTGGCGACACTACTTGTACGGTGAGACGTGCAGAATGTTCACTGATCACAAAAGTCTCAAGTATCTGCTCACTCAAAAAGAGTTGAATTTGAGACAGCGGAGATGGCTTGAATTGCTCAAAGATTACGACCTAGTAATCGACTATCATCCAGGCAAGGCGAATGTTGTAACGGACACATTGAGTAGGAAGATGGTAACGTCCTTAGCTTACGTACGAGCAGAATACATGCCTATGTTGATGTGTTTGAGAGCATCCAGAGTTCGGCTAGACAGTGATGATTCAGGGGCTTTGGTTGCACAGCTTGTTGTCAAGCCTACCTTGCTTGATGAAATACGAACCAAGCAACTCGAAGATGCAGTATTGGTTCGAGTACGACAGCAGGTTGAGGGCGATGACGGTGGTACTAGCGTGGCCAGTGAATACCGTATACGAGAGGATGACATCTTGACATTTCGTGGTCGAGTGTGTATTCCCCGTGATGAGAAGCTGCGACAGTTAATTTTGATGGAAGCACACAGTTCAACGTTTTCAATTCATCCAGGCAGCACCAAAATGTACAGAGACATACGAGAGCAGTATTGGTGGTCAGGGATGAAGAGACACATTGCAGAGTTCGTGGCAAAGTGTTTAATGTGTCAGCAAGTCAAGGCAGAACATCAGAGACCTGCAGGATTACTACAATCATTACCTATTCCGGAATGGAAATGGGAATATGTGACGATGGATTTTGTGACAGGGTTGCCGAGGTCACAGCGAGGCCACGATGCAATATGGGAGATAGTGGACAGACTGACGAAGTCTGCACACTTCCTCCCCATTAAAACAACGGATACACCAGAGAAATTGGCCATGAAATATCTTGACGAGATAGTGAAGCTACATGGAGTCCCGGTATCTATTGTGTCAGATAGAGATCCGCGTTTTACTTCCAGATTTTGGAAGCAATTTCATAATGCCTTGGATACAAAGTTGAACTTCAGCACAGCCTTTCATCCACAAATAGATGGACAATCGGAGAGAACGATACAGACCTTGGAGGACATGCTTCGGGCATGTGTGTTGGAGAGACAGACATCGTGGGAGCGATGCTTACCGTTAGCAGAATTCGCTTACAACAACAGTTTTCAGGTTTCCATTGGCATGGCGCCATATGAAGCGTTGTATGGGAGACGATGCCACACGCCGTTGTGCTGGGACGAAGTGTGTGAACGAAAACTTGATAGTCCTGAACTAATCGATCAGGCAGTACAACAATTGACATTGATTCGAAAAAGGCTGAAGACAGTTCAAGACAAACAAAAGAACTATGCTGATAATTACAGACGGAACTTGGAGTTTGCTGTGGGGGATAAAGTATTTTTGAAGGTAGCACCATGGAAAGGCGTAATCAGATTTCGACAGTGAGGTAAACTAACACATCGATATATTGGCCTATACGGTATTACAGCCCGAGTTGGGCCGGTGGCCTACCGGTTGAATTTACCGTCAGAGTTGGAGAGAATTCATAATGTGTTCCATGTGTCGATGCTACGGAAGTTTGTGCCAGATTCATCGCATGTGTTGGAGTCGCCGCCAATAGAGATCGCCAACGACTTATCATATCAAACTCAACCGGTAGCGATAGTAGACAGAGCAGTGAAACAATTGCGAAGTCGTTCCGTGCCGATGGTTTCAGTCTTGTGCCGAAGTGACGTGATGGAAGAACGGACTTGGGAACCAGAACAACTGATGAAAGAGCAGTATCCACAGTTGTTCAACGATTCGGGTAAGTGAATTTCGAGGACGAAATTCTTATAAGAAGGGGAGGATGTGAGACCTCACCCTTCTGAGAGTAGCTTATGATAGATTGCAGATTCGATTCGTAAATTTTTTCGTTGGGTGCCTCAGCCTTAGGGAGTCCTTAGCGTGTTTGAGTGCTTTAGGGTGTCTAGGTGTGATCGAGAGTACGTTAGAATGCGTGATTGAGGATTGAGTCAGTAGAAATTGGAATTTGACAGATTATGACCCGTTTTGAGTGACCATGAATTTTTAGGTCGATTACTATTCATCGAGCCCAAATACTGTTCATCGAGCCCAAACACTATTCGTAAGCCCAATTGATTAACCGAAATTCCATACACCCGTATTGTCATGCAAAAATTTTATTCGGGACATTTGGGATGATACGGGCTGTGAAATTAGAATTTCTGTACTTGGCAGACCTTGGGATTTAACCCAATTCAATGTCAGCCCAAATCCATTGTGTCAACCCATGTACTAGCTAACCCATTAGTTACACTTGTGTCAGCCCATGTACTAGCTAACCTATTAGTTACACTTAAGTCTTGCCATTTGTGCATTAAACACAGCAGACCATTCATTTCATCTGCCCTAAATGCCTTTCCCCGTTTTTCTTTTCTCTTCACCATTCAAGAGTACCAACATTCACCTTCAACTCAGTTTTACCTCAGAAATCGTTAGGGGTTCATACCCTAACACTTCCCCAGTGTTTTCAACACATTTCCACTGGTAGTTTGGTGGGTAGGAGTGATTTCTAAACTGTTTTCATTCTGGACGAAAATTGAGGGTTTACTGGTAAGTGGTTTAATTCTTGCTTCCATGCTTCTAAGTTAGTTTCCTTAGGTTGCTAGTAATGTTGCTGAGTTAATTTAGTGAGTGATTGTGTCTCGAAACACCCTAAAAGCTTTGTGTAATTCTCGGGTGAACAGTGTCAGAGGCTGGAATTCGAAAGTTCTTGATGAATTGGGTGTATTGGTTGCTTGGGTGTTATTGTAAAGTGTGAATGTTGCTGGTCAGAGTTATGATTAAGAGGGAATGGTTGTGAGTTTATGGAGTGGTATGAGTTTGAGCAGTGACATTAAATTGTTCAATTGCAGAGGAGTGATGAGTGATAATTGTGAGAGGGTCCTTTAAGTTTCAATTTCAATTTTAGTTTCTGACCACTCGAATTCAGATTAGCTTACGGTTCTATGACTGCCTTATGTGTATAGGTGATATTGCGGCAGCTGAGAAAGGCAAAGGTGTCGCTGGTTCGTCGTCAGCGCGACAAGAGGTGGGAGTTTAAGTTTCATATGCATACGCGTACTGGTTGATTTGTTTAATTAAAATTGGATTGCATGGTTTGATTTGAATAGAGGCATTGTTGGTACTATGATAATTAATCATGTTAGACTCATATGAATGCTTGTCATGCTTTGGAACGCATTAAATGTATGTTCAAAACTAAGCATGATGGTTGTGCAATGTGCATTGTGTTGCCATGAGTGAATTGCCGCTTGTAACTGAGTGTGTGGCAACGCAAGGGAGACTTGTTAAAAATGTGAGATTGGCCTGATGTGGAACTGGATAAATACATAGCATGCATTACAAGTTTTCCCTAAACAATTGTTAGGAATTTCTTGGAATTGACGAACTATGCTTGATCAAGCTAGGTAAGTATATGGGGATCCTAGCTGAGGGGACACTTGCTTACCTTGGAGGGTTATGGAGGATATATCTGTATGAATGGTTACTCAAGTTCACTCTATAAACGATCAGTTCTCATAATGCTATATGCATGTATCTACGAAATTGAGATGGAATCTGATGATTTGATTTCTCCATTCAGTTTCGAACAACCTTGATGGTAGGGGTTTGAATACATATGTAACTGTTAAATTAAAACCATCAAGGGGCTTCCAGGTGGTCCTTTAGCGGGGATCATTCGGAAGTGGTTTGTGTCTGCCCCGGTAGGTTTTGGGCATACTAGCCTTTGCATAATGTTTTGATAATCACGCATCGTGCATTGTGCATTGTGCATTGTGGATTTCGTTATGTGCATATATGAGCATGAGACTCAATTGTGTTACGTACTTGGTTTGTAAACTGATTTAGTAATTGCCTCTATTCCCACGTTTGTGCTTATGACGCGGTACTCCCACTGAGGTCCTTTGATCTCACCCCTCCCTTTATTTTTCTCAGGGCTAAATTGAGAGACTAGCAGTTCAGCTTCCAGGTTACTATTCCATTGTTGGTCGTAGGGCTAGACATTGTACTCCACATATTTTGGACATTCGGCATTATTTGTGTTGTAGGTATACACTTGACGTGTGCATAAGTATGCTAAACGTGTGAAGCTGAGATCTAAATTTTATACTGCATAAGTTTAAATGACAGTGTGATATTATGTGAAATGTGTGACAGAAATATATCGTGGGTTTGATATGTGTGAGATAAAAGACTTCCGCTGAAGGTTAATAACTCCGTTGTTGATTTTGCCGAGTTTTTATAATAACGTGTCATGCTTCAATTTCAAAGAAAAATTTTCAGATTGGGAAATGATTTTACAGTAAGCCTTGTGTGGTTCTGATTGATCCACCCTTTGGGTCGATCGGGGTTGCACGGCGGTGAGGTTCCCATTTACCGGGAACGGGTCCTCACATCCTATTTATATTCCTTGAGTGTAGAATTATGTCTACTACTTTTAATTAATCTATCAATCCAATATACTTTACCAGATAACTAAACTCTTAAATTATCTTCCCTATTTTTAGGGACTTTAATCTCTAAGGCAACTATCTACCTTAAGGATGATTCCTAAAGCAATTACCCATCTACAAGAACCTAGATCTAAAGGAATTAGAAACAAAATAATTTACTAAACAATCTTACCAATTTCGGCCATCACACATCTTTCTCTTCAAGGGTAAAATCGTCTTTTCACCTGCACTGGCTTCTGGACTTCTAGGACTCAAAATTCTGGGTCTTACAGAATAAATAAAACATCAGCGGAAATCTTTTTATTTAGTCATTGGAACCACAACACACAAGTCCCATAAAGATCTAAAAATTCAGCATGTAAACCTCCTAAAGTAATCCAGAAACAAACCATCAAAGAAGGGACTTAAATAACCAAAAAATAGTCCAATCAAGGTTCATGTTATATGTGCTATCAATCAAGGAGACAGGAATGCAAATGTGATGCGATATAGCCTGCCATGCAGCCTTGATGACACACACTGGTACCACGACCAAAGAATGTACCTAAGCTGAAAAATGGTGAAAACAACAGGATGAGATTACAAGAATCTCAATAGGTTCATAACATCATAAGATCTACAAAAATCTTAAACAAACATCTCCTAAACAACATCAGATCATCCCTACACAACTATGGGCATCACACAATTCAATAATCAATCAATGGGTTAGGGCCGAAACTAAGGTTGAGGGTGGACTACAAGACTTTTAAAAATCAAAAGTACACAGGCAGGTAGAACTCATTAGATTACTCTCGGCAGTAGGAAAAAGAAAGGTTATCCTCTTCCACCTGTGTTGTCTAAGGCTTTGCTGCACAAAAGGTAAAAGGTTAACACATAAACTAAACAACAGGCCTATTCATCTTACCAGCACACAGGACAAGGAATCAAGCTAGCACACAGGACAAGGAATCAAGCTAGCACACAGGACTAGGCATCTTAACCATCATACTGGATTAGGACTTCTTGCCAGCACACAGGACAAGGCAACTAGCAAGCACACAGGACTACGCAACTAGCAAGCACACAAGACTAGGCATCCTAACCAGAACACAGGATAAGGGCTTCTTGCCAGCACACAGGATTAGGCATCCTAACCAACACACAGGATTAGGGCTTCTTGCCAGCACACAGGACAAGGCATCTAGCGAGCTCTTGCTGGGGATTACCACCCACACGACTCTCTTACCAGTAAGAGCCTCCCCTCTCCCAAGAAGCATCAGTGCTTACCCCTAATGGCCATCGGAACAGGATACACAAATAAGTACAAGCACACACAGGCAAGCACAAAGCACAATACTATAACAGGGTATCCTCAATTATATCAGAACACAATCAACACGTTCATTACACACAACACATACAAATTAGGCACACATAACCTATCTCATGGGTTCGGTATAGCCTAAGTAATCATATCTCAATCCGCAATTCATGTATTCACCCTACAATCAATATGCATGCAATAACAACAAGGGTTTGCATCGAAAAATAACCAACAAACAATCAAGGATCTCTAGAGAAAACGATGAGGCATAGATCCTACCTCTCTTGTCTCTGAACAATAAGCTATTTCGTTCTCTTGATTTAATGGTTTCGAACCACCTATAGCATCACAAGGCAAAGAAAAAACCAAACTAAGTATGCATACTCAATAACCAATTGAATATCCTATTTCCTTACCAATTCCACTCGCCAAACCTATCAGAAACCAGTGGTCAGATGCCGCAGGTGCCTCCCCTTTGGATGTGTGATGTGATAGCCAAGAACATAACAAGATTCAACCTAAATTACCATCCCAATTTAACTATGTATATTTCGGCACTAAGCATAAGACACAAGATAATTTACGATTTATTGTTAGCAAGGTGTAAGGGCTGCGATTTCATGTTAACAAATAAAGATTAAGTGTTTATGACTTTTACAATCAAAAGAAATAAGATCAGAATCCAATAGGTTAATCAATTGATCATGATAGGCAATAATTAGGCAAGGCTAGAGCATACTAATTTCATGTATAACAAGATTCAAAGGATGAATTCATGATTTACAACATGAATGGATGCCAAACAATCATATAAACAAGAGGAACAACAACAGAAATCATTTGAAGGTAGAATCACACAATCTTAAAACCTAATCCTGTCGAAATACGATTTAAATTTTGACAAAGAAAAACTAACATCCAAAAAAAAAAACACAATATTTTTAGAAAGAGAATGAAGAGAGCTATCCAACAAGCTATTATTCACAAGAATCTGACAATGGATGAGAGAGTTATGCTATTTTGAAGTTCAAGTAGATTTTGGCAGTTCTGCCGAAATACGATTTAACTTTTAACAAAGAAAAAATAACCTCCAGATAAAAATTTCAAGATGGTTGAAAAGAGGACAGAATGATCTTTTAAACAAGCTATTATTTACAATAATCTGCCAAAGTATGAGAGAGTTATGCTTGTTTTAAGTTCTAGTAGTTTTCGGTAGAAATAGGAAGGTGTTGGGTTTTTTGTTTGACGAATTTTGTATATTTTCTGTGTGAAGTTTAAGTGTGACATGCTTCCTATTTATATAGAGTAGTTATGGGATTAATTTAACTACTTTAAAGATTAGATTAATGTGAGACCCCAAATTTTGAGTCCTAGAAGTCCAAAAGTCAGTGCAGGTGAAAAGATGATTTTTCCCCTGAAGGAAAGGATGTGTGATGGCCAAAATTGGTAAGAATGGTATGATAGTTAATTCTGGTATAAATTCCCTTTAATCTAAGTCCTTATAGATAGATAATTGACTTAGAGATTAAAATCCCTAAGAATAGGGGAAGATAATTAAAGAATTTAATTATCTGGTAATTATCTTAAAAGTAGTAATCATAATTCTATACCCATTCATTATAAATAGGAAGCCAACCTCACAAAAATTATTCAGAGAAAACATACAAAATTCGTATAAGCCTAAAACCCTACAGCATAACTCTCTTATCGTTCATCAGATCCCTGCAAATAATAGCTTGTTAGAAAGCTCTCTTCATCCTCTTTCCAAAACCATATATTTCTTTGGTTTTTAGTCAGGATGTTAGTATTTCTTTCTCTAAAGATAAGTTGAAAATCGGCGGCGGAATTAGGTTTTTTGCCAAATCTTCTTAAACTTCAGAATAGTATAACTCTCTCATTGTTTATCAGATTCCTACAAATAATAGCTTGTTGGAAAGATATTTTCATCCTCTTTCCAACCATATATATTTTTTAATTTGTACGTAAATATATTCTTCTCTAAGATTAAGTCAAAAATCGGCGACAGAATTAAGTCGCTTTTTTAAATTTCTACAGTTTTTGTCTTCGGTTGATTTTTGTTGTCGTTTTGTGTGTTCTTATGATTTATTAGCATATATTCATGATGTATGATCATGAATTTCTTTCTTTAAAACTTCTGTATGCTTAAAGTCGAAATTGTCCTATGCCCTACTTTTAGGGACAAAATTTGCATAGTTGATTAGAATGGTAATTCAGGTTGAATCTTGTTAAGTTCCTTGCTATCACATCAGACACTGGTTTCTAAAAGGTTTTTACTGGTGGCCCTAACCTCTTTTTAATTGATTCTTGAATTGTGATCCCCTTTAGTTGTTTAGGAATGATCTAATGTGAATTGGGAGATTTTTGTTTAGGATTTCTATAGATCTTATGATGCTGCGACCCTACTGAGATTCTTGTAATCTCATACCGTCATTTTTACCATTTTTCAGGCTTAAGTACATCCACTGTCCGTGGTCCCAGTGTGTGAGATCAAGGCTGCACGGCAGGGCGATATCACATCACATTTATATACTTGTTTACTTGCACATATAACATGAATGATTGGGCTACTTTCTGGTTTATTTTCAGATCCCTCCTTTGCTTGCTGTTTCCGAAATCTGTTGGAGGATTTCTTGCTGATTGTTTGGATCCCTATGGGACTTGTGTGTTATGAACCCAATGATTTAATCTAAAGACTTCCGCTGATGTTTTATTTACTCCGTATGTTACTAGAATATTTTTCTAATATCATGCTCCAATTGTTGTTAAACTTTAAAATAAACATGCTATAAAAATTAAAAGTTAATTGTAAGCCTGGTGAGATTCAGATAGGTCCTAGGTGTCATTTGGGCGTATTTGGGTTTCACGGCGGTTATGACCTTAATCGGAGCAAATAGTAATAGTTAGAAATTGGGGTTGTCACAGGTTTGGTAGCGGAGCATGGTTTAGGGAAAATAATTTGTTATATGCTAACTTATTTGTTGATTTTGGTGTTTGTAGGTAAGAACATGCGCACACACTCACTCACTTAGGGGCTAACACCAAAAGTGAACTAATGCTAAAATAGGATTAATTTGTAAGATTTAAATGATTAGAATGATAATCTGATGTGATGTTTGTTCGTGTATGTTCTTATATCTGGTATGCCATGATATGTTTCGGTGAGTGTTTGATGTGTTTCTTATCATTGCTGAGAATGTGTGTGTTGATTTATGCATGATGCCGAGTGTCCCTATTTGACTCTTGTATTGTTGAATGTATATGTATGTGATTGCTGGTGTGTATTGCCGAATATGGATGTTGTGTGAATCCATGCTTGCTTAATGTTTGATGATGATTTCTAAGAGTATATATGAGTGTTGATGTAATTGCCGAGAATACCTTTGCATATGTGCATGAGATTTTTGAAAATTTGTATGTTGCTTTCTAGCATATGCATATCGTCCGGTGCACGCCTCTCCACCAGGTACCATTTCTTTTCCTAGTATCTTATTTGGTTATGTGATAAGTAACAATCGTATGCTTGTATAGTATAGCAATGCCGAGGCTAGTCCTGATGTGGTGACAGGTACTATTTCAGTCTTTTCTCAAAATGCTAAAGTATTATTAAATCCCGGAGCAAATAGATCATTTGTAAGTCCAAGGATAGCACTTAACGCGGATCAGCCTCTATCTCCCTTGACTCCTCCTATTGCGGTTCTAACTCATTCGGGAAAGAAACTGATTTGTAATCTAGTCTACATCGGCTGTGCTGTATGTATGGGTTCGAATGTACTTGAAGTGGATCTGATTCTATTAGACATTAGAGAGCTGGATGTGATTTTAGGCATGGATTGTCTGGCGAAATATCAAGCCCGTATGGAGTGTTTCACCAAACGTGTGTGGTTCACTTTTCCTAATGGTGTCGAACACTGTTTTGAAGGTGATAGGCGAGTTATTCCAACTTGCATGATTTCCTGGCTTAAGACGAAGTGATTAATCAACAAAGGATGTACAGCGTACCTCGCGCACGTACATGATATTTCTAAAAAGTCCTCGGATTTGGATTTTGTTCCAGTAGTTCGTGAATTTACAGAAGTATTTCCAGAAGACATAGCCGGTCTACTACCAGCAAGGGAAGTGGAATTCAGTATTGAGCTAGTGCCTGGTACAAATCCAATTTCCTTTCCTCCATATCATATGGCTCCTGCGGAAATGAAGGAACTAAAAACACAATTGGAAGATTTGCTGGATCGTGGTTTTATCCGACCTAGTTTGTCACTTTGGGGAGCACCTGTTCTGTTCGTGAAAAAGAAAGACGGCTCGTTGAGATTGTGTATCGATTATCGACAGCTGAATCGTGTGACTGTGAAAAAAAAATACCTTTTGCCGCGCAACAACGATTTGTTCGACTAACTCTACGGTGCAGCAGTATTCTCAAAGATCTATCTCAGATATGGATACCATCAATTAAGAGTTCGTGATACTGATATTCCGAAGACCGCGTTCAGATCGCAATACGGGCACTACAAATTTCTGGTTATGCCATTCGGCTTGACCAATGCACCAGCTGTGTTTATGGACTTGATGAATCGTGTGTTCCGTGAATTCTTGGATCAATTTGTGATAGTCTTCATCGACGACATTCTGATTTACTCAAAATCGGAAGAGGATTATGCTATGCACTTGAGGATTGTGCTTAAAATCCTGAAAGATCGACGGTTATTCGCAAAGTACTCCAAATGCAAATTCTGGTTACCCAAAGTTGGTTTCCTTGGCCATATTGTTTCCGCCCAAGGTGTGTTAGTTGATCCAAAGAAGATTGAAGCCATGATTGCTTGGGAACCTCTGCGAAGTGTGTTCGAAGTTCGTAGTTTCCTTGGCTTAGCAGGATATTACCGTCGCTTTGTGGAGAATTTTTCATCGCTTGCCAGACTATTGACAAAACTGACACACAAGGGTGAGCCGTTCGTATGGAACGAGAAATGCCAGCAAAGTTTCTGCACCTATCCTTACCCTACCTATTTGCGGAAAGGAGTATGTGGTTTACAGCAACGCATCAAAATATGGACTTGGATGCAAATTAATGCAATATGGGAAAGTCATCTCCTACTCTTCTCGGCAATTGCGACTGCACGAGAGCAACTACCCTACGCATGATTTGGAACTTGCAGCCGTGGTGTTTGCTTTAAAAATATGGGACATTACTTATACGGCGAGACGTGTCGAATCTTCACTGACCACAAAAGCCTGAAGTACCTCCTCACGCAAAAAGAACTGAATATGAGACAACGAAGATGGGTGGAGCTGATTAAAGACTATGATTTAATGATCAAATATCATCCTGGAAAGGAGAATGTTGTTGCTGATGCCCTGAGCCGAAAGTATCATCCTCCTTCCCCATCAGTTTTGGCCTACATGCGCACCCACTACCTGCCGATGATGTTGGAATTGAAAGCCAACCGTGTGCATCTTGGCACCGATTTTTTTGGTTCGTTGTTGGCACGAATCGAAGTCGCACCTACCTTAATTGAAGAAATCTGGAATGAACAATTAGAGGATCCAAAATTTACTGAAATTCGGAAGCAACTTGCTGATGGTGTTGATGCCATAGTTCGTGATTTCAGAATATGAGATGACGAAGTACTAGTCTTCAGAAACCGGATATGTGTTCCACAAAATGTTGATATTCGTAACCTTATTCTATCAGAGGCGTATAGTTTGAAGTTCGCTATTCATCTTGGAAGCACTAAGATGTACCGAGATTTGAAGGAGCAGTATTAGTGGCCAAACATGAAACGTCACATTGCTGAATTCGTTGCCCGATGCCTCGTATGTCAACAAGTAAAGATCAAACATCAAAGACCTGCTGGTCTACTTCAGTCACTTCTGATTCCAGAATGGAAGTGGGAGCACGTCACAATGAATTTTGTGACTGGTTTGCCTAGATCGCAGAGAGGATACAATACCATTTGGGTGATCGTGGATCGACTGACGAAATCTGCACACTTTCTTCCTATACTCGTGACAGATACACCAGAAAGATTAGCAGTTCGTTACTTGGACGAAATTGTTCGATTGCATGGAGTACTAGTTTCTATTTTTTCAGATCGTGACCCTCGTTTCACCTCCTGATTTTGGGAAAAATTCCAGAATATGTTGGGTTCAAGATTGAAATTCAGTACAACATTTCATCCCTAGACCGATGGTCAATCAGAAAGAATGATTCAGACACTCGAAGACATGCTACGAGCGAGTGTATTGGATCAGCAAACCGGTTGGGATCGATGCTTGCAATTGACAAAATTTGCTTACAACAATAGTTTTCAAGTAAGCATCGGTATGACACCCTATGAAGCACTATATGGGAGACGTATTGTGAAATCCCGTCCCAGTCGGGTGTCCAGTCAACATAGTATTAGTGGTTCATGTGTATGTTTGACGTATTGACTGGGATGAAAACCGAGACGGTAGAAAATTTTTTTGTTTTGCCATATTGGACCCGGGCTTGTTTCCGGGCATGTTTAATCATGTTAAGGGCCTATTGTATTCTTTTAAGTCTATCTGCCTAATCTAGCTAGAACCCCTAAACAGCTATGTGCTACTAGTTTCCTATTTATTTTTTTTCCTTTGTGCAGTCGTGATCTGCTGCCTTCATGCTTTTGGTTGCCTTCACCTGTCACTTTCGTCTTTTTGCCGCAAGCTTGTTCGCCATTCCCTTAAAAGCACAATAGTTTCCTTTAATTTATCTTTCGTGGCTTGTTTTATTTAATAACCATAGTTGAGGCACACTAGTTTAGTTTATTAAAGAGCCACTAACTCCTTATTTTAAGATAGCATTATTTTGTCATTTTCCCTCCTTGCCTCCTTTGTTTACTTTTTGATGCACAACCTTTGTTTTCCTTTCTTTTGCCAGTTTCTCGTTAGCACTCCCTCTCTTTCATATTATATAAAAACAAGTGTTGGGGACAACTTTTACCTCACTCCTTAGGTCCTTTCTCTAAACAATTCTTGGTTGGAAAGCCCATGATGGTTTTCTTGTTCAGAACCATTTCTCTCCCTTTGATTTTGTCAGTATATCACTGCCTAACAACAACATGAACAACATATGTTGCGAGCTTCAGTAGCTTCCTTAATGTCAGTAGTAGTAGCAGTGGAGCGACCAGCTGAGTGGTAGAGTGCTTGCAGGACAGTGTAACTGGTTCTAAGGAAAATGGGTGTATGATCCTTCATACCCTCTCTATGACTCCAACTGTCCCTTCTTAGACCCACCAGTTCATCTGCACCGTCAGGAGTCTATGCCTCATCTGTTTAAACGATAATTGTTTCATTCATGTTATTCATGTTAATCATGTTATTCATGTTTTTGTTTCTCTCATTTGTTACTTGGTACTTTTCTCTTGACAGCCAAGCCTTGTTAAAATATGTTAATTTTATTCTGACAAGCATTGGTTGTTGTTTCTAGCCAATCCGTTATTTTTGGTTGTTAATCATTCCCTTAAAAATAATGATAAATCCAATTTCATCTTTTCTCTCTTTCTATTTTTGTATTATTCTCGTCCTACTCTTACCTCTTGGTGGACACGTTTGATGATATTTCGTACCCTTCGTTCTGCTTCGTTTCCACACTTTTGCTTCCTGACGTTTTCCTTTTCTTCTTAAGTGTTTGTCTTCTAGTAACTTGCAATTCTTGATTGATTTGTTCGCTTGCAGTTCTTTGTTAAATTGTAAGGTTGCGGTAAATCTATTGTTTTCTTTGTATTTTCGTCGGTTACCTAGCTTGGATATTGTTATTGCCTTGAGCCCATTGATAAACAGTCGCTGCACCTAGCATTGCCTACACTGCACCTAACTTTGCCTATACTGCACCTAGCATTACCTAGACTTGACCTCTTACGTTTATATTAATAATATAAATCAATAACTAATATTGCAAGGATACCTCGGCATTTTGAGCTTTTGTTGACTATTTTTCTCAATGTTTTTGCTGGAGCCCAAGTTAATGCCTTTTTCATGTACACTGTTAAGTTCTTTGTTTCTGGCTACAAGGATGGGTCGGCTACCATCATAACAGAACAGCAAGAGTGGGGTTCGTAGTCCTGGCACATGATTAGCATCTTCACGAACAAGTATAACCCGATGTGAGCGCTAGAGTGAGTGCCTATTCTTTCTTCTCCCTTTGGGCATCATCTGCTGTTCTTGCCTTACCCAGCTGGTCCTTCGTTCCCCTTTTTCTTCCACGTCGAACGAGTATTCTCCTCCCTGTTGCTCCACTATTTTCCCCACCTGGGTTCTTGTCTCTTCGATCATTTGCCGTTGCTGCGAGCTCGCCTCTACCAAGTTTGTGTTGACTGGACCCGTGCTCTCTTCTGTCTTTTGTTTACGTCGAGTGAAGCGTATTGTCCCCTTTTGTTTCTTCAATTTTTCACCAGCTATTTCCGGTTAACCCAACATGCCTCTTTGATATTTCTTCTTCCTTTTCGGGTCGAGCAAGGAGTGTGCTTTGCTTCTTCGTTCAGCTCAAGTGGCGTGTGCTTCCTTATCTTTGTTTGGTCCCGGTGCCTTGAGTTTCTTCTCCACCGGATTCGGTCTCTTTCCCTGCAACTTCGTACCAGGCGTACCCATTTTTCTTCAATGACTGTACTTTTGTTTTGTTTTGTTTTGTTTTGTTTTGTTGCTGTCGTACCCCTTTCCAGGTAGTTTGTATCTAGGTGAGTAATTAATTAATTCAATAATCAATAAATACTGATGAACATGGGATTATGCCTTCTTTCTCTTCTTCTCCATCCCTTTCAGAAGCCGTGAGCTGCCTCCTACCAGACCTGTGCAAACCCATTAATTTCCGATTGTTCGTTCTTTCCCCTTGTCGCTTTGTACCCGGTGTGGCCTGTTTCTTCCTCATTGATTTCAATTGAACTTCGCGGCGATTTTTATCAGCAAAGAACTTCATTCTATTCTGTGCTTTTAGTAAATTGCGTTTCAACAAAGTAAGGACTTCATCTCTCTGCACTAAGCGAGTATCAACAATAGAATTTCCAGCTGTACCTTGAATATAACGGGCAATAGTTGGAGGTGGTCGCCCATAAAGCACCTCAAATGGAGTCATCTTGGCTGCTGTTTGATATGAGGTATTATACCAAAATTCTGCCCAAGGTAACAAGGAAGACCAAAGTGCTGGTGAATCACCCACAAAACAACGTAAATACATCTCAAGTACCTTATTCAAAGCTTCTGTTTGTCCATCAGATTGAGGATGGTATGAGGTACTAGTGGACAAAGTTGTACCCTGCAGCTTATGTATCTCCTTCCAGAAATGTGTTAGAAATTTAGGGTCTCTATCAGAAACAATAGACAAAGGAATACCATGTAACCGGATAATCTCAGTCACAAAAACAAAGGCAACAGATTCACTTGTGACTGGAGTAGATAATCCAATGAAATGTCCATATTTAGATAGTTTGTCAATTACCACCAAAATTATCGATTTCCCTTTAGAAAGAGGAAGACCAATAATGAAATCCATAGAAATAGCTTCAAAAACCATCTCAGGAATTGCTAAGGGCTGTAATAAACCTGCTGGTTTGAGTGTAGTGTCCTTCATTCGCTGACAAACTTGACACGCAGCCACAAATAGTTTTACATCCTTTCTCATGCCTTTCCAAAAAAAATTAGATGATAACCTATGGAATGTTCTTGTCACACCCGCATGTCCACCCACCATAGAACAATGAAACTCTATGAGCAATTGTTGTTTTAATGGAGAGTCACTAGGAAGAACAACCCTATTGCGAAAGAAAAGCAAGCCATCCCTTACAGTAAACCCTACCAAACTGGAAGGATCTTTCCTCCATTGTTCATGCCATGCCAACAACTCAGAATTGGTTTCATTAGCACAACGAATCCAAGCAATAATATCATGAGAAACAGTAGAAATTGAAAACAAAGTAGACATAGAGACTCGAGATAAAGCATCTGCAGCCACATTACTTTTTCCTGCTCTATAAAGAATCTCGAAATCATACCCCACCAGTTTGTATAGCCAACGTTGTTGTTCAGGCGTTTGAATGAGTTGTTCTGTCAAATTCTTCAATGACTGCTGATCCGTAAGAATTGTGAAACGTCGACCAAGTAAGTATTGTCGCCATTTAGAGACTGCTTGCGTAATAGCAAACATCTCACGATGATAAGCCGATGCCTGCTGCATTCTTGGGCATAACTTCTGACTGAAATAAGCGATGGGGTGATTATTCTGTGAAAGTATTGCGCCAATACCAATTCCTGATGCATCAGTCTCCACAACAAATGGTTCAGAAAAATTCGGTAAACTCAAAACAGGTGCTGAAGCCAATAACTGTTTGACTTTCTCAAATGCTGCCTGCTTGGTCTCATCCCAAATAAAGTTGTCTTTACGGAGTAAATCAGTAAGGACTCCAGTTTCTGCAGCAAAGTTTTTGATAAATCGCCTATAATACCCCGCCAAACCTAAAAAACCACGCACCTCTCGTACTGACTTAGGCTTGGGCCACTCCTGGATTGCCCGAATCTTATCCATATCAACTGAAATACCAGCCGCCGATATCATGTGTCCAAGATATCCAACTTGTTGTTGGGCAAACTGACATTTAGATTTCTTAGCAACAAGATGATTATCTCGCAGAATCTGTAATACAATCTGCAAGTGATTCAAATGATCTTGCCAAGAAGAGCTGTAAATCAGTATGTCGTCAAAAAAAAACCAGAATAAAACGACGCAAGAATGGACGAAAAATATCGTTCATTAAAGCCTGAAAAGTAGAAGGAGCATTGGTTAGGCCGAAAGGCATAACCAAAAATTCATAATGTCCATCATGTGTGCGGAAAGCTGTCTTCGAAACATCTTCAACTTTCACTCTAATTTGATGATAACCTGCCAAAAGATCAAGCTTGGAAAAATATTGTGCACCATTCAACTCATCAAATAACTCATCAATTGAAGGAATCGGAAAACGATCTCTGATAGTAGCTGCATTAAGGGCTCTATAATCCACACAAAAACGCCAAGAGCCATCTTTTTTTCTAACCAAAAGCACCGGAGAAGAAAACGGGCTTGTACTTGGACGAATAATCCCTTCATTAAGCATCTCCTGAACCAATCTCTCAATCTCCTGCTTCTGACAATGAGGATATCTATATGGTTTAACGTTGATAGGAGATGTAGATGGGGATAAGGGAATACCATGATCCTGAACTCGTGTTGGCGGCAACCCATATGGCTTTTGAAAGACATCATCAAACTGCTGTAATACATGCGCTAATTCTGGTGGCTGTACCGGTAAGTCTTGTTCAACTGATTCAACTAGTTCCAAACAAAAATATGATACAGCTGCATCAGTGGCTGACCATCGACGAAGAGCATTTAATGATGCATGATGAGCCATCATATTTGTTTCTCCTTGCCATTTAACTATCTTATCTGCATAGTTAAACTCAAATTGTGAAGAAGCATAGTTCGTAACTACTGGTCCTAGAGTAGCCAACCAAGACACACCAAGTACCATATCCCAACCCTTCAAAGGAAGTACAAAGAAATCAACCTCCACCATCTGTCCTTGAATGGAAACAGGGACCTTCTTTGCAATACCAGAACACATTAAACGTTCCCCATTACCAACAAATACACCAAAGCTGTCAATCGGTTCCACCAGCAATTGAAGAAATTTGGCCATTCTGGTTTGCACAAAACTATGCGTGCTACCACCATCCAAGAGAACTTTAACAGGACTTCCATTTACATGCCCTGCAAATCTAATAGTAGTAGGTGATGTATCACCGGATAAGGCATAATGAGAAATTGAAGTAGTAGCCAACTGTGGACTGGACGATGAAGATGGAACATCTACAATTTCTTGAACCTTATCAATGGAAAAATCCTCTGGAATGACCTCTTCATCAGCTAATAAAAGGAGATGAGAAGGGCGTTTACATTTGTGATCCCAACTATATTTTTCATCACAATTATAGCACAAACCTTGTGCTCGACGTTGAGCTGCTTCAGCTGGTGAGAGACGTCGGATAGGAAATTTAGGTTTCCCTGAAGCCGATGATGAACTTGCAGATGAAGACACTGTCATCTTAGGAGTGGGCAACAATGGTTGAGTTTGACCCAAGGTGGGTCGTATAAGGCCTTTTTCCATAGCTATTCTGGTCTCATGTAGTTGGGCCAATCTTATAGCTTCATCCAACGTAGTGGGCTCTGCTATGATAACAGAGGTTTTAATATCCTCCCTAAGACCTGAAATAAAACATCGAACTACAAAAAGCCCTGGAAGAATCATTGATCTATTCATTGTAGCTTCAAAACGTGTGCGAAACTCCATCACAGAAGTTGTCTGACGAAGCTTGGCAAGCTGTCCCTCTGGAGATTCCCAATCGTTGCTTCGAAAACGTTTAAGTAATGCTTCTGAAAATGATGCCCAATCAGATAACTGACGATTGCGATGCATCCATTCAAACCACAAATTTGCATCGCCATCTAAATAAAAAGAAGCGATGGTGAGCCTTTCTTCATCTAATATGTTGTAGAAATCAAAATAACGATTGGCATTGAAAATCCAACTCTCGGCATTCGTCCCGCTAAATCGTTGAAATTCTACATGCGCTGGCTTGTGTCGATTAGGTTGATTTCCATTACTAACAGGTTGATATCCCATACGACTAGAAGATCCCTCTCCAGAATGAGCAGATAACACGTTGGATTGATTCTTCACGATCTGTTGCAAGAGCTGTTGCTGTTCTGCAAACATTCTAGTTTGCTCGGACACTGCTGTAGTCAACGAAGCCATATCTGCTTGCAACTTGGAATGTGACTCTTTGAGTGCTGTGACATCTGTATCTAACGAACGAAATCTAGTTTGATACTCTGCCATCTTTGCAGAGCTCAATGAAAGGCACCAATGGAAGGAACCGCAAATGAAAAGAAGAAAAGTATTGGATTATTACTGACTTCTGGGTAGCCAGGAAACCACAAAACAATGAAGAAGAAGATGAGAAGTTCAGAAAGAAAAGATGAGAGAAAACAGAACAATCCACAACAGAATTCACACGCATTCTATAACATCCTAATCCCTTTTATTAGTTGTTGTAACTTCCAGCTCATTCCCTCCTTGCTGGTAAATCTATGACATAATCTTTCAGCTTGCGTGGCAGAGTAACAACTCTTCTACTGCTACGTGGATTCACATAAGCATTAGTTACTTGCTTCTCTTTTGATGTAGTTCCCACTTCAGTGTAAACTCCCGAAGGTATACCATTGTCACCATCATTGGCAATCACAACACCTTCTTTGCCCACTGTTTCGTGCTCCCTGTTCGCACTCCCCATTCATTCCTTGGGTATCGTGAGTTTGTTCCTCCAACAGATCCATACGCGCGATTTTCAGCCTTCCTCGGGCACCTCCTACTCTTTTCGTGTTCCCCACCTTGCCTCCTTGGAACTTTCCATTCGTTTGCAATGAGTGCTGGTGTTCCTTCCTCCCCATTAAATTTCATATGCCGTGGGTTTACCCTGTACTAAATTCTGTGTATCAGTAGTTAACGCAGCCCTCGTTTCTTTACCGGAGCATTAGCTGCTGCTTCTGCGTAATTCAGTTTATATCCTCTAAGTTTCTTTTTCTTCCTGTTTTTCTTCATGTTGAGCGAAGCGGGCCTTCCTTTTCATCATTTTAGATATTAGTGATTTTATTGATTTAATCAAATCGGTTGTAAATTCTCAATTCCATCTATCATGCCCCATCGATTGCTATCTGCGCAGCCCATAATCTATTTCCCTTCTTTGTTGTATTGTCACATGTGTGCAGCATATATTCACAGCAGCTATTATTGACTTTTCTTTCTTCTCTTTTGTTCCTTCTTTGTACCCAAGTCAACGTTGCCATTTCTCTTTATGCTTAAGACCTTTCTTTTGTTTTTTATGCTTTTGTTAAAACAAGTTTAATTGCCATCTTGTCACATGCGCAGCCTTTCCTTTCTAGCAATTTTTGCGCAAGAATTAGTTTTATTTCTTTGATTCTTTTGTTTTTTTTTTTTTAACAATTTTAATTGTCAAAGCTAATATAATGTCATTCGCAGCCATGGTTTCTCCCTTAAGCACAGATTTGTTTCTTTAGCTAAAAACAAGAAAGGGACTTCTTTATTTTACTTCTTCATTTTACTAAGTAGATATTTGATGATAATAAGCTTGGGACAATACTGTTATTAATTTGTTTTAACTATAGTATTAATATCAATCATTCATTGCCATTCTTTCTTTGTTTCCCCGATAATGTCGTTGTTTGTGTTTTCCCTTTTCTCCCCTTAGTAATTTAGTTTGTGAACTTAGCTTAAAATAAATAAATTATATTTCTTATTATTTATAGTTATATTGGATCCCCAAGACATAATACCGGTAGATTTTGTAAATAATAATTATGGATTTAATATAACTATAAGTTGAGTTACGATAATATATTCGAGGATGTGTGGTTTAGTCAAGTATATTGCTTTATAAGCTTATGGTTTTGTATATGGTTTCTATTAAGTATATTGATTTATAAACATAGTACTTTTAAAACTGTAATGTTCGTCAAAGTTTATTATTTCGTAAACGTTTTATATGCTTCAGTTTGGTATCTACAATTATTAAACGTTCGCTTGGCCAATGCGAGGAGAGTATACGAAATCCCAGTGTTAGGGGAGAGTTACTCACCTGTTCGGGAGACGTATGGGTGGTGTTTACGGTTACCTGCCACGTCTTCGCAGGTTGGTTCGTATTGCGTATTGAGACAGGTATGATGTGTGTTGTGTTTTCTCTGCCTAGTCTTGGACAACACTGGCAGTTCGGGTTACGTATTAAATAATTATTTTACTAAAAAAATAAATTAATACTGTCAGTGGGCTTCAGGGTTCCCTTTAGCGGGGGTTACCCGAGGAGTGTTTCGTTATGTCCACCCCGATGAGTTTTGTTTGGCAATGTTAGCCGTACTGTAATGTGTATTATTATATTATAAACTGTTGGGTTGAAATCTTGAATTTTAACGTAAGAAATCATACGTGCGTATTATGTATCCCTCGTATTCCATCAGTTGCATCTCTACTGGTATCGTGATCCGTTCATTACCCTCTTTGTTGTAATTCCGTCTGCCCGTAGAACATATGATGCTGTGACTCCTACTGAGATTTTATAATCTCATCCGTTGTTGTTTTTCCCCCTTTCAGAAGTAGTTCGTGAGCCGTAGTCGGCATTTGAGGTGTGATTGTTTCCTACAACTCGGCTGGACTATCGCATTTGCACGTTTTGCACGGTTCATTTTCCTGGCATTTTTGGTTTGACTTTGTTTTCATACTTTGACTCTTTTGGATATGCTTTTCTGTATCGGGCTTTAAGCCCACTTCGTGATTTTGGGCTTGTGACGTTATGGACTCGTTTTCGTTTATGGTATTTCATTTTCAGTAAATAAAGTCTTCTGCTGTATATTTTATTTACTCCGTTTTATGCCAGATGTCAGTTTCTAATTTGTCATGCTCCAATTTGTAAAAAAAAAATTAAATACAATTGTTATTGGGAATCGTTTTTGAAAAGTCGTATAAGCCTTGTGGGATTCGGATTGGTCCACGTGTTGGATTTATCCGGGTTTCACGGCGGTAAAGGCCCGGTTTTCGGGTTCGGGTCCTTACACGTATACTGGAATGAAATAGGCAAAGGATGCCTAGACAATCCAGAATTGATTGATCAAGCAACAGAGTAGTTGAACTTGATCCGACAATGGCTAAAAACAGCCCAGAATTGGCAGAAAATCTACGCCAACAATCGACGAAGGGAGCTGGAATTTGCGGTAGGTGACAAAGTAGTTTTTGAAGGTCGCCTTATGGAAAGGAGTCCTTCGTTTTCAGCAGCGACGTAAACTAGCACCTCACTACTTTTGTCCGTATGACATTGTCGAAAGAATCGGCCCTGTTGCATACCAACTTGCCTTACCTCCAAATACGGAAAGAATTCACAACGTCTGTCATATTTCAATGTTAAGAAAGTATGTGCGAGCTACTGCTCATGTGCTTAAAGAACCGTCAGTTGAAGTTGCTGAAGACCTATCCTATCCCGTACAGCCAGTTGCCATACTAGATCGGTCAGTTCAACAGTTTTTCACTCGAACCATGCCTATGGTACGAGTTGTTTGGCGTAATAGCCAAATTGAGGAATAGTATTGGGAGAATGAGGAATCTATGCGTTCAAAATTTCCTTACCTGTTTGATTAGATACTTATGCTAAAATTTTGAGGACGAAATTCTTGTAAGGAGGGGAGGATGTGAGACCCCAAATTTTGAGTCCTAGAAGTCCAAAAGTCAGTGCAGGTAAAAAGACAATTTTTCCCCTGAAGGAAAAGATGTGTGATGGCCGAAATTGGTAAGAGTGGTATGATAGTTAATTCTAGTATAAATTCCCTTTAATCTAAGTCCTTACAGATAGATAATTGCCTTAGGGATTAAAATCCCTAAGAATATGGGAAGATAATTAAAAAATTCTTTAATTATCTGGTCATTATCTTAAAAGCAGTAATCATAATTCTATACCCATTCATTATAAATAGGAAGCCAACCTCACAAAAATCATTCAGAGAAAATATACAAAATTCGTATAAGCCTAAAACCCTACACCTCCCTATAACCGCCAAAATTTACTGAAACTTTAAACCTGCATAACTCTCTTATCGTTCATCAGATCCCTGAAAATAATAGCTTGTTGGAAAGCTATATTCATCCTCTTTCCAACCAACTTTAGTGTTTCATCAGGAGGTTGGTATTTCTTTCCCTAAAGATAAGTTGAAAATCGGCGGCGGAATTAGGTTTTTTACCAAATCTTCTTGAACTTCAGAATAGCATAACTCTCTCATCATTTTTCAGATCCCTACAAATACTAGCTTGTTGGAAATCTATTTTCATCCTCTTTCCAACCATATATGTTTTGTTATTTGGACGTAAATAATTTCTTGTCTAAGGTTAAGTCAAAAATCAGCGACAGAATTAGGTCTGTTTTTTTAGATTTCTATAGCTTTTGTCTTCGGTTGATTTCTATTGCCGTTTCGCGAGTTCTTATGTAACGACCCCAATTCCTAACTATTATTAATTTCTCCGAATAAGGTCATTACCTCCGTGAAACCCAAATAAACCTAAATGACACCTAGGACCTATTTGAATCTCACCAGGTTTATCATTATCTATAGAATTTTAGCATATGTATTTTATGGCTAATCAACAATTGGAGCATGATATTGGACACACGTTCTGGTAACATACAGAGTAAATATAACATCAGCGGAAGTCTTAAATTAAATCATTGGGTTCATAACACATAAGTCCCGTAAGGATCCAAATAACCAACAAGAAATCCTCCAACAAATTTCGGAAATAGCTAACAAAGGAGGGTGCCTAAAATAAACCAAAAAGTAGCCCAATCATCCATGTTATATACGCAAGTAAACTACTATGCAAATATGATGCGATATCGCCCCGCCGTGCAGCCTTGATCTCACATACTGGTACCCCTGACTGTGGATGTACCTAAGCCTGAAAAATGGTAAAAACAACGATATGAGATTACAAGAATCTCAGTAGGGTCGCAGCATCATAAAATCTGTAGAAATCTTAAACACAAATGTCATTTGGGCTATTTGGGTTTCACGGCGGTGATGACCTTAATCGGAGCAAATAGTAATAGTTAGGAATTGGGGTCGTCACAGGTTTGGTAGCGGAGCATGGTTTGGGAAGTATAATTTGTTATATGCTAACTTATTTGTTGATTTTTCTATTTATAGGTAAGGACATGCGCACACACTCATACACTTAGGGGCTAATACAGAAAGTGAACTAATGCTAAAATGGGATTGATTTGTAAGATTTAAATGATGAGAATGATAATCTGATGTGATGTTTGTTCGTGTATGCTCTTATGCCTGGCATGCATGATATGTTTCGTTGAGTGTTTGCTATGTTTCTTATCATTGCTGAGAATGTGTGTGATGATTTATGCATGCTGCCGAGTGTCCCTATTTAACTCCTATATTGCTAAATGTATATGTATGTGATTGCTGGTGTGTATTACCAAATATGGATGTTGTGTGAATCTATGCTTGCTTGATGTTTGATAAAGATTTCTGAGAGTATATATAAGTGTTTATGTAATTACCGAGAATATCTTTGCATGTGTGCATGTGATTACCGAAAAATTGTATGATGCTTTCTAGCCTATGCGTATCGTCTGGTGCATGCCTCTCCACCAGGTACCACTTTTGTTTATCATATTTAGTTGTATGTTGAGTAATAAAGGTGTATTCGTGTAGTATGGCACACTCGAGGCTACAAAGGGACCAACGGGGTAGGTTTGAGGTTCAGGCTGAACAGCTACGTATTGAGCAAGAGGAGCTGAATGCACAAAATGAGTAGGAAGGACAAGTTGAGCCCGAAAACCAATCTGAGGCACCAGCTGCACCAGTTATTGATCCTGTCATGGCACAGATCTTAAACGTATTACAAGGAATTGGTGCAAATCAGCAGCGTATGGAGGCGCAATTTCAGAATGCTCCTACAACTACACCAGTGGAAGAACCTATTCCTCCATTTGAACCTGTACAGCCGACACATCATAAGCAGGCTGAGAGATTACCCGTCGTGATTACAAAATTGCTGAAGGAAGCTCGACAACTTGGATGTAAAGATTTTGGTGGTTCAGCTGGAGCTGCAGCTGCTCGTGAGTGGATAGACACCTTATGCCGAGTATCCTTATTCTTGCGTATCTCGGATGATGACAAGGTTGCCATTGCTACATTCCTACTTGAGGGAGAAGCCCGCGCATGGTGGACATCTGTTAGCTTGTGCTTAAAATCTTGAAAGATCGACAGTTATTCGCAAAGTACTCCAAATGAAAATTCAGGTTAAACGAAGTTAGTTTCCTTGGCCATATTGTTTCCGCCCAAGGTGTGTTAGTTGATCCAAAGAAGATTGAAGCTGTGATTGCTTGGGAACCTCAACGAAGTGTGTTCGAAGTTCGTAGTTTCCTTGGCTTAATAGGATACTACCATCGTTTTGTGGAGAATTTTTCATCGCTTACTGGACCATTGACAAAACTGACACAAAGGGTGAGCCGTTCGTGTGGAACGAGAAATGCCAGAAATGTTTTGAAGAGTTAAAGAATCGGTTAGTTTCCGCACCTACCCTTACCCTACCTATTTGCGGAAAGGAGTATGTGGTTTACAGCGACGCGTCAAAATCTGGACTTGGATTCGTATTGATGCAAAATGGGAAAGTCATCGCCTAAACTTCCCAGCAATTACGACCGCACGAGAGAAACTACCCTACGCATGACTTGGAACTTGCAGCCGTGGTGTTTGCCTTAAAAATTTGGTGACATTACTTATATGGCGAGACATGCCGAATCTTCACTGACCACAAAAGCCTGAAGTACCTCCTCACGCAAAAAGAATTGAATATGAGACAACGAAGATGGATGGAGCTGAGTAAAGACTATGATTTAATCATCGAATATTACCTGAAAAGGCAAATATTGTTGCTGATGCCTTGAGCCAAAAGTTTCATCCTCCTTCCCATCAGTTTTGGCCTATATACACACTCCATTACCTGCTGATGATGTTAGAATTGAAAGCTAACCGTATGCATCTTTGAACTGATTTTTTCTGGTTCGTTATTGGCATGAATCGAAGTCGCACCTACCTTAATTGAAAAAATCCGGAATCAACAATTAGAGGATCCAAAATTTACTGAAATTCGGAAACAACTTGCTGATGGTGTGTAATAGTTCGTGATTTCAGAATACGAGATGACGAAGTACTAGTCTTCAAAAACTGGGTATGTGTTCCACAAAATGTTAATATTTGTAACCTTATTCTATCGGAGGTGCATAGTTCAAAGTTTTCTATTCATCCTAGAAGCACTAAGATGTACTGAGATTTGAAGGAGCAGTATTGGTGGCCAAACATGAAACGTCACATTGCTGAGTTCGTTGCCCGATGCCTCATATGTCAATAAATAAAGATCGAACATCAAAGACCCGCTGGTCTACTTCAGTCACTTTGGATTCCGGAATGGAAGTGGGAGCACATCACAATGGATTTTGTGACTGGTTTTCCTAGATCGAAGCAAGAATACAATGCCATTTGGGTGATCGTGGATCGACTGACGAAATCTGCACACTTTCTTCCTATACTCGTGACAGATACACCAGAAAAATTGGCAGTTCGTTACTTAGATGAGATTGTTCGATTGCATGGAGTGCCAGTTTTTATTGTTTCAGATCGTGACCCTCATTTCACCTCACGATTTTGGGAGAAATTCCAGAATGCGCTGGGTTCAAGATTGAATTTCAGTACAGCATTTATCCCCAGACCGGTGGTCAATCAGAAAGGACGATTCAGACACTTGAAGACATGCTACGAGTGAGTGTGTTGGATCAGCAAACCGGTTGGGATCGATGCCTGCCATTGGCAGAATTTGCTTACAACAATAGTTTTCATGAAAGCATCAGTATGGCACCCTATGAACCACTATATGGAAGACGTTGCAGAACTCCCATTTTCTGGAATGAAGTATGTGAAACCTGAGTTTTTCGTACCCTTTAAGTTAGAGCTTGTGTGTTTGCGTTTTAATTAGCGTTTCGAGGTGCACGTTGGGCTTTGGTGAGTGTTTTGATGTTGGGTTAGCATCTTCAAGGAAGAAACATTACCCATTTGTTGATTTGGGCCATTTGGGCCTACAAGCCCATTTACCGATTTCAGGCCCAATTTACTTCCCGGAGCCCGTACGACTATTCTATATTGATTTTTGATATTCCGTTTCAACATTTGAGATCGTGAAAAAATAATCTTCGATTTTGTTCCAAAATCCGAAAACACTATAAAAGCCCAAAAACCCGAAAATTTACAACCTATTTTCTGAAAATCGTTTTTCTCTCACGATTTTCTCTCAAATAGAATACTGTTTGTCTTACAAATTTTAAATCACCATAACTCTCAAACCGTAAGTCAGAATTGAGTGATTCTTGTTGCTACGGTTTTGTATCGGCGAGAGCTTTCTTTTGGTACCAGAATTGTTTTCTGAATCGTCTTATTCCGGTGCCAGTGAGCCATTTTCAGTTCGTCCAAATTTGGGTAAATTCCAATTTTCTCTCTCTTGGTTCAGTTACTTGACTTGATATTCTGGGGTATGTTACTGATGGTTAGGAATAGCTATCCTGTTCATTTCGTGAGATTCTGTGATGGTAAAATTTCAGAGTATTTTGGATTGGAATTTTGTTATTTCTTCGTAAATTTCGATATTCTATTGGTTGAGATAGCTTTATTGTGACCTGTTGATGTCACTGGAATCCTTAGTTTTATTGTGAACACAAGATTGGTGTTCTAGTTGAAGTTTCAGGTTTGATAATTTTGGGTTAATGTCGGGTTTGATTCTCCGAGCATTGAGTTAGTTTGTGAGGATTGTTTATGGGGTAATGAGATGTTTCTGGTTGTGTCTAGAGCCTTGGTTTAGGTTCTGGAATTGTTGGGCAGAAGTTGGAACCCATAGGATATTCTGATATGTTTTGTTTGAGTTAATCAGATTGAGTTTAATCCGATGTTTGGTGTGGTTTAGGTGTTTCCGAACGTGTCGAGAACCGAGGAAAGGAGCCGAGTTCTTCACACGCATCGAGAGGTGAGCAGACTTAATTTCATATTATTTGATGGTAAAACATTGTGTTTTGATAATTAAAACTGGAAGTGAATTGAATGTTTTGATAGTAGCAATTCATTTGAAATATATTTGAATGCATTAGAATTCATACCATACTTTGAAATGATGTGTGATATGAAATGTGAAATTTGGTTTTAAGTCTGATTTTAAATGCAAATAACATTACCATTGACGTTGTTGGAATGCATGTGTTGCATACTAGGTAGTACGTGAGTTGAGTATGCAGAATTTATAGATTAGAATGGGTTGATTTGAAGTTTGAATTGAGGAATCAATTCTGGAAATTTTCTAAAAAATATGGTTTTTGATGAACTTTTTCACTTCATAATTCTGTGTAGAATAATTCTTTTGGAGTGATTCTTTGTCCATTGTAGAGTCTGTGCACTAGCCTATTAGTTTACAAAATTTAGTAAAATTCAGAATTGTATAACATAGTTTTTGGTTATCCCAAAGTTGGGTGAATGAAACAGATTTTGCAGAAATATCTGCACTTTTCTTATTTTGTGGTCAACTTTAACACCTCGTAACTTTTTACCTATTTATTATTTTGAGTTGATTTTTTTTGCATTCGAAAGAGACTATGTAAGTCTCTGCACATGAAAACTTTTGTTGAATTTGAAGTCATGGAAGATAGGTTTTCAGTATCCAAAATATGGGCGGTTGAAAACTCTTTGCAGAAATTTTTATGCAGAATTTTCAATATTTTTAGCCTTTGTTGTTGTTTCAAAACAACAACTGTAACTAGAAACCTTTTGATCACTTTCTAATCATCCTGAATCCCTAGAATAATTTTTTTCTATACCTTAAGATTGAAATATAAGATGGATTTAAAAGACTTAGGAATTTTAATCCCTTAGATTCGTAAGTTTGAATCACAATTTTTATCCGAGTGTAGGATAATCCGGGGTAGGAAATACTTGTCTATAAAATTATTATAGGCTGCATACATATTGTTTCATGCATTGAACATTCCACTGATATGAGATATGGTCCTTGAGACCTATGAGTATTATATCTTTAATATAATGATATATGATATAAGGAGTGGTAAGGACTCCTTTGTTTTATGAGTTTTCGAAGTATGAGATCAGTGAGCACTGGCCAGGGCTTAGTCAATCGTGTAGCAAAGGCACGGTAGGCATACCGGTGAGTTATCCGAAGGCATGATTAGACTTGGAGGGATATGGTGATTCACTTGCTTATTTATATGGTTAAATGCTAGTGATGATTTATGGTCGGACAGTTTCATCTATCCTTCTATAGTTTCAGATGACAAGTAGGTGAAACAGACCATTACTCATCTTGATGAGAAGATATTAGGCAGTTTTCCTTACGCCTTACCGAGATTTGAATCTTATTGTGCATGTTTGAACATGCATGTTTTCGTTACATAATATCATATCACACAATATTTTAATTATCGAGATATATAATTCAGCATGTTGGCATGGTATAGGGGTTCATGATAGAATGGACAAAATGAGTTTGTGCATAAATAATATTTCTTCATCTGATGTGTTATGATATTGCTACTATCCCTTTCCGGATTTTGATATGACGTTCAGTCTCTCACTGAGATTCCTAGCGAATCTCACTCCTCTCACCTTTGTGATTTTCAGGTTAGATCGAGTTGAGGTTTAGCCCGAGGTTAGCGATCATGTCTGGTTGGTCGTTTAGCTACTGGTGGCACTGTACGTGAGGTAGCACACACAGGAGCACACATATCATTTCCAAAGCATATCATGTATTTTTATTTTGGTGAACTTATTTAGGCCTAGTCACCTTTGAAACTCATGACATATTTCTTTGTATGAGTGCATCGTTTCATACTTCATATGAATATCCGCTGCGTGGTTTCAAATAAAGACTTCCGCTGTTGTTAAAGTTTCATATAATGTGTAATACATTATTTTATTTTTTATGTTTTCTCCGCGTGCTCATTTAAACTAATATTTATGTGTGTGCGAGTTTTAAATTACAAGAGTTAATGTGCTAAGTTTCGTGTGAACCCGATCATATCTCCTTGGAGGTGTGTGAAGGTGAGCATGGCTGGGTGCGTCATGTCTTGTGTGTTCCGGGACGTGACAAAGTAGGCGAGAGACGTCTAGAAAATCCGAAATTGATTGACCAAGCAATAGAACAATTAAGCTTAATTCGATAAAGGTTAAAAACAACCCAGGATCGGCAGAAAAGCTACGACGACAATCGACGAACGGAGCTGGAATTTGCGGTAGGTGACAAAGTATTTTTGAAGGTCTCTCCATGGAAATGAGTCCTTCGTTTTCAGCAGCGAGGTAAGAAAGCACCTTGCTACATTAGTCCATATGACATTGTCCAAAGAATCGGCCTTGTTGCATACCGACTTGCCCTACCTCCAAATATGGAAAGAATTCACAACGTATTTCACATTTCAATGCTAAGAAAATTTATGCGAGATCCTGCTCATGTGCTTAAAGAACCGCCAATTGAAGTTGCTGAAGACCTATCCTATCCCGTACAGCCAGTTGCCATACTAGATCGATCAGTTCGACAGCTTCACAGTCGAAGCGTGCCTATGGTACGAGTTGTTTGGCGTAATGGCCAAATTGAGGAACAGTCTTGGGAGACTGAGAAATCTATACGTGCAAAATTTCCTTACCTGTTTGATTAGGTACTTATGTTAAAATTTTGAGGACGAAATTCCTGTAAGGAGGGGAGGATGTGAGACCCCAAATTTTGAGTCCTAGAAGTCCAGAAGCCAGTGCAGGTGAAAAAACAATTTTGCCTCTGAACGAAAGGATGTGTGATGGCCGAAATTGGTAAGAGTGGTATGCTAGTTAATTCTGGTATAAATTCCCTTTAATCTAAATCTTTATAGATAGATAATTTCCTTAGAGATTAAAATCCCTAAGAATAGGGAAAAATAATTAAAGAATTTAATTATCTGGTAATTATCTTATTTTTAATTATCTTAAAAGTAGTAATCATAATTCTATACTCATTCATTATAAATAGGAAGCCAACCTCATAAAAATCATTCTGAGAAAACATACAAAATTCGTATAAGCCTAAAGCCCTACACCTCCCTATAGCCGCCAAAATTCGCTGAAACTTTAAACCAGCATAACTCTCTTATCATTCATCGGATTCTTGAAAATAATAGCATGTTGGAAATCTTTCTTCATCTTCTTTCCAACCATCATTGGTTTTTTTTTCAGAAGGTTAGTATTTCTTTCTCTAAAGATAAGTTGAAAATCGGCGGCGGAATTAGGTTTTTGCCAAATCTTCTTGAACTTCAATGTAGCATAACTCTCTCATCGTTTGTTGGATCCCTGAAAATAGTAGCTTGTTGGAAAGCTCTTTTCATCTTCTTTCTAGCCATATATTTTTCGTTGTTTAGACACAAATATTTTCTTGTCTAAGGTTAAGTTCAAAATTGACGACGGAATTAAGTTTTAGATTTCTATAGTTTTTATCTTCGATTGATTTCTGTTGTCGTTTTGTGTGTTCTTATGATTGCTTATCATCTATTCATGATGTATGATCATGAATTTCCTTCTTTTAAACTTCTTTATGCTTAAAGTCGAAATTGCCCTATGCCCTACTTTTAGCGACGAAATTTAAATAGTTAATTGGAATGGAAATTCAGGTTGAATCTTGTTAAGTTTCTGGCTATCACATCACGCATCCAAGGGGGAGGGACCTGCAGCATCTAATCACTGGTTTCTGATAGGTTTGGTGAGTGGAATTGGTAAGGAAATAGGGTATTCAATTGATTATTGAATATGCATGCTTAGTTTGTTTTCGTCTTTGCCTGGTGATAATATAGGTGGTTCAGAATTACCTAATAAAAGCAAAGGAGTAGCTTCTTGTTCAGAGACAAGAGAGGTAGGATCTATGCCTCATCGGTTTCTCCAGAGACCCCTGTTATTTTCTTGATATTTTTGATACCTGCCCTTGTAGTATTGCATGCGAATTGATTATAGGGTGAGAGTATGAATTTCGGTTTGAGATGTGAATCTCATAGGCTACATCAAACCCCTTAGTTAGGTTTTGAATGCCTGAGTTGCATATGTTATGTGAATTGAATATGCTGATTTTGTTCTGACATGATTGAGGATACCCTGCTATGGTATTATGCTTTGTACTTGCCTGTGTGTGCTTGTACGTGTTTGTGTGTTAGGATCCTTTTTTGGGGCCATTCGGGGTAAGCACTGATGCTCCTAGGGAGAGGAGAGGTTCTTACTAGTATGGGAGTTGTTTGGGTGGCGAAACCCCAGAAAGAGCTCGCTGGATGTCTGGTCCTTGTATGGCCGAAACCCTATCCTTGTGTGGTAGGAAGCCCTTATCGTTGTGTGGTTTGGGATGCCCAAGTTCGTGTGTGGCTTGGGAAGACTTGTTCGTGCGTGACAAGACGACTTACTAGGCTTACTAAATAGCTTGTGTGTTAACCGTTTATCCTTTGTGCAGTAAACCTTGGACAACACAGGGGGAAGGGGATGGTTTTTCTTCTTCGTTGCCAAGGGCACTCTGATGAGTTCCACCTACCTGTGTACTTCTGATACTTTCGGAAGTGTTTGTAGTCCTCCCTCAACCATAGATTCAGCCCTAACCCCTTTCTGATTGATTCTTGAATTGCGTGATCCCTTTTAGATGTCTAGGAATGATCTAATGTGAATTGGGAGATTTGTATTTAGAGTTTCTGCAGATCTTATGATGCTACAACCCTACTAAGATTCTTGTAATCTCATACTGTTGTTTTTACTATTTTTCAGGCATATGTACATCCACTTCCCATGGTACCAGTGTGTGAGATCAAGGCTGCACGGCGGGGCGATATCACATCACATTTGCATACTTAATCCTTGTTTACTTACGCACATAACATGAATGATTGGGCTACTTTCTGGTTTATTATCAGATCCTTCCTTTTCTTGCTATTTCTGAAATATATTTGGAAGATTTCTTGCTGGTTGTTTGGATCCCTATGGGACTTGTGTGTTATGAACCCAATAATTTAATCTAAAGACTTCCGCTGATGTTTTGCTCACTCCGTATGTACCAGAATTGTAAGGACCCGAATGAAAACCAGGCCCTTACGCCGTGAAACCCGGACAAGCCCAACACGTGGACCAATCTGAATCCCACAAGGCTTAGACGAATTTTCAAACATGATTCCCAAGACAACCGTATTTAATATTTCAAGAATGGGAGCATGTCAAATAAGAAACAGACATCTGGCATAAAAATCGGACTAAACAAAATACCACAGCTGAAGACTTTATTCGAATGGAAAGAAAATATCCAAAACGGAAAACGGGGTCCATACAGTCACAAGCCCAAAATCACAAACTGAGCGTAAAGCTCTGTAAATAAAAACCGTATCCAATAGAGAAATAAACGCATAAAATATAATGTGAGTCAAAACATGAAAACGAGTTAAACAGGAAATGCCAGAAAAGAAAACTGTGTAAAATATGCAGGTGCAATAGTCCAGCCAAGTCGTAAGAAGTTCTCACACCTCAAACGCCGTCTACAGCTTGCGAACAACTCCTGAAAGAGGAAACAACAACGGGTGAGATAATAAAATCTCAGTAGGAGTCACAATATCATATGTCCTACGGGGAAACGAGAACACATACAAGAAGAGAAGGTACGGATTACTATACGAACAAAGACGTAACCGAAACAACCCGAAGAATATGAAATTCACAAATTTGATTTTTATAACGTAAAACAAGATTTCAGCCCAATAGGTTATAACTCAACAACTCGTAACACAACACGGCTAACAATGCCAACCAAAAACCCATCGGGATGGACATAATAAATCACTCCTCGAGTAACCCCCGCTAAAGTGAAACCGGGAGCCCACTGGTAGTGTTAATTTATATTTTAAGAAAAATATTAATTATATACGTAACCCCTACCGCCAGTGTTGTCCGAGACTAGGCAGAAAAAACACAACATAACACGAACCATACCCGTCTCATTACTCAATATGAACCAACCTAAAAAAACGTGGCAGGCAAACGAAAACAACACCCATACGACTCCCGAACGGGTAATCAACTCTCCCCTATTACTGGGATTCCCTAAACTCACCTCGCTTTGGCCTAGCGAATGTTTATTTATTGTAGTTACCAAACTGAATACGTAACATTTATTAAACATCATACTCATTTTAAACGTTTTTTTAAAAGCTATAAAAAAAGAACCTTATATCTATACTAAACTCAATAAATTAATCTTATATTTATATTTCACTCTTTTTATTAAATAAATAGATAAATAAATAATAAAACAAGAGGGGAAAAAATTGCTGCACAAATAGGTGGTACTAATGCCAAAACTGATTTATTTTAAGAGTCAAATCATATACTAACCAAATTGGCAATTAAAATTATTTTTAAAAAGAATCAAAAGGACCAAAAGAAGGGGCAACCGTTGGCTTCTTTTCTTGCGCAAGGTTATAAGGCTGCAGGAAATGAGCCAAAAGAAGTCAACAAGAGCTACGTGACAAGATGGTTAAGTGATTGGAAATTAAACTTGTTTTAACAAAAACAAAAGAAATAAAAGAAAGGGGCAAACGTGGCTTCTTGCGCAGGTTTATAAAAGGAACCAGAAAGTCAAGAAGAGCTGCGTGACAAGATGGTTAAGTGATTGGTTATTAAACTTGTTTTAACAAAAAAAAAACAAAAGAAACTAAAAGAAAGGAAATCAACGAAGAACGGAAGAACACGCCTGGTACGAACTTCACAGGGAAAAGAACATGAATGAAAGGAAATCAAGAGGAAAAAGGAGTAGAGCACGCCTCGCTCAACGTAAAAGGAAGGAGAGGACTCAGCTGGGAAACTCCAGAAACGCAAGTGGAAGAAGATGAACGAATACAGTTTGCACAGATCCGGTGGAGGACAACTCACGGCATCGTAAATACATGAAGAAGGAGAAGAACGAATCTGGTTTGCAAGAAAGGAAGTAAAGAGAGCACGATGGATAAAGCAGGGACAGCAGATGGGAATCGATGGAGCAAACAGGGGCACAAGACTACACTAGGAAGAAGCTGCGACAAGGGAAAATAAATGAAAAAGAAGCACAGGTTCGGTTTGCACAATTCGGGAGAGACGAGCTCACAGCGTCGGAAACTAATGAAGAAAACAGAGCATGCCTCGCTCTACATACAAGAAAGAAGAGAACCCTGGTGCTGCGAGTTGGGTAATGGAAGAAAAGCAGGGGTGGCTGGGGAAGAGGAAAGAAACGGCGTCGCTATAGGTTGCTGGATATCGTCGTTAGCTTAAATAAGCATGAGTGACGGGAAATATGACCCAGCTTGACTAATGAACAGATGTGGCTATCCACCCTTAACAGGTGCCCGGGGAACAAGCCAGACGAAGCAGAGACGGGGGAGGGAAAAACCCAACAGGGAAACGAGAGACAATTGTAAAAGAAAAAGAAAGGAAATTAGGAACTATTATTTAATCGGTAGCCACTCGACTAACGGGAGAGGGTTCTCGCTCCGAGCTTAGTTCTGGATTCACATAACAGGGGAAAATGTGGAATGAATAAGGAAGAACAGCTCTCACCTATCTCCAACGTAAATTCCTTGTGCTAATATGCACTACGAGACAACAAGACTACATAAGCACGCACTATAGGATAAAACAAGAAATTAGATGAACACACTATACGAGAATGGTTTACTAAGTAACCAGCAAAGGAACATAAAACATAAGGCATGAATCACAAATCACGAAGGCAAGAATGCAGCACAAGGGAAAGATTAGCACATCACCAGGAAATAGAAGACAAGAAAAGGATAGCGCATCAAGATAGTAAGCATCAATTAGAAGATCAGATTTAGAAATAAGGGGATTCGCCGATCAAACTTATGAGTCATAGACTCCTACCTGACGTGCAGATGAATTGGTGAAAATTCCTTTGCCCTTATCGTGATACCCTGATTCAGATCCACCTGAATCAAACCACTATCAGAACGAGCAATTACATACCAAAATTAAGAAACGGGATAGAAATTCCTACTGTTCCCTCCCCGATGTATAGAACTGACGAACAAACCAACAGTGGAAAACAGAAGGGCTAGAGGTGATCGTTGGGTTGTACGGAGGAAGGCGCATCAAGCGAGAAGAACTGACGACGGCCGATCAGAAATAATATGAGAAAAAGAATAGTAGCTAGGGTAAGCGGATGGGCTTAAAAAGCTACGCACAGGGCCTTAGGGTAATAAACAGGCCCGGAAACAAAGTCGGGTCTGATAGGGGTAAAACGGTAATTTTTCCATCTCGAATTTTGTCCCAGTCAAAATGTCAAATATACACATGGACCACTAAGACGAAGGTGACTAGACATATGACTAGGATGGGGTTTCACAAGAATAGTTGTCCAATATCATGCTCCAATCATTGTAAAAAAAAATTAGATATAAACATGTTAAAAATCAATATTTAATGGTAAGCCTGGTGAGATTCAGATAGTTCCTAGATGTCATTTGGGCTATTTGGGTTTCACGGCGTTGATGACCTTAATCGGAGAAAATAGTAATAGTTAGGAATTGGGGTTGTCATAACATGTGTAATGCTGAAAGTGTGGGATGTAGTTTTGAATGATTTCCGAGTATGGTTGGTATGAGTATTGTTGCCGAGATCATATATGTGTGATGATATGAGGGTCGAATATGCGTTTACATGTGTGCATGTGTTTTCTGAAATTTATTTCCAACTTATGTGTATCGTCCGGTGCATGCCTCTCCACCAAATACCACTTCTTTTCCTAGTGTTTGTATCTGGTTATGTGTTGAGTAACGATCATGTGCTTGTATACTATGACAAGGCTAAGTGTACAAAGGGATCGACGGGGTAGGTATGGGCTTCAGGCCGAACAGCAACCTATTAAGTAAGAGAAGCCGAATGCACAAATTGAGCAGGGAGGGCAAGCTGAACCCAAAAACCAACTTGAGGCACCAGCCGCACCAGCTATCGATCCTATGATGGCACAAATCCTGAATGTGTCACAAGGAATTGCTGCAAACCAGCAGCATATAGAGGCGCAATTTCAGAATGCTCCTGACCTGCGGCTGTGGAAGAACCTATTCCTCCACTTGAGCCTGTACAGCCGGCTCACCATAAAGAAGCTGAGAGACTTCCAATCATTGTTACAAAGTTGCTGAAGGAAGCTCGTCAATTGGGACGTAAAGATTTCAGTGGTTCAACCAAAGCTGCTGTAACTCATGAATGGATCGACACCTTATGCCGTGTGTCCTTGTTTTTACGTATCTCTGATGATGAAAAATTTTCCATCGCTACACTCCTACTAGAGGGAGAAGCCCTCACAGGGTGGACATCTGTTAGTTTGCGATTCGGCGATCATTTTCCAACATGGGAGGAATTTTGGTACGAGTTTGACGAAAAGTTCTATACGAGGTTTCACAAAAATGACCAGCAACAAGCTCTCTACAAGCTTGAGCAAGGCACCCATTCGGTGCTGTAATATGAGAAGACATTAAGGGAGTTGTCCCAATTTGCACCTGAGGAAGATCGTTAACCATACCAACTTGCGAGATGATTTCAGGATGGGCTGAGTATCGAACTCAAAACCATCGTTGGTACGGTGCTAGTGAAGAATTTCCAAGAACTAATTGTTACCACGTCTGAAGCCGAGAAAATCGTGCAAAGAAAAAAGCCATCTACAGAAACTGGTGATGGATCCTTCAAGCGAGATTCTAAGTTCAATCGGCATACGAGACCCTATCTTTTAAGGTCCTATCCTTCGAAAAATAATGGCAATGGAGGTAACAACAAAAAAAGCTTTTCTGGTTCGAATTCCAATGGATCTACATGGAATTCTCAGCAACGTTGATGTTACAATTGTGCCGAGATGGGGCATATTCAGAGGGAATGCTTGAAACCAAGGCGTATCACAGGCATACCAAATGCAGGCCGAGGTGGGTATGCCAATCCCACCAAACCATCAGCATGCACACTAGGAGGACTGCCAAATGCATCCACCAGTAAGGCGCAACCAAGACCAATAAGGCTATTCACCCTCACTGATACCGAGGCTAGCCCTGATGTGCTGACAGGTACTATTTCAGTCTTTTCTCAAAATGCTAAAGTGTTGTTAGATCCCAGAGCAAATAGGTCATTTGTAAGTCCAAAGATAGCACTTAGCATAGATCGGCCTCTGTCTCCCTTGTCTCCTTCTATTACGGTTCTGACTCCTTTGAGAGAGCAACTGATGTGTGATCTAGTCTACATCGGTTGTGTTATACGTATGGGTCCAAATATACTTGATGTGGATCTGATCCCATTGGACATCCGAGAGCTAGATGTGATCTTAGGCATGGATTGTTTAGTGAAGTATCAATCCCGTATGGAGTGTTTCACCAAGTCTGTGTGGTTCACTTTTCCTAATGGTGCCAAGTCCTGCTTTGAAGGTGATAGGCGAGTTGTTCAAACCTCCATGATTTCCTGGCTTGATGCGAAGCGATTAATCAGCAAGGGATGTACAACGTACCTCACTCATGTACATGATGTTTCTATAGAATCCTTGGATATAGATTCTGTTCCAGTGGTTCGAAAATTTCCAGATGTATTTCCAGAAGACATAGCCGAATTGCCGGGAAGTGGAATTCGGCATTGAGTTAGTGCCAGGTACTAATCCGATTTCCATTCATCCATATCGTATGGCTCCTGCAGAAATGAAGGAATTGAAAATGCAATTGGAAGATTTGTTGGATCTTGGTGTCATCTAACCCAGTGTGTCACCATGGGGACCACTTGTCTTATTCGTAAAGAAGAAAGATGGTTCACTATAACTGTGCATCAACTATCGACAGTTGAATCATATGACCATGAAGAACATGTACCCTTTGCTGCGCATTGACGATTTGTTCAACCAACTCCAGGGTGTAGCCGTATTCTCCAAGATCGATCTTAGATCTACATACCATCAATTGTGAGTTCATGATGCTAACGATTTGACCAATGCACCAGCCATGTTTATGGACCTGATAAATCGAGTGTTCTATGAGTTCCTGGAAAAATTCGTGATAGTCTTCATCAACGACATTCTAATTTATTCAAAATCGGAAGAGGAGCATTTTGAGCAATAGTGGATTGTGCTGAATGTTTTGAGGGATCGGCGGTTGTTCGAAAAGTACACTCCAAATGAAAATTCTGGTTATGCGAAGTAGGTTTCCTTAGCCATATCGTTTCCGCCCAGGGTGTTTTAGTTGATCCAAAAAAGATTGAAGCCATAGTTGCTTGGGAACCCCCGCGAACTATGTTTGAAGTTCATAGTTTCCTTGGATTAGTTGGGTACTACCGACGTTTCGTGGAAAATTTTTCATTGCTTGCTGGACCTTTGACAAAATTAACATGCAAAGGAGAGCCATTCGTGTGGACCGAGAAGTGCCAGCGAAGTTTTGAAGAACTGAAAAACCGGTTAGTTTCCGTACCTATCCTTACCTTACCTATTGGCGGAAAGGAGTATGTGGTTTACAGCGATGCGTCAAAATCCTAACTTGGATGCATATTGATGCAAGATAGAAAAGTCGTTGCCTTTGCTTCCCGACAACTGCAACAACACGAAAGCAACTATCCTACGCATGATTTGGAGATTGCAGCCATGCCGAGTCTTCACCGATCACAAAAGCCTGAAGTATCTCACGTAGAAAGAGTTGAATATGAGATAACGAAATGGGTGGAGCTGATTAAGGACTATAACCTGATCATCAAATATCACCCTGGAAAAGCAAAAGTAGTTACTGATGCCTTAAGTCAAAAATTTCATCTTCCTTCTTCATCAGTTTTGGCTTACATGCGTACCCAATACATGCCAATGTTGTTGGATTTGAAAGCTACCCGTGTGCATCTTGGCACTAATTTTTCTGGTTCATTGTTAGTGTGAATCGAAGTTATTCCTACCTTGATTAAGGAGATCCGAAATCAGCAATCAGAAGATCCAAAATTTGTTGAAATTCAGAAGCAATTATCTAATGGTGTTGATGCCATAGCTCACAATTTCAGAGTACGAGATGACGACATCCTTGTCTTCAGAAATTTGGTATGTGTTCCATAAGATGTACTGAGATTTAAAGGAGTATCATTGGTGGCCGAACATGAAGCATCACATTGCTGAGTTCATTGCCCGATGCCTCGTATATCAACATATAAAGATCAAGCATCAAAGACCCGCATGACTACTTTAGTCATTTCCGCTTCCAGAATGGAAATGGGAGCATGTGAGACTCGACCATAGGGGGGGTCAAGTTAACCAATCCCACATCGGAAAGGAGCGGGACAAGTATTGGGCTTATATATGTTGTGTGATGGTATCATTTGGAACAAGATGCATCTTTTGGGCCATCTGGCTATAAGCCCAATTCAGCATTGCTGTTGTGATCTACCACGAGCACATACACGTCTGGGCCCACTAGGTCGAGGGTCTAGGGCCGGGTCGTGACAGAGCATGCCACGTTGAATTTTGTGACCGGATTTCCTAGATCCCAGCAAGGATACGATGCCATTTGGGTGCTCATGTATTAGTTGATAAAATCTGCACACTTTCTTCCCTACGTGTGACAAATACACCTGATAAATTGGTTGTTTGTTACTTGGACGAGATTGTTCGATTGCATGAAGTGCCAGTTTCCATCGTTTCAGATCGTGACCCTCGTTTCACATATAATGATTTTGGGAGAAATTCCAGAATGCCCTGGGTTCAAGATTGAATTTCAGTACAGCATTTCATCCTTACACTAATGGCCAATCAGAAAGGACAATTCAGACATTCGAAGACAACTACGTGCGAGTGTACTAGACCAGCATACCAGTTGGGATCAATGCGTGCCATTGGAGGAATTCACTTATAATAATAGCTTTCAAGCAAGCATTGGTATATCACCCTATTAAGCACTATATGGAAGGTGCGGCAGAATACCTATTTGCTGGAATGAAGTAGGCGAAAGACGCCGAGACAATCCATAAATGATTGATCAAGCAACGAAGCAGTTGAACTTGATTCGACAACGGCTAAAGAGAGCCCAAGATCGATAGAAAAATTACGCCGATAATTGACGAAGGGAGCTGGAATTTGCCGTAGGTGAAAAAATATTTTTGAAGGCCACCCTGTGGAAAGGTGTCCTTCGTTTCCAGCAGCGAGGTAAGATAGCACCTCGTTACATTGGTCCGTATGACATTGTCGAGAGGATTGGCCCTGTTGCATATCGACTTGCCTTACCTCCAATCATGGAAAGAATTAACAACTTGTTTCACGTTTCAATGTTGAGAGAGTATATGCAAGGCCCTGCTCATGTGCACGAAGAACCACTAGTCGAGGTTGCTGAAGGTCTATCCTATCCCGTACAGCCAGTTACCATACTAGAATAGTTAGTTCGTCAGAGTCAGAGTCGAAACGTGCCTATGGTACGAGTTGTTTGGCATAATGGCCAAATCGAGGAAAAGTCTTGGGAGATTGAGGAATCTATGTGTGAAAAATTTCCTTACCTGTTTGCTTAGGTACTTGTCCAGAAATTTCGAGGACGAAATTTTTGTAAGGAGGGGAGGATGTGAGACCCAGAATTTTGAATCCTAGAAGTTCAGAAGCCAGTGCAGGTGAAAAAACCATTTTTTCCCTGAAGAAAAGGATGTGTGATGTCTTAAATTGGTATGGAATGTCTAGTAATTATTTTTGGTTCTAATTCCTTTTGATTTGGTTCTTTATTGGTTGATAATTACCTTAGAAAATAAAATCCATAAAATTAAGGGAGGATAGTTATAGAATTTAATTCTCATAATTATCTAACTTTAATCTAACCCTTAAAGTAGGAAAATTAATCCCATAACTACCCTATATAAAGAAGAAGCCAGCCACACTTAAACCTTATGTAGAAAATATCAAAATTCGTCCAACCAAAAACCCTACACCTCCCTATTGCTACCAAAATTTACTTGAACTTCAAAATAGCATAACTCTCTCATCGTTTATCGGATTCTTGAAAATAATAGCTTGTTGCAAAGATCTTTCTATCCTATATCCATAAATTATGCGTTTCTTGTTTAGAGGTTTGGTTTTCATTGTCATAATTTAGGTCATAATTCGGGATACAGTTAGCATCTATGCCTCATCGGTTTCTTCAGAGATCTTTGTTGTTGCTTGTTAATTTCGGTACCTACATGTATGATAAGTGTATGAGCATATATTGTAGTGAGTGTGCTTGAATTACAGATCAATATGTGATCCTCTAGGCTATACCGAGCCTTAAGTTAGGTTATGAGAGTCTAATTTGGATGTGTTGTGTGCATTGAACATGTTGATTGTGTTTTGACATTATTGAGAATATCCTATTGTGGTATTATGCTATGTTCTTGCCTATGTGTGCTTGTACATGTTTGTGTGTCAGGATCTTTTTCCGGTGGCCATTCGGGGTAAGCGATGATGCTCCTGGGAAGAGGAGAGGTTTTTACTATTATGGGAGTCATACGGGAGGCAATCCCCAGCGTGCACACTGGATGCCTGGTCCTTGTGTGGCTAGATGGCTTGTCCTTGTGTGGCAAGATGCCCTTATCCTTGTGTGGTTTGGATGCCTTTGTCCTTGTGTGGCTTAGATGACTTGTCCTTTTGTGGCAGAATGAATAGGCTTGTTGATTAGCTTGTGTGCTAACCCTTTTACCTTTTGTGCAGCGAAGCCTTAGACAATACAGGTGGAACGAGATGGCCTTTTTTGTTGATAAAATTGATTAATGATTTACCTACCTGTGTACTTCTGATTTTCGGAAGTATTTGCAGTCCACTCTCAACCTTAGTTTCGGCCCTAACCTTGGATTGATTCTTGAATCATGTGATACCCATTGATATATAGGGATGATCTGATGTTGTTTAGGAGATGTTTGTTTAAGATTTATGTAGTACTTATGATGATGTGACCCTACTGAGATTCTTGTAATCTCATCCTGTTGTTTTACTAATTTTTCAGGCTTAGTTACATTTGTTGTTCATGGTACTAGTGTGTGAGAATCAAGGCTGCATGGCGGGGCGATATCGCATCACATTTGCATAATTTTGTCTCCTTGGCTGCTTGCACATACAATATAATCATTGATTGGACAATTTTTTTCTGTTTTCTCAAGTTTCCTCCTTTGCTTGTTGTTTCCGAACTATGTTGGAGGTTAATTACTAGATATTTGGATCCTTGTGGGACTTGTGTGTTATGGGTTCATTGATTAAATTTAAATACTTCCACTGATGTTTTATTGACCTTGTATAGTACCAGAATATTTGTCCAATATCATGCTCCAAACTTTAAAATCTTAAAGGAATTAACATGCTAAAGTCAAGACTAGATGGATAAGCCTTGTGGGATTCAAATATGTCCTGATTTGGATTTGTTTGGGTTTCATTGCAGTAAGGGTCCCATTAGGAGCAAATTTTGGAATATGAGATTTGGGTCCTTACACCGTTACTACCATTTTTGGCTACCACATATCCATTTCTTCAGACGGTAAAATCATCATTTCAGCTACACTAGCTTCTGAACTTCTAAGACACAAAAATCTGATTCTCACATCCTCCCCTTTGTATAAAAATTTCGTCCTCAAAATTTCATCACAAATATCTAAGAAAATAGGTAAAAAAAATTTTCACGTATAGATTCCTTAATCTCCCAAGACTGTTCCTCAGTTTGGCCATTACACCAAACAATTCATACCATAGCCACGCTTCGACTGCAAAGCTGAAAAACTGACCAATCTAGTGTGGCAACTGACTGTACAGGAGAGGATAGGTTTTCAGCAACTTCAACTGGTGATTCTTTGAGCATATGAGCAGGGTCTCGTACATACTTTCTCAACATCAAAACGTGAAACACGTGAATTCTCTCTATGTTTGGAGAGTATGCAATAGGGCCAATTCTTTCAACAATATCATATGAACCATTATATCAAGGTGCTAGCTTACCTTGCTGCTGAAAATGAAGGACATCTTTCCACAGGTTGACTCTCAGAAACACCTTGTCACCCATCGCAAATTCCAACTCCCTTTGTCCATTATCGACATAGTTTTTCTGCTAATGTTACGCTGTCTTTAACCTTTGTCGAATCAAATTCAGCTGCTCCATTGCTTGATTAATCAATTTCGGATTATCTAGGTGTCTCTCACCTACTTCATTCCATCGAATGGGAGTTCTGCAACGTCTCCCATATAATGCTTCATAAGAAGCCATCTCGATGCTTTCATGGAAACTATTGTTGTAACCGAATTCCGCCAAAGGTAGACTTCGATCCCAACTTGTTTTTCAATCCATTACACATGCATGTAACATGTCTTCAAACGTCTGAATCGTTGTTTCAGATTTCCCATCAGTCTAGGCATAAAATGCTGTACTGAAATTCAGTCTCGAACCCAAGGCACTCTGGAATTTCTCCCAAAATCGTGAAGTAAAACGAGGGTCATGATCTGAAACAATGGAAACTGGCACTCCATGTAGATGAACAATTTTGTCTAAATAACGAACAGCCAATCTCTTGGGGGTGTTTGCCACAAGAACAGGAAGGAAGTGTGCAGATTTTGACAGTCGATCCACGATTACCCAAATGGCATAAAATCCTTGCTGAGATCTAGGCAAACTGGTCGCAAAGTCCACTGTGACATGCTCCCACATCCATTCTGGAATTGGAAATGACTGAAGTAAACAGCAGGTCTTTGATGCTAGATTTTCACTTGTTGGCATACAAGGCATCGAGCAACGAACTCAGCAACGTGGCATTTCATGTTCGGCCACCAATACTTCTCCATCATGTCTCGGTACATCTTAGTACTACCAGGATGTATATCAAACTTCAAACTCTGTGCCTCGGACAAAATTAGATTACGAATATCAACATCTTGTGGCACACATACCCGGTTTCGGAATACAAGAATTCCATCATATCGTACTCTGAAATCACGAACTATAGCATCAACACCATCAGCTAATTGTTACCAATTTTCAGTCAATCTTGGATCTTCAGATTTCTGATTTTGGTCTTTCAGCAAACTAGGCTTGACTTCGATTCGAGTCAACAACAAACCAAAAAATCAATGCCAAGATGCACACGTGTAGCTCTCAAATCCAGTAACATTGGCATTTATTTTGCATGTATATAGGCTAAAATCAATAGAGAATAAGAATAGGTCTTCTGGCTTAAGGCATCAGCAACAACAATTATTTTTCCAGGATGATATTAGATGATCAAATTGTAGTCTTTAATTAGTTCCACCCATCGTCATTGTCTCATATTCAACTCCTACTGCATAAGGAGATACTTCAAGCTTTTGTGGTTAGTGAAGATTCTGCACATCTCATCATACAGGTAGTGACGCCATATCTTCAATGCGAACACCACGGCTGCAAGCTCCAAATTGTGTGTAGAATAGCTGCTCTTGTACTATTGCAACTATTGGGAAGCATAAGCAATGACTTTCCCATCTTGCATCAGCACGCATCCAAGTCTGAATTTTGATGCATCACTATATACCACATATTCTTTTCCGCCGACCGGCAAAGTAAGGATGCATCACTGAATTTTGCTTCTAATTCCTTTTCATTTAGGTCCTTGTAAATGGGTAATAGCTTTAGGAACCATCCTTTAAGGTAGATAGTTGCCTTAAAGATTAAGTCCCTAAAAATAGGGAAGGTAATTTAAGAGTTTTGGTTATTTAGTGAATTATATTGGGTTGATAGATTGATTAAAAGTAGTAGACATAATTCTACACTCATTGAATATAAATAGGAAGCCAACCCCACAAAATTTGTCCCCTAAAACCTTACAAAAGTCGTATAGGCTTAAAACCCTATACCTCCCATTAGCCGTCAGAATTTGCTATAAATTTAAACTAGCATAACTCCCTCATCGTTCATTGGATCTCTGCGAATAATAGCTTGTTGGAAAGCTCTCTTCATCCTCTTTCCAAAAATCTTTTTTTTCCGTCAGGAGGTTAGTATTTCTTTGTCTAAGGTTACTTTTTTAATCGGCGGCCGAATTAGGTTTTCGTCAAATCTTCTTGAACTTCAAAATAGCATAACTTTCTACTCGTTTGTTGGAATCTTGCAACTAATATCTCGTTGGAAAGATATTTTCATCCTATTTTCAACCCTATATTAATCGCAGCTTGGATGTAAATACTTCGTTGTTTAGGTTAAGATGAAATCGTCCTAGGCCCTACTTTTTGCAACAGGTTGTGCATAAATAATTGGAATGGTAAATTCAGGTTGAATTTTGTTAAGTTCCCGGCTATCACATCACACATCCAAGGGGGAGGCACCTGCAACATCTGATCACTAATTTTCTGATAGGTTTGGTGAGTGGTACTGGTAAGGAATAGGGTATACAATTGATTTTTGGGATATGCATGCTTAGATTGTTTTGTCTTTGTGTGGTGATGATTTAGGTGGTTCAGATTTACTTAATAAAGGCAAAGGAGTAGCTTCTTGTTCAGAGACAAGGGAGGTAGGATCTATGCCTCATCGGTTTCTCCAGAAAACCCCTGCTCTTATTTAATGTTTTTGTTACCTGCCTTTGTTGTATTGTTTGTGATTGGATTGTAGGGTGTGAATATGAAATCCGGAATGAGATATGAATCTCCTAGGCTATATCGAACCCCTGAGTTAGGAATTGAGTGCCTGGGATGCTATTATTATATGAATTGGATGTGTTGATTGTTTCCTGACATGATTGAGGATACCCTGTTGTGGTATTATGCTTTGTACTTGCCTTTGTGTGCTTGTACGTGTTTGTGTGTCAGGATCCTGTTCCGGTGGCCACGCAGAATAAGCACTGATGCTCCTAGTGAGAGGAGAGGTACTTACCGATTTATGGGAGGTGTATGGGTGTTGAACCAGCAATTGCACGCTGGATATCTGTCCTTGCGAGGCCGGATCCCTGTTTTGCGAGACAGGAAGCCCTTATCTTGCGAGATTTGGGGATGCCCTGGTTGCGACTAAGGGAAGACTTGTTCCATGAGGGGCTAGTCGACTTGTCCTTGCGAGGATAAGGTGAAAGGCTTACTGATTAGTTTGTGTGTTAACCATCTACCCTTTGTGTAGTAAGTCTTGGACAACACAGGTGGAAGGGGATGGCCTTTCTTCATCATTGAGTGTGATTTTGTTGTATTTCACCTGCCTGTGTACTTCTGAACTTTTGGAAGTGTGGTCCTCCCTCAGCCATAATCTCGGCCTTAACCTCTTTTGGTTTATTGTTGAATTGCGTGATCCCTTTAGTTGTTTAGGGAATGATCTTATATGATTTGGGAGATTTGTGTTTAGGGATTCTGTAGATCTTATGATGCTGCGACCCTACTGAGATTCTTGTAATCTCAAACCGTTGTTTTTACCATTTTTCAGGCTTAGGTACATCCTCTGATCGTGGTACCAGTGTGTGAGATCAAGGCTGCACGGCGGGGCGATATCGCATCACAAATACTACTTGTTACTTGCGGAAATAACTTGAAAGATTGGACATTGTTCTGGTTTATTTTTTAGCATTCGTTTGGCTTGCTCTTTCCGAACTTGGTTGATGAATTTCTTGCTGATTGTTTGGATCCCTATGGGACTTGTGTGTTATGAACCCAAAGGATAAATTTAAGACTTCCGCTGATGATTTTATTTACTCCGTATGTTACCAGAATATGTGTCCAGTATCATGCTCCAATTGATTGATAAGCAACAAAATAAACAAGATTAAAATCGGTATCATATGAGTAGCCTTGTGAAATTCTAATAGGTCTTAGGTGATTTTGAGGCTTATTTGGGTTTCACGGCAGTAATGACCTTAATCGGTGCAATGAATAATGCTTTAGGAATTAAGGTCGTTACAGCTCAGCATGTTCCTCTTCCAATTTTGAGTAAATTAGAATGTCATCGATGAAGACTATCATGAATTTGTCCAAAAACCCTCGGAATACTCGATTATTTAAGTCCATGAACACGGCTGGTGCATGGGTCAAATCGAATAGCATAACCAGAAATTCGTAGTGGCCATATTGCGATCTGAATGTAGTCTTCAGAATATTAGTTTCACGAATACGCAACTGATGGTATCCTGATATGAGATCGATTTTGGAAAACACGGCTTCACCTTTGAGCTGGTCGAAAAAGTCATCGATGCGCGGTAGAGGGTACTTGTTTTTCACCATGATTCAGCTACCGATAGTCGATGCATAATTGCAGCGAACCATCCTTCTTTTCCAAGAACAAGACTGGTGCTGCCCAAGGTGACACACTGGGTCGAATGAAACCACGATCCAGCAAATCTTCCAATTGCGTCTTCAATTCCTTCATTTTCGCAGGAGCCATACGAGAAGGAGGAATAAAAATCGGATTCGTACCCAGCACTAGTTCAATGCCGAATTCCACTTCTCTTTGTAAAAACCCATAGCAAACATACTAGGACACTTACCGTCGTGAAACCAAAATAAGCCCAACCTAGGACCTATCTGAATCTCACAAGGCTTATCTCCCCTTAGTACCGAATTTTATTAGATTCATTACTTATGCTTTCAAAAAGTTGGAGCATGACAATGGACATTCATTTTGGCCATAAACGGAGTGAATAAAAACATCAGTAGAAGCTTTTATAATTTAACAAAGGTACCACAACACAAAAAATCCCATAAGGATCTCAAAATCCAGCAAGTATACCCCCAGTATGTTTTAGAAATAAGCAAAACAAATGAGGCATTCCAAAAATCAGAAAATAGTCCAATCAGACTTCATGTTATATGCACAAGCAATCAAGGAAACAGGTATGCGATTGTGATGCAGTATCATCCCACCATGCAGCCTTGATGTCACACACTGGTACCTTAAACATTGAATGTACCTAAGTCTGAAAAATAGTGAAAACAACAAGGTGAGATGATAAGAATCTCAGTAGGGTTATAACATTATAAAATCTGCAAAAATCTAAACAAACATCTCCTGAACAACATCAGATTCGCCAATACAACTAAAGGGATATCACGTAACCAATAAGCAATCACAATAGGGATAGAGCTGAAAATTATTGGCTAAGGATGGACTGCAAGCCTATTCATCTTGCTAGCATGCAGGATAAGACATCTAGCCAACACATAGGACTAGGCATCCTAACCAGCACATAGGATTAGGGCATCTTGCCAGCACATAGGACAAGGCATCCAGCCAGCACACATGACTAGGCATCTAGCCAACACATAGGACTAGGCATCCTAACCAGCACATAGGATTAGGGCATCTTCCCAGCACCCATAACAAGGCATCCAGCTGTCACACATGACTAGGCATCTAACCAACACACAGAACTAGCCATCCAGCGAGCTCTTGCTCCGGATTGCCACCCATATGACTCCCATACCAGTAAGAACCTCTCCTTTCCTCAGGAGCATCAGCGCTTACCCCAAATGGCCATCGGAAATGTACAAGCACATACAAGCAAGTACAAGGCACAACGTCACAGCAAGGCATCCTCAATCATATCACAATCCATTCAGCATGTACACAGCACACAACACAGGTGGATTAGGCACACACAATCTATCTCAGGGGTTCAAAATTGGCTACCAATTACATAGTTTATTCCGCAACTGAACATACCAAACACAAGGCATACACATACACCATTCAACAAGAACATGTATCGAAAATATCAAATAAGCAACAAGGATCTATGGAGAAACCGATGAGGTATAAATCCTACCTCTCTTATCTCTGAACAATAAACTAGTCCTATGCCTTTATTTAGAGGATCCAAACCACCTATATCATCGTAAAGCAAAGACAAAATCACACTAAGCATGCATATTTTTATAACCAAGTAAACATCCTATTTCCTTACCAATTCCGCTCACCAAACCTATCAGAAACCAATTATCAGATGCCGCAGGTACCTTCCCTTTTGATGTGTGATGTGTAAACAAGAACTCAATAAGAATCAACCTGATTTATCATCCCAATTAACTATACAAATTTGGGCACTAAGATAGGGTAGTAGAGCAGATGACGATTTCATGCATAAGGGACTTAGGGGTTGCAATTTCGTGTTAAAAAGAAAGGATTAGGTGTTAATAACACATATAATTAAAAGGAACAAGATCAGAAACCTATAGATAAGTTAATTGGTCAAAATCGGCAACAATAAGTGAATGTGTAGGGCATGCCGATTTCATACATAGGGAAGATTCAAAGGATGAATTCATGATATTACAACATGAATAGGTGCCAAACATTCATACAAACAAAAAGAACATTAATAGAAACCAATTGAAGAAAGAATCTCACATTTTTGGCACAAAACCTTAGGAAATTGCGATAAGGATTTGCATAAGGAAGAACTAACCTTCTGATGCTGAAACCAAGATACCAAGATAAAGGATGTAAAGAGCTTTCCAACAGGCTATTATTTGCAAAATCTGACAATGGATGAAAAAATTCGGCTATAGTGAAGGCTAAGAAATTTCGGCAGTAAGGGTAGGGTGTAGGGTTTGATTGCTTCATGAATTTGTGTGTTTTTGGTGTATGTGGACCAGTGTGACCAATTGGTATGTTTAAAAGATTAGTAGGATTAATTTTTTCTACTTTTAAGCTTAGATATAAGGAGATAATCATTAGAATTAAATTCTAGAATTATCCCTTAATTTTAGGAGATTATCATTTAAAATAAAATTGAACCAATAAGGAAATAACATAAAGGAGAAATGAAATCAGAAATTAACACTAAACCTTCAATACCATTTTCGGCCATTACACATCCATTTCTTCAGGGAAAAAATGATAATTTCACCTGCACTGGCTTCTAGACTTCTAGGACACAAAAATCGGGGTCTGATACTCTTACCGGTGGTAAACCAGCTATTTTTTTTGGAAACACATTTGGAAATTCATGAACCACTGGAACAGAATCCAGATTCAAGGACTCTTTAGAAATATCATATACATGCGCGAGGTATGTAGTACATCCTTTGCTGATCAATCACCTCGCATCGAGCTAGGAAATCATGCAAGTTGGAACAACTTGCCTATCACTCTCAAAGCAATACTCGGAACCATCTAGAAGAGTGAACCACACACGCTTGGTGAAACACTCCATTCAGGCTTAGTATTTGGCCAAACATTCCATGCCTAAGATCATATCCAGCTCTCAGATGTCTAATGGAATCAGATCCACTTCAAATATATTTAAAACCATACATATAGCACAGTCGATGTAGACTAAATCTGTAACGACCCCAAATCCTAACCTATTATTAATTGCTCCGATTAGGGCCATTACCGCTGTGAAACTCAGACAAGCCCCAAAATCAAGACGTATCTGAATTCCACAAGGTTTACTTATCAAATTCTCGATTTTTAGCATATACATTCGTTATGTTCATTAGTTAATGGAGCATGATATTGGACACGTATTATAGTATCATATGGAGTGAATAAAATATTAGCGAAAGTCTTTAAATAAAATCAATGAATCCACAACTCACAAGTCCCACAAGGATCCAAACATCGAGCAAATTAATTCCCAAAATGAAATGGAAACAAGTAAAAGAGGAACCTTGAAAACCAGAAAAATAGTCCAATCACAATTCATGTTATATGCGCAAGCAATCAAGGAACAGGTATGCCAATGTGATGCGATATCGTCCCGCTGTGCAGCCTTGATCTCTCAAACTGGTACCACGGATAATGGATGTACCTAAGCCTGAAAAATGATGAATACAACAGGATGAGATTACAAGAATCTCAGTAGGGTCACAACATCATAAAATCTACAAAAATCTTAAATAAAAATCTCTCGACAACATTAGATCATTCCTACACATCTATGGGTATTACGCAGTTCGAAAGTCAATCAAAAGGATATGGCCAAAACTAATGCTGAGGGTAGACTACAAACACTTTCGAAAATCAGAAGTACACAGACAGGTAAAACTCGTTAGATTGCTCTCGGCAATAGGAAAAAGAAAGGTTGTCCCCTTCCACCTGTGTTATCCAAGGCTTACTGCACAAAGGGTCAAAGGTTAGCTCACAAGCTAATCAGTAAGCCTATTCATCCTGCCACACAAGGACAAGACTTCTAGCCACACAAGGACAAGTCATCCAGCGCGTGCTAGCTCGGATTTGCCACCCACACAACTCCCATACCAGTAAGAGCCTCTCCTCTCCCAAGGAGCATCAGCGCTTACCCTGAATGGCCATCGGAACAGGATCCTGACACACAAACTTGTACAAGCACACACAAGGAAGCACAAGCACAATACCATAACAGAGTATCCTCAATCATATCATAACACAATTAGGTTATTCAATTCACATATCATATGCAATTTGGGCACTCAAAACCTAACTCAAGGGTTCGGTGAGTTTTCCTGTTGCCGAGAGTAACCTGATGAGTTTTCCTGCCTGTGTACTTCTGATTTTCAGAAGTGTTTGTAGTCCACCCTCAGCTTTAGTTTTGACCCTAACCCTTTTGATTGATTCTTGAATTGCGTGATACCCTTAGATGAGTAGGGATGATCTGATGTTGTTTGGGAGATGTTTCATTAGGAATCCCTAGAATTTATGATGTTGTGACCCTACTGAGATTCTTGTAATCTCATCCCTTCTTTTCGCCCCCTTTGCAGGCTTACGTGTGTACTTTGTTGCTGGTACCAAAGGTATGAGATCAAGGCTGCACGACTAGACGAATTTGCACCCCTTTTCAATTAAATGTGCATGCCATGTCTTTGAACTTGTGTGGATTTGCATTCTGGATTTTCAATCCCTCTTTTTCTTTTTGTTGCTTCCGAAATATGCATGATACTATTGGTTTATTTTTGAGATTCCTATGAGACTTGTGTGTTATGTTTCCACTTGTTTTGAGTATTAATATAATTCTTCCGCAGATGTTTTCTTTCACTCCGTATAAGCCAGAAATTCATTAATGTATGAATATGCTCCAACCATTAAATAGCAAATAAATCAACCAATAAAATTGACAATTAGATGACTTGAGCCTTACGGGATTCAAATAGGACTTTGCGAGGGTTTATTTGGGTTTCACGGCGGTAAGGATCCTAATAGGTTGGGTTTGGGTCCTTACATGATCGTAACTTTTGGGAAGCATAAGCAACAACATTCCCGTCTTGCATCAATACGCATCCAAGTCTGGATTTCGACTCATTGCTGTAAACCACATACTCTTTTTCGCAAATAGGTAAGGTAAGGATATGTACGGAAACTAACCGGTTTTTCAGTACTTCAAAACTTCATTGGCATTTCTCGTTCAGCACGAATGGCTCACCCTTACGCATCAGTTTTGTCAATGGTGCGGCAAGCGATGAAAAATTTTTCACAAAACGACAGTAGTATCCTTCTAAACCAAAGAAACTACGAACTTCGAACATAATTCGCGGGGGTTTCAAGAAACTACGGCTTGAATCTTCTTTGAATCATCTAACACACTTTAGGAGGAAACAATATGGCCAAGGAAACCAACTTCTCATAACCACAATTCACATTTGGAGTACTTTGCAAATAACTTCCGATTCTTCAAAACATTCAGCATAATCCGCAAATGCTTACTATGTTCCTCTTCCAATTTTGAATAAATCAGAATGTCGTCGATGAAGATTATCACAAATTTATCCAGGAACTCATGGAACACACAATTCATCAGGTCCATGAACACAGCTGGTGCATTGGTCAAACCAAATGGCATAACCAGAAATTCGTAGTGGCCGTATCGCAATCTGAACGTTGTCTTCGGAATATCAGCATCACGAACTCGCAATTGATGGTATCCAGATCTGAAGTCGATCTTGGAGAACACGACTGCACCTTGGATTTGGTTGAACAAATCATCGATGCTTGGCAAAGGGTACTTGTTCTTCAAGGTCACACGATTCAACTGTCGATAGTCGATGCATAATCGTAACGAGCCATCTTTCTTCTTTACGAACAAGACAGGTGCTCCCCAAGGTGACACACTAGGTTGGATGAAACCGTGATCCAGCAAATCTTCCAATTGTGTTTTTAGTTCCTTCATTTCCGCAGGAGCCATATGATACAAAGGAATGGAAATCGGATTCGTACCAGGCACTAACTCAATGCCGAATTCCACTTCCCTTGCTGGTGATAATCCGGCTATATCTTCTGGTAATACTTCTGGAAATTTGAGAACCATTGGAACAGAATCCAGATCCGAGGACTCTTTAGAAATATCATGTACGTGCTTGAGGTACGCTGTACATCCTTTGTTGATCAATTGCTTCGCATCCAGCCAAGAAATCATGCAAGTTGGAATAACTCGCCTATCACCTTCAAAGCAGTATTCGGCACCATCAGGAAAAGGGAACCACACATGTTTGGTGAAACACTCCATACGGGCTTGATATTTCGCCAGATAGTCCATGCCTAAGATTACATCCAACTCTCGGATGTCCAATGGAATTAGATCTACTTCATGTACATTCAGACCCATACGTACAGCATAGCTGATGTATACTAGATCACAAATTAGTTGCTCTCCCAAAGGAGTCAAAACCGCAATAGGAGGAGTCAAGGGAGATAGAGGTCGATCTATGTTAAGTGTTATCCTTGGACTTACAAATGACCTATTTGCTCTAGGATCTAATAATAGTTTAGCATTTTGAGAAAAACTGAAATAGTACCTGTCACCACAACAGGACAAGCCTCGGCATCAGTTATGGTGAATAGCCTTGTTGGTCTTGGTTGTGCTTCTCTTGTGGATCCGTTGGGTGGTCCTCCTAGTGCACGTGTTGACAGTTTGGTAGGGTTAGCATACCCACCTTGGCCTGTACTAGGTGCGCCAATGATACATCTCGGCTTCTGGCATTCCCGCTGAATGTGTCACATTTTTTCACAATTGTAACATCCACGTTGCTGAGATTTTCACATAGATCCATTGGGATTTGAACCAAAAAAGTTCTTCTTGTTCTTACTTCCATTGCTATTAATTTTTTGAGGATAAGACTTTAAAGGATAGAGTCCCGTACGCCAATTAAATTTTGAATCTCTCCTGAAGGATCTGCCACTAGTGGCTGCGGATAGCTTCTTGGTTTGCATGATCATTTCGGTTTCAATTGCGGCAAAAATTAGTTCTTGCAAATTCTGTACCTGTGTCGTACCAACGATGGTTTTGAGTTCGGTACTCAGCCCATCTTGAAATTGTCTCGCAAGCTGGTACGGTGAGCAATCCTCTTCAAGTGCAAATCGGGACAATTCTCTTAATGCCTTTTCATATTCCAGCAACAAATGGGTGCCCTGTTCAAGCTTGTAGAAAACTTGTCGCTGCTCGCTTTTATGGAATCTCGTATAGAATCTTTCGTCGAATTCATAGCGAAATTCCTCTCATGTAGCCAGACGATCGCCAAATCGCATGCTCACAGTTGTCTACCATGCGAGAGCTTCTCCCTCAAGTAGGAAAGTGGCGATGGCAACCTTGTCATCATCCGAGATACATAAGAACATGGACACTCGGCATAAGGTGTCAATCCATTCACGAGCGGCAGCGGCTCCAGCTGAACCATTGAAATCTTTACATCCCAACTGCCGAGCTTCCTTCAATAATTTTGGAATCACAATGGGAAGTCTTTCGGCTTCCTTAGAATGTGTCGGCTGTACAGGTTCAAGTGGAGGAATAGGTTTTTCCATGGGCGTGGGTGCAGGAGCATTCTGAAAGTACGCCTCCAAATTCTGCTGATTTGCAGCAATTCCTTGCAATACGTTTAGGATTTGTGCCATCACATGATCGATGGCTCGTGCGGCTCTCAGGTTGGTTTTCGGGCTCAGCTTTCCCTCCCTGCTCAGTTTGTGCATTCGGCTCCTCTTGCTCAAAAGGGTTGTTCGGCCTGAACCTTATACTTACCCCGTCGATCCCTTGTAGCGTTCAACTTTGCCATACTATACAAACATACGATTGTTACTTAACACATACTAAATACGATACTAGGAAAAAGAGTGGTACCTGGTGGAGAGGCATGCACCGGACGATACGCATATTCTGGAAAACAAAATACACTTGCACACAAATACTCCCAAGTTTCGAAAATCATATGTACACATGCGATGTACACTCGGCAATTACACCAACACTGCCATAAGCATTCAGCAACAATGCTATCATACAAACCATTCTCGGAAATCATTGCAACAAACTTTAAAGATAATGATAAGAAGTCACATAGGGACATTCGGCATTATGGAAAAAACATACATTTGGCAATGACAAGAAATACATTAAGATTAATCAGAACACATCAAGGCATACTAGGCATAAGAACATTCATAAACATACAGCAAATCAGATTATCATACTCATTATTTAAATCTTACAAATTAATCCCCTTTTAGCATTAGTTTACTTTCAGTATTAGCTCCTAAGTGAGTGAGTGTGTGCGCATGTTCTTACCTACAAACACAAAATCAACAAATAAGTTGGCATATAACCAATTATATTTCTTAAACCATGCATCGCTACCAAAGCTGTAACGACCCCAAATCCTAACCAATTATTAATTGCTCCGATTAGGGCCATTACTGCCTTGAAACTCAGACAAACCCAAGAACCAGGATGTATCTGAATTCCACAAGGCTTACTTATCAAATTCTCGATTTTTAGTATGTACATTCAGTGTATTCATTAGTTATTAGACCATAATATTGGACATGTATTCTGGTATCATACGGAGTGAATAAAATATCAGCAGAAGTCTTTAAATAAAATCAATGAATCCACAACTCACAAGTCCCATAAGGATCCAAACATCCAGTAAGTTAATTCCCAAAATAAAACAGAAATAAGTAAAGGAGGAAACTTGAAAACCAGAAAAATAGTGTGTATGTAAGCCTGAAAATGGTGAAAAAAACAGGGTGACATTACAAGAATCTCAGTAGGGTCATAACATCATAAGATCTGCAGAAATCTAAACAAACATCTCCCAAACAACATCAGATTCACCTACACATCTAAAGGGATATTATGCACACATTAGACAATCAATAGGGATAGAACCGAAAGCTTATAGGCTCAGGGTGGACTGCAAACACTTCTCCAATAAAAGTACACAGGCAGGTAATTCATCATTCAATCATATCAATGAAAGGTCAACCCCTTCCACCTATGTTGTCCAAGGTTTCGCTACACAAAGGGTAAATGGTTAGTACACAATCTAATCAGCAAGCCTATTCATCTTAACAACACACAGGGCAAGGCATCTAGCCAGCACACAGAACTAGACATCCTAACTATACAAAGATTAGGGCATCCAAACCACACAAGGATAAGGGTATCTTGCAAGCACACAAGACAAGGTATCCAGCCAGCACACAGGACTAGGCATCCAGCGAGCTCTTGCTTGGAATTGCCACCTATACGGCTCCCATATCAGTAAGAACCTCTCCTCTCCCAAGGAGCATGAGAGCTTACTCCGAAAGCCATCAGAAAAGAATCCTGACAAATAGACATGTACAAGCACACACAAGCAAGTACAAAGCATAGCACTACAGCATGGCATCTTCAATCATACACAACACAATCAACATGTCATTGCACACAATACAACCACATTAGGCATACATAACCTACCTTAGGGGTCCGAACTTGCCTAACAATTCCATAGTTCAATCCACAACTATGCATACCAAACATAGAGCATCCGCATACACCAACAAAAAAGACATGCAACCAAAAACATCAATCAAACAATAAAGATCTCTGGAGAAACCGATGAGATATAGATCCTACCTTTCTTGTCTCTGAACAAGTAGCTAATCCTTTACTTTTATATAAAGGATCCAAACCTGTAAGGACCCAAACTCAACCTTTTAGGATCGTTATCGCCGTGAAACCCAAATAAGCCCTCGCAAGGTCCTATTTGAATCCCTCAAGGCTCAAGCCACCTAATTGTCAATTTTATTGGTTGATTCATATGTAATTTAAAAGTGGGAGCATGTTTATACATTTATGAATTTCTGCCTTATATGGAGTGAAAGAAAACATCAGCAGAAGACCTATATTATCACTGACAACAAGTGGAAACATAACACACAAATCCCATAGAAATCCCAAAACATAAACCAATAGTATCATGTATATTTCGGAAGCAACAGAAAAAAGAGAAAGAGGGATTGGAAAGCCAGAATGTAGATTCACACAAGTTAAAAGACATGACAAACGCATTCAATAGGAAACGGGTGCATATGATATGCAAATTTGTCCAGCCATGCATCCTTGATCTCACATCTTTGGTACCAGCAACAAAGCACACACCTAAGCCTGCAAAGGGGAAGTAAAGAAGGGATGAGATTACAAAAATCTTAGTAGGGTCATAGCATCATAAGTCTTAGGGACTCCCAATCTAACATCTCCCAATAACCAAAAGATCAACACCTAAAACCAGCTAAGATATCTAATTAAAACTGCAATCATCAATCACACATAATAGGGGCCGAAATCATCACATGCACACACAATATAAGGGTAGGCCGAAATAGGTAGAAAACAAGGGGAAAGACTGAAAACACCTCTTATTAAGAAGCACAAAGGTAGCCTATACATAATCTGATTATCAAAACCAAGGTTTGTCCCCGTTTGCCTATGTTGTCCAAGGCTATACTGCAAAAAGGGTAAAACTGATAGATAATTAGTTGTCTTCGACATCCAGACTTTACTGGCCTAGGATAACTCTTCTAGTTGAGCATACAAGTCATTCTGCCACATAAAAATAGGGTATCCTAACATCCAGACTCAAACTGGCCTATAGGGCATCTTGACATCCAGACTCGAACTGGTCTACAAGGCATCCTGACGTCCGGACTTGAACCGATCTACAAAGCATCCAGTGAGCTCTTGCTGGGAATAACCACCTATAAATCTCCTGGTTCGTTAAGCACCTCTCCTCTCCCTAGGAGTGACAATACTTACCTTGCATGGCCAGTGACAAAAGGATCCCTCAAACTAAGCACAAACAAGCACATATATGCATACACACATAGTACACGTATACACTAATCATAATACAAATCAAAGATCAATCCTCAAAGTCATAACGAAATTAGGCAATCTATTGCCCTATTAAATTTTAAGATTCCCTATCATCATAATCACACATTTCGCAAGTATATAACCAAGATAGGTAATCGAATTCAATCATATTCAAACAATCAAACAATAGGGTAACCACAGGAACCGATGAGGCATAAATCTTAGCTCTCACATGTCTGAACCAGATGCAATCCTTTGCCTTTCCAATAAGATCAGAATCTCCTAAGCCATCACAAGGCAAAGACAACACAATACTTAAGCCACAAGATACTCAATTAAGAACCAAAGGCATTGGGAATCCTTACTAAGTAGCCTACAAAAATCTAGCAATTTGGATGCAATAATATCTTCTCCCTGAATGTGTGATGTGATGGCCAGAAACTCAGCAAGAATCAACCTAATTATTCATCCTAATTCAACATACAAATTCTGGCAACACCTTAGGGTTTATAGGGAAAATTGCGATTTCATCATACACATAAGAAGAAGCTTCAATTTCATATGAATAAGGAAGGAATAGGTGCCAGACACTCAAACAAAATGGAATAAGATTTAGAACCAATAGATAAGTCAATTGATCAAATTTCAGCATGCATAGGGTTAGGAATAGGGCATGCCGATTTCTTCAATAAGGAAGATACAAGGGCTGAATTTATCATAATATAACAAGGATAGGTACCAAACATCCAAACGATGAAGATGAACAATAAAAGAAACCAACAAGGGGTTGAATCAGAAGAAATTCGGCTAAAAATCTTAAGAATTACGGCAACAAAATTAAAACAGAAACACTAACCTTTTGCTTGTGAAATCAAGATAATAAGATGTGCAATGAAGAGAGGACTCCAACAACCCATCACACACAAGGAACTGATGAAAACCAAGCAAGTTCGGCTAGGATTTTTTATGAAGAATAGTTGGCACAAAGAGGGAGAGTAGGGAGGGAAATCCGAAATTTAGTAGAAGGATTTTAGTGTGCTAGATAGGGTGGCAGGCCATGTTAATTTATAGGGTCTTAAGGAGGTTTATTTAAGAGATAATTCTCTACTTTTAAGCTTAGAAGGATAAGATATGATTAAAAGATAATTCTATCAAAATAGTAATTCTATTTAAAAAGAAGAATTATCTAATACGTTGGATAATAAGGGTTAAAATTTAAGGATATAAAAATACTATAATTAAAAAAGGAAATATATGGCAACTACAATTTTAGGTCATCACGCATTCATTTCTTTAGGAGCAAAATAGTCATTTCAGCTACCCCAATACCTGAGTTCCATTTCTGACCTGTAGACTTTTAGGACATCTAACCTATGAAGGATCAAGGTCTCACATCCTCCCCTCCCTATAAAAATTTCGTCCTTGAAATTTCTGCATAAGAAATATAGATTATAAACTTACCATGCTTTCGTTGTGCCACTTCGCTTCCTAGTTGACCTTGCCATACTAAACAAACACACATGATGTAACTTTCCAATATGAAACACAAAATCAGAAAAGAGATGGTACCTTGGTGGAGAGGCGTACTGTAAGGACCCACATTCATATTCCCGAAATTGCTTCTGAATGAGACCCTTACCACCGTAAAACCCAAATAAACCCAACCTGGGACCTATCTGAATCTCATAAGGTTTATCCCCTTAAAACCGATTTTAATATGTTTATTCTTTATACTTATAACGATTGGAGCATGATATTGGACAAGTATTATGGTATCATACCGAGTGAATAAAAACATCAGGAGAAGTCTTTAAATTTAATCAATGAATCCACTACACACAAGTCCCAAAGGGATCCAAATATCCAGCAAGTAAACCTCCAACATAATTCGGAAACAACAAGCAAAGAAGGAACTGGGAAAAATAAAAAAATAGTCCAATCATAATTCACATTATATACACAAGCAATCAAGGAACAAGTATGCAAATGTGATGCGATATCGCCCCACCGTGCAGGCTTGATCTCACACACTGGTACCACAAACAGTGAATGTACTAAGCCTGAAAAATGGTGAAAATAACGAGATGAGATTACAAGAATCTCAATATGGTCATAGTATCATAAGATCTACAGAAATCTTAGACAAACATCTCCCAAACAACATCAAATCATCCCTACACATCATAGGGATATCATGCAATTCATTTAAACAATTCAAAGGTGTAGGGCCAAAAGTAAGGTTGAGGGTGGACTACAAACAGTTGCAAAAATAAAAAATACACAGGCAGGAAAAACTCATCAATCATCTTGGCAATAAGAAAAGGCCATCCCCTTCCACCTGTGTTGTCCAAGGCTTCGCTGCACCAAGGATAAAGGTTAACACACAAGTTAATCAACAAGCCTATTCATCTTGTCACATAAGGACAAGGCATCCAAGCCACACAAGGACAAGGGCATCCAAATCACACAAGGATAAGAGCATCCAAACCATACAAGGATAAGGGCATCCAAACCACAAAAGGATAAGGGCATCGTGCCATAAAAGGAAAAGGAATCTAGCCACATAAGGACTAGGCATCTAGCATGCACATAATGAGGATTGTCACCCATACGACTCCCAAACCAGTAAGAACCTCTCCTCTCCCTAGGAGCATCAGCACTTACCCTGAATGGCCACTGGAAAAGGATCCTGACACACAAACATGTACAAGCACAAGGCACAATACCACAATGGGGTATCCTCAATCATGTCAGAACACAATCAGCATGTTCAATACACACAACACATGTGAACTAGGAACTCATAACCTATCTTAAGGGAATCGGTATAACCTTGATAAGCCTCAAATCAATCTGTAACTCATGTATAAACCATCTCACACATGCGTATACAACATTATAAAGGCATGCATCGAAAATAACAACTAATAACAAGGATTTCTGGAGAAACCGATGAGGCATAGATCCTACAATCAATACTCAATCCCCAAGCATGCATAGACCATTTCTCAAACCATAACAAACAAACAAATTAAAGGATCTCTGGAGAAACCGATGAGGCATAGATTCTACAATCAACACTCAATCCACAAGCATGGATAAACCATTACTCAAACCGAAACAAACAAACAAACAAATTAAAGGATCTCTAGAGAAACCGATAAGGTATAATTCCTACCTCTCTTGTCTCTGAACAATAAGCTATTGCTTTGTCTTTATTCAAGGGATCCGAACTAGCTATAACATTATAAGGCAAAGATAAAACCAAACTAAGCATGCATACTTAATAACCAAGTAAATATCCTATTTCCTTACAAATTTCACTCGCCAAACCAATCAGAAACCAGTGATCAAATGCTGCAGGTTCCTCCCCCTTGGATGTGTGATGTGATAGCCAAGAATTTAACAAAAATCAACATGAATTATCATCCCAATCATCATTCAAGTTTCGACATTAAGAATAGGAAAGTAGGGCAATTTGAAATTTCATGTATACAAACCTTAGGGGCTGCAATTTCATGTTAACAAATAAGGATTAGGTGTTCAAAACACATACAACCAAAAGGAACAAGATCAGAAACCAACAGGTTAATCAATTGATCAAAATCGGAAACAATAGGGCAAAAGGGTAGGGCATGCCGATTTCATGTATAGGGAACATTCAAAGGATGAATTCATGATTTTACAACATGAATAGATGCCAAACAATCATATGACCAAAAAGAACGACAACAGAAATCAATTGAAGAAAGAATCACATAATTTCGCACCAAAACCGACGAATTACGAATTTAATTTCGACAGGGAAGAACTAACCTTCTGATGACCAAACCAAGATGGTTAGATAAAGGATGGAAAGAGCTTTCCAACAAAATATTATTTTCAGAATTCCGACAAAGGATGACAGAGTTATGCTAGTTTGAAGATCAAGGAAATTTCGTCAGCAATAGGGTGTAGGGTTTGGTGTTTGACAAAAATTGAGTGTTTTTAATGTGTATAGACAAGTGTGGCCGGCTACTCTTTATGTAGGATGTTTATGGGATTAATTTCCCTTCTTTAAAGGCTAGATAAGGTAAGATAATTATCAAAATTAAATTCTGGAATTATCTTTTCCTAATTTTAGGAATTTTATCTACTAAGGTAAGTTTGAACCTATAAGGAAACAAATCAAAGGGAAATGAAACCATAAATGATTACTAGACATTCTATACTATTTTCGGCCATCACATATCCATTTCTTTAGGGAAAAAAAGGTCATTTTACATGCACTGGCTTCTAGACTTCTACGACTCAAAATTCAAGATCTTACACGTACACCGATTGATATGCAAATCATACACACAAAGCATAGTAAGCATACACACTTATTTTGACATACACGCAAAGCACACAACACTCGGCAAATCATAAATATCAACATGCAATCAACATACAAAAAAATGCAAATCTTATAATCATGTTTTCATACTTGTAAGTCATATCAATCAAAGTACATACTGACATATGCATATGCATTTAAAATATAGAACACAATATCATGCAAATCACACAATCTACTAAGCCATGCTCTGCTACCAAACCTATAAGGACCCAAACCCAATCTATTAGGACCTTTACTACTGTGAAACCCAAATAAGCCCTCATAAGGTCCTATTTGAATCTCACAAGGCTCAAGCCACCTAATTGTCAATTTTATTGGTTGATTCATATGCTATTTTAAGGTTGGGGCATGTTTATATAATAATGAAATTCTGGCTAATTCGGAAGGAAAGAAAACATCAGCATAAGACCTATATTAACACTAAAAAAAAGTAGAAACATAACACACAAGTCCCATAGGAATCTCAAAACATCAACCAACAGTACCATGTATATTTCAGAAGCAACAAAAAAAAAAGAGGGATTGGAAAGCCAGAATGCAGATTCACACAAGTTAAAAGATTTAGCATGCGCATTCAATAGGAAAAGGGTGCATATGATGTGCAAATTCATCCAGTCGTGCAGCCTTGATCTCACACCTTTGGTACCAGCAACAAAGCACACATCTAAGCCTGCAAAAGAAGAGAAAAGAAGGGATGAGATTACAAGTGTAAGGACCCCTAACCCATATTTCCGAATTTACTCCTATTAGGACCCTTACCGCCGTGAAACCCAAATAAACCCAACCTAGGACCTATCTAAATCTCACAAGACTCATCCCTTTAGAACCGATTTTAACAAGTTTTATTCTTATCCTTTTAGACGTTGGAGCATGATATTGGACAAGTATTCTGGTATCATACTGAGTAAACAAAAACATCAGCGGAAGTCTTTAAATTTAATCAATGAAATGAAAACACACAAGTCCCATAGGGATCTAAGTATCCAGCAAGTAAACCTCTAACATAATTCGAGAACAAACAAGCAAAGGAGGAACTTGAAGAACCAGAAAATAGTTCAATCATAGTTCATGTTATATGCATAAGCAATCAAGGAACAGGTATGCAAAATGTGATGCGATATTGTCTCGCTGTGTAGCCTTGATTCTCACACATTGGACCACAAACAGAAAATGTACCTAAACCTGAAAAATGGTGAAAATAAAAGGATGAGATTACAAGAATCTCAGTGGGGTCACAACATCATAAGATCTGCAGAAATCTTAAACAAATATCTTTCAAACAACATCAAATCATCCTATAAAACTACAGGATATCACGCAAGCATTCAAACATCCAAAGGTTTAAAGGCAAAACTAAGGCTGACTCGACTACAAACACTTCCAAAAATCAGAAGTACAAAGGCAGGTAAAACATCATTAAATCTCGTCAACAGAAAAGCCTATCCCCCCCTTCCACCTGTGTTGTCCAAGGCTTCGATGCATAAAAGGTAAAAGGTTAGCACCCAAGCTAATCAAAAAGCCTATTCATCTTGCCACACAAAGACAAGATATCCAAGCCACACAAGGACAAGGGCATCCAAGCCACACAAGGATGAGGACATCCAAACCATACAAGGATAAGAGCATCTTGCCACATAAGGACAACGCATCTAGCCAAACAAGGACTAGACATCCAGTGTGTACAAGCTGGGGATTGCCACCCATATGACTCCCATACCAGTAAGAACCTCTCCTCTCCCAACAACCGTCAGCATTTATCCCGAATGGCCATTGGAAAAGAATCCTGAGAAACAAACACATACAAGCACACACAAGCAAGTACAAGGCACAATACCATATAAGGTATCATCAATCATATCAGAACACAATCAGCATGTTCAATGCACACAACACATGCAAATTAGGCACTCATAACCTATCTCAAAGGTTCGATATAGCCTAAGTGATCCTCAAATCAATCCGCAAATAATGCATACACTATCCATCATACAAACAACAAGTAAAAGCACTGAAACCAACAAGAAATCAACAAGGATCTCTGGAGAAATCGATGAGGCATAAATTCTACCTCTCTTGTCTCTAAACAATAAGTTATTCCTTTGTCTTTATTCAATAGATCCGAACCACCTATAACATTATAAGGCTAAGAAAAAATCACACTAAGCATGCATACTCAATAATCAAGTAAACATCATATTTTCTTACCAATTCCACTCACCAAACCTATCAGAAACCAATGATCATATGCCGCATGTGCCTCTCCCTTGGATGTCGGATGTGATAGCTAAGAACTTAACAAGATTTAAGCCTAATTACCATCCCAATTAACTATGCAAATTTTGACAATAAAGATAGAACACAAGGCAATTGCGATTTCATGCATACAAGGTGTAGTGATTGCAATTTCATATTAACAAGGAAGGATTAGGTAATAAAAACCAATACAATTAAAAAAGAACAAGATCAGAAACCAACAGGTAAGTTAATTGATCAAAACTGGCAACAATAGGCAATGGGTAGGGAATGCCGATTTCATGTATAAAGAAGATTCAAAGGATGAATTCATGATATGACAACATGAATTGATGACAAATAATCATATGAACAAGAGGAACAACAATAGAAACCAATTAAAGGAAGAACCACACAATTTCGGCACTAAATCCTACAAATTACGTTTATAATTTCAATAAGGAAAGACTGATCTTCTGATGATAAAACTAAGATATCTAGATATAGGATGGAAAGATCTTTCCAACAAGCTATTTTTTGCAGAAATCCGACAAAGGATGAAAGATTTATACTAGGATGAAGGTTGGAAATTTTTAGCACCTATTAAGGCTAAGGTATAGGGTTTGATGACTTGATAATTTTGTGTATTTTTGGTGTAAGTACTAAGTGTGGCCGGCTAATTTTATATAGGATGTAATAGGATTAATTTCTCTATTATAAAGGCTATTATTAATTTCTCTTTTTTATCACCTAAGGTAAGATTGAACCAACAAGGAAACAAATCAAAGAGAAATGAAATCAGAAATGAATACTAAACCTTCACTACCAATTTTGGCCATCACACATCTTTTTCCTCAGCGGAAAAATAGTCATTTCACCTGCAGTGGCTTCTAAGATTTCTAAGACACAAAATTCGGGGTTTCACATCCTCCCCTCATAAGAATTTCGTCCTCAAAATTTCAGAACAAATACCCAAGTAAATAGGTAAGAAAATTTTGCACGCGCACATACTTTCTCAACATCGAAACGTGAAACACGTTATGTATTCTTTCCATATTCGAAGGCAATGTAAGTCAGTATGCAACAGGGCCGATCCTCTCAACAATCTCATACGAACCAATGTATTGCGGTGCTAGCTTTCCTCGCTGCTGAAAACAAAGGACACCTTTCTACGAGGCGACTTTTAGAAACATTTTATCACCTACCATAAATTCCAGCTCCCTTCGTCGATTATTGACATAATTTTTCTGCCGATCTTGTGCCATCTTCAGCCTTTGTTGATTTAAATTCAACTACTCCATTGCTTGATGAATCAATTCCGGATTGTCTATCTAAACCCCAGCCTGTGTAGGGACCCAATCCCACATCAGAAAGGAGTGGGGGAGGTCTTGGGCATAAATGTTGTGTGAATGGATCATTTGTAACAAGTTGCATCTTTTGAGCCAAGTGGTTAGAGCCTCAACTTAGCGCTGCAGTTGTGATCCATCATGCACACATACACGTCCGGGCCCGCTGAGCCAGGTCGTGACAAATGGTAGCAGAGCCGATCTCGTTCACTTTTCCGTGTGGGCTTGGGCGGTGTTGTGTGTTGACGTTTGGGCCCATGAGTTTGAGCTCCTCTCGTGAGGACACGAGGTTTATAAGGAGGGGAGATTGTTAGACCCATCCTACGTAGAGGGTCACCCAATCCACATCGGAAAGGAGTGTGGGAGGTCTTGGGCTTATATGTGTTGTGTGAATGGATCATTTGTAACAAGTTGTATTTTTTGGGCCATATGGTTAGAAGCCCAACTCAGCATTGCAGTTGTGATCTATGACGCACTCATACACATCTGAGCTCATTGGGTCGGGGGTTCGTGGGCCGAGTCGTGATAGTCTAGGCATCTCTTGCCTACTTCATTCCAGCAAATGGGAGTTCTATAACGCTTCATAAGGAGCCATACCAATGCTTACATGGAAGCTACTAATGTAAATGAATTCCGCCAATGGTAGACATCAATCCCATCTGGTATGTTGATCTAGTACACTCGCGGGTAACATGTCCTCAAGTGTCTTAATCGTCCTTTCAGAATGGCCATCAGTCTGATGATGAAATGCTTTACTGAAATTCAATCTCCAACCCAGCGCATTCTAGAATTTCTCCCAAAATCGTGATGTGAAATGAGGGTCACGATCTGAAACATTTGGGTCTTGTACATCGATTGAACTTCGAATCTTGCCTAAAGGATCTGCCTCTAGTTGCTGCGGACGACTTCCTATATTGCACAATCTTCTCAGTTTTAATCGTGGCAATGATTAATTCTTGCAAATTCTGCACCAGTCTCCTACCAACAATGGTTTTGAGCTCGGTACTCAGCCCATCCTGAAATCATCTTGCAAGCTGGTATGGTGAACGATCCTCTTCAGCTGCAAATCATCTTGCAAGCTGGTAATGCTTTCAAGTATTCCAGCATCGAACGGGTGCCCTATTTAAGCTTATAGAAAGCTTGTTGCTGCTTGTTTTTATGGAATCTCGTATAGAACCTCTGGTCGAACTCATACCGAAACTCCTCCAAGGTAGGAAAATGATCTCCGAATCGCAAGCTTACGGCTGTCCAACATGCAAGGGCTTCTCCCTCGAGTAGGAAAGTAATGATGGCAACTTTGTCATCATCAAAGATACGTAAGAACAAAGACACTTGGCACAAGGTGTCTATCCATTCACGCACCACAGGGACACCGGCTGAACCGCTAAAATCTTTACATCCCAATTGACGAGCTTCTTTTAGCAACTTCATAATAACAACTAGGAGTCTCTTGGCTTCTTTAGGATGAGCCGGCTATACAAGTTCAAGTGGAGGAATAAGATCTTCCACCGGTGCAGGAGCATTCAAAAATTATGTCTCCATATGCTGCTGATTTGCAGCAATTCCTTGTAACACGTTTAAGATTTGTGTCATCACAAGATCGATGGCTGGTGCCTCAGTTTAGTTTTCAGGCTCAACTTGCCCTCCCTGCTCAACTTGTTCCTTGGGTTCATTCTGTTCTATAGGTTGTTGTTCGGCCTAAATCCCATACCTACTCATCGATCTCATGTCGCATTCATCTTTTCCATACTATACGAACACACAATGTTACTCAACACTTAACCCAAATACGAATACTAGGAAAAGAAGTGGTACCTGATGGAGAGGCGTACACATGTCAATATGCATATGCTTGAAAAAAAATCACTCATGCACACATAAGTATATAAATTTTAGAAATCACATGCACACATGCAAATGCATAATCGGCAATCACATTAACACACACATATGCAGTAGGCAACAATCATCAAGCATTTTGGTAAGCACACTTTCACACATACTCTACAATCATGACCTTCATACACATAGATATTCAGCAATACTCGGCAACACACAACAAGAGATCGCTGTGAGACCCCAAATTTTGAGTCCTAGAAGTCCAAAAGCCAGTGCAGGTGAAAATATCATTTAACCCCTGAAGAAAAGGATATATGATGGCCAAAATTGGTAAGGAATGTTTGGTAATTATTGCTGGTATTAATTCCCTTTAATTTGGTTCTTAATTTGTTGATAATCACCTTAGGAATTAAAATCCCAAAAATTAAAAGGGGATGATTATAGAATTTAAATCTGGTAGTTATCTTACTTTAATAAAGGTTTTAAAGTAGTAATCTTTATTCCATACCCATCAATTATAAATAGGAAGTCAACCCCACAAAAATCATTCATAGAAAATATACAAAACTCGTATAGCCTAAAACCCTTACACCTCCCTATATCTCTCAAAATTCGCTGAAACTTTAAACTAGCATAACTCTCTCATTGTTTGTCGGATTTCTGAAAATAATAGCTTGTTGTAAAGCTCTCTTCATTCTCTTTCCAACCACCTTTGGTATTTTTTCAGGAGGTTAGTATTTCTTTCTCATAGCATAACTCGGCAGAGTTGCCAAAATCTTCTTGAAGTTCAATGTAGCATAACTCTTTCGTCGTTTGTCGGATTCCTGCAAATAATAGCTTATTGGAAATCTCTCTTCATCCTCTTTCCAACCATATTTTTTGTTGATTGAACATTCGTAATTCTTTGTCGAAACTCGGCGGAACTGCCAAAATCTTCTTGAACTTCAATGTAGCATAACTCTTTCATCGTTTGTCGGATTCCTAAAAATAATAGCTTGTTGGAAAACTCTCTTCATCCTCTTTCCATCCATAGTTGTTTTTTTGTTTGGACGTTCATATTTATTTTTCAAAAGATAAGTTTAAAATCGGCAGCGGAATTAAATTTTAAAATTTGTATAATTCTGCCTTTGATTGATCTCTGATGTTGTTGCCCTTATTCATATGATTGTTTAGAATCCATTCGTAGTGAATAATCATGAATTCATCCTTTGAATCTTTTCTATACATGAAATTAGTATGCCCTACCTTTGCCCTACTGCCCTATTGTTGCTTATCTTGATCAATTGATTAACCTATTGGATTCTGATCTTGTTTCTTTTGATTATACATGTTATAAACCCTTAATCCTTCCTTTTTAACATAACATCGCAACTACTACAACTTGTTAACATGAAATCATAACTTGTCCTATTGCCCTATTCTTAGTGCCGAAAATTGTATGATAATTAGGGATGGTAATTCACGTTGTGTCTTGTTAAATTCTTGGCTATCATATCACACATCCAAGGGGGAGGTACCTGCTGCATCTGATCACTGGTTTCTGATAGGTTTGGTGAGTGGAATTGGTAAGGAAATAGGGTATTTAATTGGATATTGGATATGCATACTTAGTTTGGTTTTGGCTTTGCCTTGTGATGCTACAGGTAGTTCAGAATTATTGAATAAAGGCAAGGGAATAATTTCTTGTTCAGAGACAAGAGAGGTAGGATCTATGCATCATCGATTTCTCCAGAGACTTGGTTGTTTGCTTAATTGATTTTGGTACCAATAATTGTGAAACTGTATGCGCATTCATATTAAATAATGCATGCTTCAGTTGCGGATTGAATTGAAGAATTTCTAGGCTATACCGAATCCATTAAGGTAGGTTAAGATTGCCTAGCTTGCATGCGTGATGTGTATTGAACATGCTGAATGTGATCTGACAGAATTGAGAATACCCTGTTGTGGTTTTGTGCTTTGTGTTTGCTTGTGTGTGTTGGTATGTGTTTGTGTGTCAGGATCCTTTTCCGGTGGCCATTCGGGGTAAATACTGATGCTCCTAGTGAGAGGGGAGATTCTTACTAGTATGGGAGTCATATGGGTGGTAAATCCTAGCAAGAGCTCGCTGGATGTCTAGTCCATGTGTTGCCAGAAGCCCTGTCCTTGTGTGGCAGGAACCCCTTATCCTTGTGTGGTTTGGGAAGCCCTTATCCTTGTGTAGTTTGGGATGCCCTTGTCCTTATGTGGCTCGGGATGTTTTGTCCTTGTGTGGCAAGATGAATAGGCTTGCTGATTAGCTTGTATGTTGACCAATTACCTTTCGTGCAGTAAGTCTTGGACAACACAGGTGGAAGGGGATGGCCTTTTCTTCTTCATTACTGAGAACAATCTGATGAGTTCTACCTGCCTATGTACTTCTGATACTTTTCGGAAGTGTTTGTAGTCCCCCTCAGCTTTAGATTCGGCACTTCTGCTGATTTTTTATTGAATCTTTGAATTGCATGAATCCCTTTAGTTGCATAGGAATGATTAGATGTTGTTCAGGAGATTTGTGTTTATGGTTTCTACAGATCTTATGATGTTGTGACCCTACTGAGATTCTTGTAATCTCATTCTGTTGTTTTCACCATTTTTTTCAGGTTTAGTACATGCACTGCTCGTGGTACCAGTGTGTGAGATCAAGGTTGTATGCCGAGGTGATATCGCATCACTTTTGCTTACCTGTTCCTTGATTACTTGCGTATATAACTCGAATAAAAATTGGACTACTTTCTGGTTTATTTTAAGATTCCTTCTTTGCTTGTTATTTTCGACTATGTTGGAGGAATTCTTGCTGGTTATTTGGATCCTTACGGGACTTGTGTGTTATGAATCCATTCATTTAATTTAAAGACTTCCGCTGATGTTTTTACTCACTCCATATGATACCAGAATGATTATCCAATATCATGCTCCAACTGTTATTAACCATGTAGAATGAACATGCTATAAGTCGAAAACTTAGTGAGTAAGCCTGGTGGGATTCAGATAGGTCCTAGGTGTCTTTGGGCTTATTTGGGTTTCACAGCGGTAATGACCTTAATTGGAACAAATATTAACAGGTAGGAATTGGGATCGTTACAATCGCAACCATCATTCAGCATTTACACATACTGTGCGATTCCGTCTATTGTAGTGCCGGTCAGTGCCAGCATAAACAGTAGCGTTAGTGCTGGCGGCAGCGCGCTAATGCTAAGTGGTTGGTGGTGAACACGGCCGTAGGAAGCCTTTAAGTAACCCCCATAGTAAATCTGAGAGTGTTTAAGTATGATTGTGAGTGAAATAGGTTAGACGATCGAGGTTGAGTCAGTGGAAAACAAACCAGGTTGATTTTGGTCCGTTTTGAGCGACCGCGAACCGTTTGGGCCAAAATTTTGTGTATTGGGCTGTTGCCATTTTATTTCCATTCCCAGCCCTTATATTATGGCTTTATATACTCAAAGAAGTTGTTGGGCCCCAAACCCATCAGCCCAAGCCCACACTTCATCCTTTAAACACTCCTCTTCCATATGACCAGCAGAACACACACTCATCACCAACCCTAACCCGTTTTTCTCCTTCCTTCACCCTTCCAACCTACCAAAATCCAAACTTTGTTCACTTGGACCCCAAAAACTTATGGGGGATTGTCTCAAAACACTTTCCCATCAATTTTCTACACTTTTCCACTGTTAGATTGGGGTCTAAGGCCTGATTTTGAGGTGTTCATCATTTTGGCCGAAAATTTCAGAGTTCTTAGTAAATGCTTAATCTTTGGTTTTCTTTTTGGATTGGTTAGTTTATTAGGTTGCTAGTGATGTGATTAAGTGTTTTTGATGGATGGAAATGCAATAAAACAACCTATGATTCTTGTATGAATTCTAGATGAACAGTATCAGGGGGTTGTTTCTTCATGTTATTGATCATGTTGGTGTGTTTGTTCATGTTAATTGAGTGGTTGTAGTCAGTATTAAGAGGAAACATGTTGATTATGTGAGGAATTGATGTTGAGCTGGTAATGAGAGTATCTGAATGTAAGGAGTATTGTGATTTAGTTGTTTAGATTGGATAGGGAAATGAAGATGTGTGTGCAGCGTGAGAGGATCCATAGAATTGCTTTCAATTATTTTCCATTTGATTCCTTGATTGGTTATGCTTAGTATGACTGTATGGTTTGTGCTTGTTTAGGCGGTACCGGATCGAGCAGTAGAGGCAAGGATATTGTTGGAGAACCGTCGACGCGACGAGAGGTGGGAGTTTATGTTTCATTTGCATAAGCCAAATATTTTGTTTTCAGAATTAAATATGATCAAATGTTTTTGGTTTGAATGGAGGCGTAACTTGACCTATGTTTAACATTTATATTAGAATCATAATATGCTTGCCATGTGTGAATGCATCAACTGTATATTCAAAGCTGAAGCATGCTGACTTGTTTGGTGTATACTTCCCTTGTGAGAGTTGTGTTCATTGTTACCCTTGGTGAGCAGTCCCTTGTGGGTGATTTATTGTGATAATATTATGATGATACATGTGTTATTAAGCATGAGAAGTGAGAAGAGATTTTAAAAAGAAAATATATTGTTCCAGCCCACTTCGAGAAATGGATTAAAAGCATACGAATTTTCATACGTGTTTTGTGACCTACCATACGATGTGATTTTTCATTTCCATATACATGATTCTCATTGTGGCCGAATACTTTGAATATTATTTTGAGATGTTTGGCATCTGTTTTATAAGCTGGAAATGTTTAATTCCATACATGGAATATATGATGAATTTTTCGATTTAATAACCCATACGTGATAAATTCACTATTTGATCACTAACCGATCAGACCTCCCGATTTCCAGTAAGGATCCCGATGATGTTCACAACCTTTTGTAACCCCTTAATGAGTGGTTTTAACCCCGGAAAGTCTTCTTTTGAGTGTGATGAATTGTGCTATGTGTTGTGCAATATGTTTTCGTAAAACAAAAGTACCAAATATAAATATTTTCTAGACACTGTACCGGTAAAAACTTGATCAGGTTAGGTAAGTATATGGAGTCCTTATAGAGAGGACAATTGCTTACTTTGGAGAGGTATGGTTGGATATATGTATGCATATTTAGTGCTGTGTGCATTATGAAGGGAAAGGCCTTACAAATGCTTCATATATATCTTACGACGTTATATCTACATGTGCTCAAAATTGAATGTGATAGCTTGTGTTTCTCCATTAAATTTTGGACAATACTGATGGTGGGGTTTTGTTTATATATAAGCTACAACTGAAAACCATCGGTCGGCGTTTACGTAACCCTTTAGCGGGGGTTACGTGAAAGTGGTTTGTGTCCACCTAATATGTTTTGGGCATAGTAGCCAAATATCAAAGCTGTGATTTATGGATCTCTTGTATTTATTTTCCTTATGCTGTTTGGTGTGTGCACTTAGGATGGAAACATAGAAGAACATGGATTGTAATGGTTTGAATAGGCCCAAGACCCGGTTTTGATTCAGATGTTGTCGGCGTTACAGACAACTCTGGGTCAGATGCAGCAAACAATGCAATAGATACAAATTGCAGCTACTCAGCAACCACAAGGCAAGTACCAATACAGCTTGAACCGGAAGTACAGCAAGAGGTAAGGCAAGCTGATGTACAAGGCGGTAGATTACCAATACAAGTGTCCAAGCTATTGAAGGAGGCAAGGCACTTGGGCTGCCAAAATTTCTATGGCTCGAGTGATGCATTAGTGGCGAAGCTGTGGAAAGACAAGATAGTATTGACAGCTCAGGATCTGAGGATTTCAGTTGAGGATCGAGTCATATTGGCTACCCGCTTACTGGAACGTGATGCAGCTACCTGGTGGGGTACCATAAGGAATCGTTATGGCGGTCAGCCCACGTGGGAAGAGTTCAAAAGGGAGTTTGATTTGCGGTATTTTTCGCCTCATTTTCAGAACAACAAGCAGTCTGAATTTTATATGCTTCGTCAAGGGAACAAGACCGTGGCGGAGTATGAAATGGAGTTCCGGGCACTTGTTCATTTTGTGCCTGAAATTGAACAAGAAATGATTATTTTGGCGAGTCGGTTTGAGCATGGGCTGAATCAGAACATCCGCACTATCATGGGGCCAAACACTAGCACAGACTTTGAGAAATTGGTTGTGGAGGCCGTGAAATCTGAGGAAATAGCACGGGGACAAAGTGGACAAGTCAGTAGATCACAGGACTTTGGTAAGGGAAAGAGCCCCATGAGGTTTGGCAGCCGGTTTGATCGAAGACCAGAAAATAAGAAATACACCCCATATGCTACAACCCCGACTATATTACAAGGAACATCTTCCTTTGTGACTAGAACGCAACCTGCCCACTCGACGTCAAGTTTTAGCAGACCCTCTGGGTATCCGCGATCGCATCCCAACCGCTGTTACACATGTGGTCAGCCCGGGCACTTCGCTAGAGATTGTCCTCGAGACGGCACCGCGAGATCGATGACATATCAGTCGAAAGCCTCAGCAATGTCAACGGTTCAAAGGGCTGGTGTGAGTCAGATAGGCTCACAAGGATCAACGAGACCATCGAGTAGAGCACAGGTGGGACGACCATCTAGTAGCCAGGCTACGAATCAATCTTCACAGTAGCAATCACAATGACCTCAAACACGTCTGTTTACTTTGGCGGAGGCAGAGGCGAGAGCCAATCCAGATGTTGTGACAGGTACACTCATTGTCTTTTCCATACCTGCTAAAGTATTAATGGACCCCGGAGCGAATAGATCCTTTATTGGTCCTAGAGTAGCTGTGAGGGCAGATAGGGAGTTGTCACTCTTAGAGCCACCCATAGAAGTTTTAACTCCATTGGGTGTATTTGGGCTGTTTGTTGCGAATGGGTTCTGCAGAAATTGAGGTTGATCTGATTCCCTTAAATATGAAAGAGATAGATATTATCTTAGGGATGGACGGTTTAGCTAAGTACCGAGCAAGGATGCACTTCTTCACAAAGAAGGTGAAATTCCGTTTGGCGGATGGGTTAGAATACTGTTTCGAAGGTGATCGACGAGTCGTCCCTTCATGTGTCATTTCATGGCTGGATGCCAGGCGTATGATCCACAAGGGTTATTCAGCTTTCTTAGCACATGTTAAAGATTTGACGATTGAGCCGCCGGAGCTGAGCAGAATACCAGTAGTTCAAGATTTTCCCGATGTGTTTCCAGAAGAATTGGCAGGGTTACCACCGGAGAGGGAGATTGAATTTGAGATTGAGTTTTTGCCAGGAACAACTCCTATCTCCATTCTACCATATCAGATGGCATCAATTGAACTGAAAGAGTTGAAGACTCAACTGGAGGACTTAGTAGATCGTGGATTTATCAGACCTAGTGTTTCACCTTGGGGAGCACCAGTTTTGTTTGTCAAGAAGAAGGATGGCATGTTGAGACTGTGTATCGATTACAGGCAACTGAATCAAGTTACGGTGAAGAACCGGTACCCGTTGCCACGCATTGACGACCTATTTGATCAGCTGCAAGGAGCCTTAGTATTTTCCAAAATTGATTTGAGATCCGGTTATCATCAACTGAGGGTTCGTGAGTCTGATGTGCCAAAGACAGCCATCCAGTCACGGTATGGGCATTACGAATTTTTTGTTATGCCGTTTGGAGTGACTAATGTGCCAGCCATGTTTATGGATTTGATGAAGAGATTCTTTCAGGAATACGTAGATCAGTTTGTCATTGTGTTTATTGATGACGTCTTGATCTATTCAAAGTCGGAGGAGGAGCACTTGGTGCATTTGCGGGCTGTGTTGAACAGACTTAGAGCGCAGCAGTTGTATGCAAAATTCACTAAGTGTGAATTTTGGCTGAAAGAAATAGGTTTCTTGGGACATGTGGTATCAGCAGAAGGTATACTTGTCGACCCCAAGAAGATAGAAGCCATTGTGTCATGGGAACCTCCTTGTAGTATCACGGAAATCTGAAATTTTCTTGGTCTGGCTTGCTACTATCGGTGGTTCGTGGAAAACTTCTCCATCTTGGCTGGCCCGTTGACGCGTCTAACATGCAAGGGAGTTCCGTTTGTATGGTCAAAGGCATGTGAGAAGAGTTTTCAGGAAGTGAAGACCAGATTTGTATGGGCACCGGTTCTTACCTTGCCGGTCAGCGGCAAGGGGTACATTGTGTATAGCAATGCATCAAAGATGGGATTGGGTTGTGTGCTGATGCAAGATGGTAAGGTAGTGGCCTACGCATCGAGACAGTTGAGACCGCATGAGAGCAACTACCCGACTCACGATCTTGAGTTGGCTGCGGTGGTGTTGGCACTCAAGATTTGGCGGCATTACCTGTATAGTGAAATGTGCAGAATGTTCGCTGATCATAAGAGTCTCAAATACCTTCTCAGCCAGAAGGATTTGAACTTGAGACAACGGAGGTGGTTGGAATTGATCAAAGATTATGACTTGGTGATTGACTACCATCCGGGCAAGGAAAATGTCGTCGCTGATGCGTTGAGTAGGAAGACATCATCTTCCTTAGCCTATTTTCGCACCGAGTACATGCCTATGTTGATCTGTCTGAGAACATCTAGAGTACGACTTGATAGTGATGACTCTGGGGCATTAATAGCACAGTTGATTGTGAGGCCGACTTCACTAGACGAGATTCAGACCAAGCAACGTGAAGATCCAGTGTTGAGTCAAATAAAGCAACAGTTGGAGGAAGTAGACAGTGGTACTAGTACAGTAAGTGAGTATCGTGTGAGAGAGGATGGTATCCTGACGTTTCGAGGACGAGTGTGCATCCCTCATGACTAAGAGCTGAGACAATTGATTTTGATGAAGGCACATAGTTCGACGTTTGCCATTCATCCGGGCAGGACCAAGATGTACAAGGACTTGCGAGAACAATATTGATGGGCCGGAATGAAGAGGCATATTGCTGAGTTTGTAGAAAAGTGCCTAGTGTGTCAGCAAGTCAAGGCGGAACATCAGAGACCTGCGGGATTACTACAGTCATTACCCATTCCGGAGTGGAAATGGGAGCATGTGACGATGGATTTCATAACAGGGTTGCCGAGATCACAGCGAGTTTATGATGCGATATGGGTGATAGTGGACAGACTGACCAAGTCTGCACACTTCCTCCCCATTAAGGTGACAGATACGCCGGAGAAGTTGGCAGTAAAGTATCTTGACAAGATTGTCAGACTTCATGGCGTGCCAGTGTTGATTGTGTCGGATAGAGATCCAAGATTCACGTCCAGATTTTGGGGGAAACTTCATAGTGCTTTAGACACGCGACTAAATTTCAGCATCGCATTTCACCCACAGACAGATGGACAGTCTGAGAGGACAATTCAAACCTTGGAAGACATGCTTCGAGTATTCGTGTTGGATAGGCAGAAGGCATGGGATCGATGCCTACCGTTAGCTGAGTTCGCCTATAACAACAGTTTTCAAGTGTCTATTGGCATGGCACCGTATGAAGCATTGTATGGCCGACGGTGTCGGACACCTTTGTGTTGGAACGAGGTCGGAGAACGGAAACTGGATAGTCCCGAATTAGTTGAACAAGCAACATAGTTGTTGTTACTGATTCGACAAAGGCTGAAAACAGCGCAAGATAGACAGAAAAATTACGCTGATAATCGCTGGCAAAACTTAGAATTTGCTGTGGGAGACAAATTCTTTTTGAAGGTGGCACCGTGGAAAGGAGTTCTTCGGTTTCAACAGCGAGGCAAGTTGGCACCAAGGTTCATTGGACCTTACAGCATTACAGCCAGAGTTGGACCAGTGGCATACCGGTTGGATTTGCCACCGGAGTTGGAGAAGATCCACAATGTCTTCCATGTATCTATGCTACGAAAGTATACGCCAGATCCGTCCCATGTGTTGGAGTCACCACCAATTGAAATTTCCAACGACTTGTCGTACAAGACGCAGCTTGTTGCAATTGTGGACAGAGCGGTAAAACAATTACGAAATCGCACAGTGCCAATGGTATCCGTGTTGTGGCGTAGCGATGTCATGGAGGAACGGACATGGGAAACCTAGCAGATGATGAGGCGGCAGTATCCACAGTTATTCGACAACTTTAGTGAGTAAATTTCGCGGACGAAATTTTTGTAAGGAGGGGAGGATGTGAGATTCCGTTTATTGTAGTGTCGGTCAGTGCCATCGTAAACAATAGCGTTAGTGCCGGCGGTAGCTCACCGATACTAAGTGGTTGGTTGTGAACACGGCTGTAGGAAGCCTTTAAGTAACCCATAGTACATCTGAGAGTGTTTAAGTATGAATGTGAGTGAAATAGGTTAGACGATCGAGGTTGAGTCAGTGGAAAACAAACCAGGTTGATTTGGTCCGTTTTGTGCGACCGCGAGCCGTTTGGGCCAAAATTTTGTGTATTGGGCTGTTGCCAATTTTTTTCCATTCCCAGCCTTTATGTTATGGTTTTATATACACAAAGAAGTTGTTGGACCCAAAACCCATCAGCCCAAGCTCACACTTCATCCTTTAAACACTCCTCTTCCATAAGTGACCAGCAAAACACACACTCATCACCAACCCTAACCCGTTTTTCTCCTTCCTTCACCCTTCCAACCTACCAAAATCCAAACTTTGTTCAATTTGACCCCAAAACCTTGTGGAGGATTGTCTCAAAACATTTTCCCATCAATTTTCTACACTTTTCCACTGTTAGATTGGGGTCTAAGGCCTGATTTTGAGGTGTTCATCATTTTGGCCGAAAATTTCAGAGTTGTTGGTAAATGCTTAATCTTTGGTTTTCTTTTTGGATTGGTTAGTTTATTAGGTTGCTAGTGATGTGATTAAGTGTTTTTGATGGATGGAAATGCATGAAAACAACCTATGATTCTTGTATGAATTCTGGATGAACAGTATCAGGGGGTTGTTTCTTCATGTTATTGATCAAGTTGGTGTGTTTATTCATGTTAATTGAGTGGTTGTAGTCAGTATTAAGAGGAAACGTGCTGATTATGTGAGGAATTGATGTTGAGCTGGTAATAAGAGTATCTGAATGTAAGAAGTATTGTGATTTATGGATAGGGAAATATAGATGTGTGTGCAGCGTGAGAGGATCCATAAGATTGCTTTAAATTATTTTCCATTTGATTCCTTGATTGGTTATGCTTAGTATGACTGTATGGTTTGTGCTTGTTTAGGCGGTACCGGACCGAGCGGTAGAGGCAAGGATATTGTTGGAGAACCGTCGACGCGACGAGAGGTGGGAGTTTATGTTTCATTTGCATACGCGAAATGTTTTGTTTTCAGAATTAAATATGATCAAATGTTTTTGGTTTGAATGGAGGTGTAACTTGACCTATGTTTAACATTTATATTAGAATCATAATATGCTTGTCATGTGTGAATGCATCAACTGTATATTCAAAGCTGAAGCATGCTGACTTGTTTGGTGTATACTTCCCTTGTGAGAGTTGTGTTCATTGTTACCCTTGGTGAGCAGTCCCTTGTGGGTGATTTGTTGTGATAATATTATGATGGGTAAGCGGAAATCCTTAAATTCAATCAATGAATCTATAACACACAAGTCCCATAGGGATCCAAATAACCAGCGAGTGAACCTCCAATATAATTTGGAAACAACAAGCAAAGGAGGAATCTTGAGAAACCAGAAAGTAGTCCAATCAATATTCATATTATATGCGTAAACAACCAAGGAGACAAGTATGCAAAAGTGATGCAATATCACCCCGCCGTGCAGCCTTGATTCCCACACACTGGTTCCACGAACAGTGAATGTACCTAAGCTTGAAAAAAGGTAAAAACAACAGGATGAGATTACAAGAATTTTAGTGGGGTCACAGCATTATAAGATCTACAGAAATCTTAAACAAACATCTCTCAAACAACATCAGATCATCCTTACTCATCTAAAGGTATCACGCAATTCAAGAGTCAACCCAAAGGGTTAAGGCTGGAACTAAGGCTGAGGGTGGACTACAAACACTTCTGAAAATCAGAAGTACACAGGTAGGAAAACTCATCAGGTTACTCTTGGCAGTAGGAAAAAGAAAGGCCATCCCCTTCCACCTGTGTTGTCCAAGGCTTTGCTGCACAAAGGGTAAAAGGTTAACACACAAGCTAATCAGCAAGCCTACTCATCTTACTAGCGCATAGGACAAGCATTTAGCCAGCACACAGGACTAGACATCATAACCAGCACAAAGGATTAAGGCATCTTGCCAGCACACAAGACAATGCATCTAACCTGCACAAAGGACTAGGCATCTAGCCAGCACATAGGACCAGGCATCCAGTGCGCGCAAGGTGAGGATTACCACCCATACGACTCCCTTACAAGTAAGAGCTCCGCCCCTACCAAGGAGCATCATCGCTTATCCCGAATGGCCATCGGAACAGGATCCTGACACACAAACAAGCATATACAGGCAAACACAAAGCACAATACCAAAACAAGATATTCTCAATCATGTAAGAACACATTTAATTTGTTCAAAGCACACAATACATGCAAATTAAGCACTCATAACCTAACTCAAGGGTTTGGTATGGCCTAAGTAAACATATCTTAATCCCAATTCATGCATATACCATATAATCAATACGCATGCAAAAATATCAAGGGTATGCATTGAAAATGACAAACAAGCAACAAGGATCTCTGAAGAAACTAACAAGGTATAGATCCTACCTCGCTTGTCTCCGAACAAAAAGTTATTCCTTTGCCTTTATTTAATAGATCCGAACCACCTATACAATCCAATTCCTTACCAATTCCACTTACCAAATCTATCAGAAAACAGTGATCAGATGTCGCAGGTGCCTCCCCCTTGGATGTGTGATGTGATAGCCAAGAACATAACAAAATTCAACCTGAATTATCATCCCAATTAACTATGTATACTTCGGCTTAAAGCATAGAACACAAGAAAAATTTTGATTTTATGCATACAAGGTGTAAGGGTTGCGATTTCATGTTAACAAAGAAAGATTAGGTGTTTACAACTTGTACAATTAAATGAAACAAGATCATAATCCAATAGGTTAATCAATTGATCAAGATAGGCAATAATAAGGCAAGAGTAGGGCATTCTGATTCCATGTATAGAGAAGATTCAAAGGATGAATTCATGATTTTACAACATGAATGAATACTAAACAATCATATAAAAAAGAGGAACTACAACAGAAATCAGTCAAAGGTAGAATCGCACAATTTTGAAACCTAATCCTGCCGAATTGCGACCTAACTTATGACAAAGAAAAACTAACCTCCAGATAAAAACCTTATTTGTTTTGGAAAGAGGATGGAAAGGGCTTTCCAACAAGCTATTATTTGCAAGAATCCGAAAAATGATGAAAGAGTTATGCTATTTCGAAGTTCAATCAGATTTTGGGAATTCCGCTGAATTGTGATATAACTTTTGACAAAAAAAACTATCCTCCACAAAATAACCCAAGATGGTTGGAAAGAGAACAAAAAGATCTTTCCAACAAATAATTATTTTCAAGAATCCGTCAAAGTATGAGAGAGTTATGCTTGTTTGAAGTTTAAACAGATTTCGGTAAAAATACGGAGGTGTAGGATTTTTGGCTGGACGAATTTTGTGTATTTTTTGTGTGAGGTTTAAGTGTGGCCCGCTTCCTTTTTATATAGGATGGTTATGGGATTAATTTACCTAATTTAAAGATTAGATTAAAGTAAGATAATTATCAGAATTAAATTCTATAATTATCCTCCGTTAATTTTAGGGATTTTATTTTCTAAGATAATTATCAACCAATAAAAATTCAAATCAAAGAGAATTAATATCAGAAATAATTACTGGACATTCCTTACTAGTTTCAGTCATCACACATCCTCTTCTCTATGGACAAAATGATATTTTCACCTGTACTGGCTTTTGGACTTCTAGGACTGAAAATTTGAGGTCTCACATAGGTATATTCGTTGTTTGTGGTACTAGTGTGTGAGAATCAAGGCTGCACGGCGAGATGATATCATATCACATTTGCATAATTGTTCCTTAATTACCTGTGGATATAACATAGAATTCAATTGGACCACTTTCTGGAATTTTTGAATGTCTACTTTGTTTGCTTGTTACCAAAATTTATTGGGGGTATGCCTATTAGACTTTGAGATCCCTATGGGACTTGTATGTTATGGTACCTTTGCTGAATTATAAAGACTTTCACTGAAATTTCCATTCACTCCGTTTATTACCAGAATGTGATTGTCCAATATCATCATGCTCCAAACTTTAAAAACTTTAAGAATGTGTGATGACCCACTTCGATAAAAGCTTAATCAAGTTAGGTAAGTATATGGAATCCTTATAGAGAGAACAGTTGCTTACCTTGATAATATTATCACAACAAATCATAATGTTATCAGTGCAGGTGAAAAGACGATTTTACCCCTGAAGGAAAGGATGTGTGATGGCCGAAATTGGTAAGATTGTTTAGTAAATTATTTTGTTTCTAATTCCTTTAGATCTAGGTTCTTGTAGATGAGTAATTGCCTTAGGAATCATCCTTAAGGCTAGATAGTTGCCTTATAGATTAAAGTCCCTAAAAATAGGGGAAGATAATTAAAGAGTTTAGAGTTTAGTTATCTAGTAAATTATCCTATTTAGATAAAGTGATTAAAGTAGTAATCATAATTCTATACCCATTCATTATAAATAGGAAGCCAACCTCACAAAGAATTATTCATAGAAAACCTACAAATTTCGTATAGGCTTAAAACCCTATACCTCCCTATAGCCACCATAATTTGCAGAAACTTCAAACCAGCATAACTCACTCATCGTTCGTTGGATCTCTGCGAGTAATAGCTTGTTGGAAAGCTCTCTTCATCCTCGTTCCAACCATATTTTTATTTTTGTCAGGAAATCAGTATTTCGTTGTCTAAAGTCACTTTGAAAATCGGCGGCGGAATTAGGTTTCCGCCAAATCTTCTTAAACTTAAAAATAGCATAACTTTCTACTCGTTTGTTGGAATCTTGCAAATAATATGTCGTTGGAAAGATATTTTCATTCGCTTTCCAAAAATATATAAATAGCAGCTTTTATGTAAATATTTCGTTGTAAGTCGAGACGAAATCGTCTTATGCCCTACTTTTAGCAATAGGTTTTGCATAGTTAATTGGAATGGTAAATTCAGGTTGAATCTTGATAAGTTCCTGGCTATCACATCACACATCCAAGGGGGAGACACCTGAGATTTCTGATCACTGGTTTTCTGATAGGTTTGGTGAGTGGTATTGGTAAGGAAATAAGGTATTCAATTGATTATTGAATATGCATGCTTAGTTTGTTCTTGTCTTTGCCTGGTGATATTATAGGTGGTTCGGATTTACTTAATAAAGGCAAAGGATTAGCTTATTATTCAGAGACAAGAGAGGTAGGATCTATGCCTCTATAACACACAAGTCCCATAACAAAATTTGGGGTCTTACATCCTCCCCTCCTTATAAGAATTTCGTCCTCGAAATTTTCAACATAAGTACCTAATCAAACAAGTAAGAAAATTTTGCATGCATAGACTCCTCAGTCTCCCAAGACTTCTCCTCAATTTGGCCATTACGCCAAACAATTCGTACCATAGGCACGCTTCGACTGCGAAGCTGTCGAACTGACCGATGTAGTATGGCAACTGGCTGTAAGGGATAGGATAGGTCTTCAGCAACTTCAACTAGCGATTCTTTAAACACATAAGCAGGATCTCGCATATACTTTCTTAGCATTGTAATGCGAAATACATTGTTTTCATTTGCTTAATTAATATCAGGTAGTTCTCCATCTTTTGAGTCATCAAAAGTCTCAATCTGGTCATTGCCCAACACGTATCCATCTTTACAACTTAAGCCTTTCTCTGAAAAATCTGCTCTTAACACAGTTGAGAATGGTTCAGCTTCCACATCAGAAAGTATCCCTCTTTCAGAATATGCTTTGGTAAAATTCTCTCTTTAGTTGTTCTCCGAACAACCCTTTGTCCTGCTCCCAACAACAGAGCTTTCCCAATGGCAGATCTCTGCACCCATCTGTCAGCCGCAAATTTATTGACAGAAGTGGCATGTTGCTCATAGGTTAGTGGCGACACCCAATAAGCCCAACTCCACCAAAGTTTTGCCTTTCCGGAATAATAAATCCACCCAATAAGAATATAATCAACAGTGCTGCTGATCCATATACACTCGCTCGTTCTAGACCGGCATGAAGCTGATTATTTACTTTCTTATTTTCCTGTTTCATGTTCAGCATCTCTCCTTGAAATTTAGCAGCCTGGTATAGAGATATCTCTGGCTCTGAGGAGGCATCCATGTATTCCTCGAAAGATATTTTGGTGGTAACTCTGGCCATAAGTGCGCATCTTGATAAGGACGCTTCTGAATTTATAATATTCTGGTAAGCTCTCATGCCAGAATGCAACTTCCTCACAGCTTCCCAACCTTCACAAATGGAGGCGCACTAGGTGTTGAAAAATTTCTTCTTCTTCTCTTTTTTTTTTTTTTCTTTTATGAGTTCTCAATCAGATTGTATAAGATACAGTTCAGTGATATCTCTTGAACAAACAAGTTCACAATCTGACGACGTTTTGGTGGTAACTGCTCCAGGTAAGCTTTGCCGTCAACCACCACCAGTCTGACAGTGGCAGTTCTCTTTGCCAGATCTTTGGGAATCTCCATGGCCACGTAATGTAAAAAGGTTACTTCACATGCAGACCTCTGCCCATCTTCTTTACGAGATTTCCACAAAATTACTGATTCTTCTTAAGCACGAGTTTTCCTTGTTTAAAGTACTCCTTCATGATGATGAGCCAGCAAAACCTTCACTTGCTCCCTGCCATCTAGCTGCGAAATCCAACGTTTCCCTTACAGTAAGCTCCGCAATGTGGTTGTCTGTTTGACTTATGTATGCAGAAGTCCTTTTAACAATAAATTGATTTAGCTTCTCCCCGTTGTATGTAATGCTGCCAGTTCTCTTTGAAGTTCTCGTCAAGCTTCCCTGCAAGAGCTCAAAGCAAACTCTTGCTTCTCTTGCAAGTTAACCAAGCTATCCTTTCATGATTTGCCCTAGGGAAATTGATGATAAACTCCCCAGGCTTTTGCACAGCCTTCACAATCAATAATGACAGTCACCATTACGGATTGTTTATGACTCAAGTTCAATGCGTATGATGGTGAGCTGCGGTCGTGGCTAGTGTGACCTTTGCAGTCCATGGTGTAACTATTGCTGTCCAAGGTGTAACCCATGTATCTTTTATAGAAACTTTACTCACTTTCGCTCCCCTAGCCAAGATCATCTCTGTTTCCCAAACAACAGTTTATTCAATTGATGCATGGTTTACCGCAGGAAAGCTGCTGTACTTTCTTTCATTTGTTTCTTTCGGTGTATCTCTTCCTTTACGCTTCCTTGGCTTTCTTCGTTATTGGGGTCATTGACACCGATATCTGGCCAGAGCACCAGAGCTTTCACGACAACGACCTAGGCCCGACCCCTACAAAATGGCGTGGAACGTGCACTGCCACCCCAGACTTTCTCTCCACCTTGTGCAACCACAAGCTCATTGGCGCATGCTTCTTCTCTAACAGTTAAGAAGCCACCAACGGCAGGATGAACGAGACTACTGAGTTCCACTCCGCTCATGACTCTGACGGCCACGGCACCCACACCGCATCCATTGCAGCTGGCCGTCATGTGTTCCCTGCATCCACCTTGGGCTACGCTCGTGGGGTAGCCGCTGGAATGGCACCAAAACCGAGACTTGTGACTTCTCTTTCTTTCATCAGTTCCACCAGTGCTCAGAGTACCATTCTGCTTTGCATGACCGTTTCCACCATCTTCAGAAATATGAGCACATTTTTCGGCACTAAAAAGTTTATTTTTCTTTCTCTTTGAGCTGTGAAGTTCCTTTGACTCCTTCCTCTTCTTCGAAAATGAGCTCTCCTGCAGAACCTTCTTAGACAACACTTCCTCCTTGATCAGTTCTTTCTCAGTAGAGATGCTGCTCTGTGGTGGTCTACTAGGGTTTTAATTCTCTGCTACTGCTTGCGCATGGTGCACCCGTCCTCCTCTTGGTCCTTGTATGCCTATCCATTGCACACGCAAGGTTGAAAGTACGCTCCAGAGAGGGCATGGGAATGGTAGTTGGCTTGAGGAACTCCTCATTGATATCCTTCTTCGGATCTGTAATCTCTGAAGAATTTGACCATCTCTTCCTCTGAAATACCATGATCTTTCATGTAACACTCAACACTCGAAACCACATGCTTCCTTTTTGCTGCTCCAACTCGTGGGACACTGTGTCATCCATAAGCCATGTAACACTTCTGGCCTTCTGGGAGCTCTAGTAAGTTGGCAATGACTGGCAGCAAAACCGGAGCTTTGACAAGCCACTGGCGGAGAGCGCGGTCTTGGACAGCTTCTGGACCCCGAGGAGCAAGGTGAGGGAAAAATTGATCAGTATCACGGTCACGTCTATATTGAATAAGGGGGCGGAATTCTTCAAGTTCGCTTGGGCCGATCACTCTTGGAGCTGGAGTTGCAGTATTCTTTATGGCAATCCTCTCTTCTATCTGTGGAAGGCACAGAGCAGCCTAAGAACGAAAACCGCCCCTCTCTTTCTCTCTCTCCCTATCTTAGCTGACGAACCGTCAAACCTGCAATTCTCTGAATTTGACTTGACTTTGATATGGACCCACTAGTTGCTCTAGTCGCTGATCGTTCTCCTCAATCAGTGCATCGATGAGCTCTATCTGCTCGCTTGAATGAACTGGAGTGCTCTCGTCTTGCACAGGTGGCATAGGTGGCACGGAAGGATGGTTATCTTGAAGAGAAGGATTGTAGTGGTAAGTTGGACCATCATTCGCCGTATTTAAGGCTGGACTGTCGTAGTCAAAGTAAGAACCTGCATCTTCCCCCCTTGTAAATAGAGATAGGGGATCATCATGATCATTTGGTTGAGCAGCACCTCTTGTAGCCATCTCGGCAGCACCTTCTGTAGTTGTACGATGGTACTGGCTCCAACCATCATTCACGCCTGTAGTAACATCGTTCCCAACTGTAGCAAACTGTCGAGCTTGATTGTCCCTTGAAGCATCTGTGGAAGACCAGGAATCTGAACAAATCGTATCGGTTCTCAACCTCCGCCTGTAGCTGAGTCGGCGCTTTCTCATGTCTCCAAGGCACTCGTTACACTAGTTCTAATTGCTGTTTCAGTTCACTTCCTCGTTTAAGGAGTAGCAGTCAATCATCCTCTCTTCCTAGTTGCTGGAAAATTTATGAGGAAGAACTTTCAAATGCCCTCCCCAACCCGCCCTACGTGCTCTCCCCTTCACCAACCCAATGTCTCAACTCACCAACCCTGCCCCTCTCCTCAACCCCAACGGCCCGGTCGAGGTCCTGTTGGGACTCCAGCCACCTTCCATTCATCTTCTCAGGTCGTTCGGGACAGTCCGAGACCTGCTACTGCTCAGTGGGAACCAACACAGGTGTTCAACCCAGATCGTTACACCTCTTACTTCATAGAAGACATTCCTGCCCAATGGAATTCTAGCAGGCTCTTTAAGGCAATTGCTGAGATCGAACCTGTCGCGGACGTGTTTATATCAACTCGCAAGTCTGTTAGAGGTTTCCGCTTTGGCTTTGCCAAGTTTGTCCGATGTGGGGTTCAGGAGGATGCCCGACAGAGGAGGCTCAATCATGCATTTAGCGACCGTTACCGGATGCGTTTTAATGTAGCTCGTTACAGCCTCAGGGCAGGACACCGCCGTACTGTCATAGAGGGTACTGAACTTCGCAGTGCCGCTGTTGCGCCCAACAAGCCATGGCGGGAGCGTGATAGCCGAACATATGCAGAAGTCACTAAGCTGACATTGTCTCCAGAAGGTGTGGACCTGATCGTGGAGATCCCTTCGCATGGTGGTCTTCAGGAGAAGCTGCAGAGGAGTGCTGTTGGGTCCTTCACTGGAGGATCTTTTGACAAGGATTCTCTACCTAAGGGTGTCGCCTGTGCAGAGATGGGGGGCCATCGCTGTCTTCTCACATTTGCCACTGCCGAGTCAATGTGTCATGAACTGAGCTCTAATATCCGGTATTGGCAAGGTTTATTCTTTGACATCCATCCATGGCAGTCAGACGATACAGGTTTCAAAAGATTATGCTGGGTGAAGCTAGTTGGTATTCCTTTGCATGCATGGTTTGCAGAAGCCTACAGGCAAATCATTCAACCAATAGGGTCCTTGGTACAGGTTCATCATAAAACAGCCACCTGGGATTGTTTAGATGCTGTTGTCTTGCAGGTGGAGACCATCAGCTCCTCACCAGTCAAGGAAAGTTTGAAGCTCATGGTTGCTGGTAAACTATTCCCTGTGACCATTGTAGAAATTCCAGACAGTGATGTTGTGGTGCCCGAAGTCAGCAAGAAGGCACCCGTGGGGGCTGGGTACAGTTTGTTGTCGGCTGGGCATCTCAGCAATTCTTGTGTAGGCGCAAGGCAGGAGAAGCCTGAAGAAGACAAGGGTAGCACGTTTTCTGGAACTTGTCGGCTGGTGGATATAGGTATGGGTGAGGGTAAGCTTGGTGCAACTAAAAGGGGTGGTGAAGTGGGTCCAGTACAACCCCCACCAGGTCTATTGGAGACTCAACACAATCTGGTGCATATTTCTCCCCACGTGTTACCAACTAATGCAGGACGAGATAGTCCTTCTCTGCAAAGTGAGGGCTATTTGAGTAATCTCACAGCCCCAAACTTTTCTAACGGGTCAGGAGACAAGGACGCAAGTGGAATGCCTCATTTTACTCGCAGAGCAACCTCCGAATGCTTGCTTGCAGATGACCAGGTTGATTTCACAGGGTTGTATGAGGAAATGGCTTTTGCTAAGATGAGGAAGGCAGGCATCAAAGCTTCATATCTTGGAGTCAAGGGCCGGGCAGCTGATACTCGGCTAGGTAAACCGAAAAAGCTCAAACATATCAAACCCACTGGAAGCCTATCTTCCGGTAGATCCAGCCAACAGGTGGCGTGCCAGGTCTATCAACAGGTTGACGATCCCTCTTTCCTGCTGGCGACCCACGACCAGGACGCTGCTGTCCTACCTCGGCCCTGTTCCAGAAGTCCTGAACTCGAAAGTTGTCCAGTTGACGTGGAGACACAGCATTCTATGGATGTCTTGGACACACTGGGGCTCCGTTGCAAGCAGACAAAAGCTGCGATTCGCCGCAAGCTAAAAGCCCGGATTATAGAGGAAGGGGAGGAGTGGTCAGCTCACTGCACTTAGCAGAGCATTACAGGTTAGTTCGGCCATGGGGTTTCTTCCATTTTGTAATGATTAATTTGGCTATGTGGAATGTACGAGGATGTAGAGGAAAGCTGAAAGGGCGTCAGATTACTAATTTGATCCATAGGGAACAGCTGAGTGTTCTGTTTTTATGCGAAACGAAACGCGAAAATTTTACAGATCGTTCAGTAAGTCGATTGTGGCGTGGGCAGCATGTTCAGTGGGCGGCTATTGATGCACAGGGACAGGCGGGAGGCATTGTTTGTCTATGGGATGATGAGCGAGTGCAGACTCTCGGGATAGAAAAATTTGACAGATGGTTATTATTGAAGATGAGGTTACGGGTATCAGGGTTTTCTTTTATCTGTGTCGGGCTACATGCTCCTAATGTGGTGGCTGAGCGTAGTATTCTTTGGGCTGAGTTATACAGCAGGAAATCTGTGGATACAAGTCCATGGGTTGTTCTAGGTGACTTCAACGAAGCTATTCATGAATCGGAGAGGATCGGAAGCTCTTTTAATGGTGCTGCGGCTCATCGATTCTTGACATTTACCAATCAGATGGGGCTCATCGATATGCCCCTTTTGGGTAAAGAGTTCACCTGGTTTAACGCTCAGAGTGCCTCAAGGATTGATCGGGTTCTGGCATCGCCAGCATGGTGTGTTCATTTTGGCAATCACAGGTTGTATGCTGGCGATAAGGGTCTGTCGGATCATGTTCCAATAATTCTGAAAGATACTTCCTATTTCTGGGGCATTAGGCCTTTCCGCTCATGGGATGTGTGGTGGGATGACAAGCAGTTTTTGGGTCTGGTTGCGACCTTATGGCAGGAGGCAGGCATCCGTTTTCCTGGGGCTTTTACTGTCATAAAGAAGCTGGCTTTTCTCAAACAGCAACTAAAGGTGTGGCATAAAAATGTTTTTGGGAAGATGGAGACTCGGCTGAAGGGACTTTTGGCTGAGCTTGACTCATTAGATCAGAACCGCAGGGATTGGGCACCTGGCTCGCGGATACGGTATCAAGCTTTACAGTGTCAAAAATGGGAGTTGAAGAAGACGATGGAGGCCATGTGGCGGCAAAAATCTAGACAACACTGGCTCAAATTGGGTGACAAAAACAGCAAGTTCTTTCACTGTTGTGCGTCCATACGAAGATGTTCTAATTTCATTGGCGCTGTGACGATCAACGGTGTGGTTAAATGTACACCTCCGGAAATCAGAACTGAAGCGGTTCGACATTTCCAGTCCGTTTTTGCCTCTGACAGCACCAGGTTGTTGGGATTGGGCCAGCTTAGTCTTCCTCGGATTTCTCCCAACGCAGCATCCATTCTTGAAGGTCCCTTCTTGGAAGCTGAAATAAAGCGAGCTGTTTGGGATTGTGGCAGCCATAAGGCCCCGGGTCCAGACGGCTTTAATTTTTACTTTCTCAAGAAGGCGTGGGCTGTAATTGGTGGTGACATTTTAACAATGGTGCAGGAATTTTATTCCAGCGGAGAGCTGCCTCGTGGTATCAACAATAGTTTTATCATGTTAATCCCCAAAGTGCTAGGCGCAGCAGATTTTAATTCCTACCGACCTATTAGTCTTATTAATAGCTTGTACAAAATCATTGCCAAGCTTCTGTCTACACGGCTCAAGAAGGTGATGGAGCAGCTTATATCCCCTTTTCAGACCGGCTTTATGGAGGGTCGGTATATCGCTGATTCCATCATGATTGCCAATGAAATCGTTCATTCCATGAAGAGTTCTAAACAGAGAGGATGGTGCTTCAAATTAGATTTTCAAAAGGCGTATGATTCGGTGGATTGGCTTTTTCTATTAGAGGTGATGGAGCAGATGGGTTTTGGTGTCCGATGGCGACGTTGGATTCACACGTGCATCTCCACAGCTCGTTGTTCCATCTTAATAAATGGGGCACCTACTGATGAGTTTGCTATCGGTAGAGGGTTGAGACAAGGAGACCCAATGTCCCCGCTATTGTTTAATCTCGCGGTGGAAGTTTTATCACGCCTGATAGGTGCTGCAACGGAGTGCAATTTGTTTCAAGGAATAAATATAGGGAACTTACGGCTGACGCATTTGCAATACGCGGATGATGTTATTCTATTCACTCAAGGCGACCAGCAGGGACTACTTGGTTTAAAGCGACTATTGCGCTGTTTTGAGTTACTGTCCGGCTTGAAGATTAATTTCTTTAAATCAGGTTTGGTTGGAATCAATGTGCCATTTGGGGAGGTTAGGGACATGGCGACTACACTTCACTGTCGGTTACAGTCCTTGCCATTACAATATCTAGGGGTACCTCTTGGAGCCAATCCACGGCGGCAAAGTACCTGGGCTCCGGTACTCGCTAAATTCAAAAGCAAACTGGCCTCATGGAAGGGCTCCCTGCTTTCTATGGGGGGACGGCTCACTTTGTTGAAGTCAGTGCTGAATAGCATACCAGTTTACTATATGACCTTCTTCCGGATGCCGGTGGGAGTGCGAAAGGAATTTGAGAAATGGATGCGGCGATTTCTATGGGCTGGACAGGTGGACAAGCGGTGTTTGTGCAAAGTTAGTTGGTCGGTTGTAGTGAGACCGACAGCTAGGGGTGGTGCTGGATTGGGCTCTTTGAAGCTGCGAAATGATGCATTGTTAATGAAGTGGAGCTACAGATTGGCAACAGATACTTGTTCACTGTGGAGCCAGGCAATAGCTCAGAAATACCACCCCAAACTGCGGTATGACGGTGTTGTCAGTGCTGTAACTGCAGGCTCCGCTATCTGGCAAGGAATTGTGCAGACGAGCACCTCCACATTACCAAATGGTCAGTGTTTCTCAGCTTTGTATCATTGGAGATTGGGGAAAGGAGATTCCATTGCTTTTTGGTATGATGTTTGGTGTAGCCCAGTACCTTTAAGGGAATTATTTCCTCGCTTATATGAATTATCACTGGATAAGGAGGGGCCAGTGTGGCGATTTGGGACACTGGTTGGGATGGCCTGGAGGTGGTCCTTCCTTTGGCGGCGACGACTCTTCGTGTGGGAGGACGCGGAAGTTGGGCGCCTATTGTCCATGCTGGCTGGACTCAGTCCGTCCCACGTAGAAGAAGATTTGCTATTGTGGGGATCCCCATCGCGTCCTTTTTCAGTGAGGCATTGTTACGCTTCCCTAGCAGAATGTTTCCTCTCACCCACTGACCACCACATTCCAAATGTCTGGAGCAAACCGGGTGCCCCTAAATGGCAAGCATTCCTATGGCTGGCATGTAGGGAGAAGCTTACAGCAAAAGCACACTTAATCCGCCTAGGTCTGTTACCTGATTCAGATAGACATTGCGAGGCTTGTGGAGCAGTAGAAGGGGATTCCAATCATATAGTGCTTGACTGTAGAGTGGCATGGACATGTTGGTCGCTTTTGTTCAAGCGATGGGGCTTCGTTTGGGTCCAACCGCGATCCATGGCAGACTTATTTGTGCATTGGGATGGCTATCCCATTCCCAGCCGATGGAAAGACTTGTGGTACGTCTTGCTATTTTCTCTTGCGTGGAGCATTTGGTTGGGTAGAAATCATAGGATTTTCAGGAATGAAGATAGTAGTGCTGCTGATATGTTTTATGATGGTCTCCGACATGGTTTTTGCTGGGCAAAGTTCAATCTGCAGGATGTATGTATTGATAGTCTAGATCTGCTAGCCTCAGGAGATTTTGTTTCTTTGTTGGGTCCTTAGAATATGTTGCTTTTGCTGGGTTCATAGCTTGTATACCAACTGCTCTGCTGCATGGGTTTTGATGGGCACGGACCAACTTGCAGAGTGTTTCTAATGATAGTCTGGAGATGCTAGCTTCAGGGGACTTTGGTGGTTTGTTCAGTACGTGGTTTGCATGCCAACTGCAGGTCTGGGTATGCCGGTTGTTGCTCAATGGTTTCTACTGGGGAAGGCTACTATTTCTGTCATTGCATTGCCAGTTTGGAGGTTCTGACTTTGGTTTCCTTGCTGGATTTGCAGTGCTTTGGTGTTTGTTTCCTTCTGTTTATTATGCTGGTACAATGCTCCATTGTCCAGCCTTTATGTACTCTTCTTACTTATTACTCTTTAATATACATATCGATAATTTTCAAAAAAAAAAAAAAAAAAGGAGTAGCAGTCAAAGTGGCAGGAGCAGTAGCACTTTTGACTCGTTTAAGGGATTGTATACTGTTACTCTTTTGTTTCCCTTCACCCGAGAGCTCTTCCTGTTGAGCTTGAGCTGCGACTTCACCGGCTGGTACTTCTTCTTCATCCTTACGGCAATGTCAAGAACAACTTTTATCTCCTTTGTTTCAGACTTTTTCTTTGAACAGCGCACATGTGAGATTCATCGACAATCAGAGGAGACCATTCTCGTTCAAGCACGCGTGTCCTCAAATGCTTCATCTATGAAACAGCCAGCAATAGCAATTGCCAGTGTTTTCGGAAGCATGCAAATCAGCTCTTCGACCTTCTCTTCAGTCAAATGCTCTAGTCTCAAACGCTCCCATCGACCAACGCGTGAAAATTTTTTTTTTTTTTGGATACCATTAAGTTATAACTTGTTTCTGTTCGGTCTAAATCTCAGACCTACCCCGTTGGTCCCTTTGTTGCCTTGAGCGTGCCATACTACTCGATTACACCTTTACTACTCAATATATACTAAATACAATACTAGTAAAAGAGTGGTACCTGGTGGAGAGGCATGCACCGGACGATATACATATGCTGGAAAACAATATACAAATTTCGGAAATCACATGCACACAGGCTATGCACACTTGGCAATGACATTAACACTCATAGAAATCATTAACAAACATCAAGCAAGCATAGACTCACACATCATCAATCATATGCATATACATTCGGTAATGACAAGAAAGACATATGAAGGCATATGAACAATCAGCATATTAGTTTATGATTCCTATCATTTAACCTTACAACTTAATCCCGTTTTAGCCTTAGTTCCCTTTTAGTATTAGCCCCTAGGGGAGTGAGTTCTTACCTGAAATCACAAAAATCAACAATAAGTGAGCATATAACAAATTATATTTCCCTAAACCATGCTCCGCTACCAAACTTGTAACGACCCCAATTCCTAACTATTATTAATTGCTCCGATTAAGGTCATTACCGCCGTGAAACCCAAATAAGCCTCAACAACACCTAAGACCTATTAGAATTCCACAAGGCTACTCATAAGATATCAATTTTAAGCTTGTTTATTTTGTTGCTTATCGATCAATTGGAGCATTATATTGGACACATATTTTGGTAACATACAGAGTAAATAAAAACATCAGCGGAAGTCTTAAATTAACCCATTGGGTTCATAACACACAAGTCCCATAGGGATCCAAATAACCAGCAAGAAATTCATCAACCAAATTTCGGAAATAGCAAGCCAAACGAATGCTTAAACATAAACCAGAACAATGTCCAATCTTTCAAGTTATATGTGCAAGTAACAAGTATGAAAATGTGATGCGATATCGTCCCGCCGTGCAGCCTTGATGTCACACAGTGGTACCACGAACAGTGAATGTACCTAAGCCTGAAAAAATGGTAAAAAAACAACGGTTTGAGATTACAAGAATCTCAGTAGGGTCACAGCATCATAAGATCTACGGAATCCCTAGGAGCATCGGTAAGTACCTCTCCTCTCACTAGGAGCATCAGTGCTTACCCTGCCTGGCCAGAGGACAGGATCCTGACACAGACAAAACACGTACAAGCACACACAGGCAAGTACAAAGCATAATACCACAACAGGGTATCCTCAATCATGTCAGGAAACAATCAACACATCCAATTCATATAACAATAGCATCCCAAGCACTCAATGCCTAACTCAGGGGTTCGATATAGTCTAGGAGATTCATATCTCATTCTGAATTTCATATTCACAGCATCTAAACCAATCACAAACAATACAACAAAGGCAGGTAACAAAAACATCAAATAAGAGCAAGGGTTTTCTGGAGAAACCGATGAGGCATATATCCTACCTCTCTTGTCTCTGAACAATAAGCTAATCCTTTGCCTTTATTAAGTAAATCCGAACCACCTATAATATCACCAGGCAAAGAGAAGAACAAACTAAGCATGCATATTCAATAATCAATTGAATACCTTATTTCCTTACCAATACCACTCACCAAACCTATCAGAAAACCAGTGATCAGAAATCTCCGATGTCTCCCCCTTGGATGTGTGATGTGATAGCCAGGAACTTATCAAGATTCAACCTGAATTTACCATTCCAATTAACTATGCAAAACCTATTGCTAAAAGTAGGGCATAAGACGATTTCGTCTCGAATTACAACGAAATATTTACATAAAAGCTTCTATTTATATATGGTTGGAAAGAGAATGAAAATATTTCCAACGACATATTATTTGCAAGATTCCAACAAACGAGTAGAAAGTTATGCTATTTTTAATTTCAAGAAGATTTGGCGGAAACCTAATTCCGCCGCCGATTTTCAAAGTGCCTTTAGACAAAGAAATACTAATCTCTTAATGAAAACCAAACTATGGTTGCAACGAGGATGAAGAGAGCTTTCCAACAAGCTATTACTCGCAGAGATCCAACGAACGATGAGTGAGTTATGCTGGTTTGAAGTTTCTGCAAATTATGGTGGCTATAGGGAGGTATAGGGTTTTAAGCCTATACGAAATTTGTAGGTTTTCTATGAATAATTCTTTGTGAGGTTGGCTTCCTATTTATAATGAATGGGTATAGAATTATGATTACTACTTTAATCACTTTATCTAAATAGGATAATTTACTAGATAACTAAACTCTAAACTCTTTAATTATCTTCCCCTATTTTTAGGGACTTTAATCTATAAGGCAACTATCTAGCCTTAAGGATGATTCCTAAGGAAATTACTCATCTACAAGAACCTAATCTAAAGGAATTAGAAACAAAATAATTTACTAAACAATCTTACCAATTTCGGCCATCACACATCCTTTCCTTCAGGGGCAAAATCGTCTTTTCACCTGCACTGGCTTCTAGACTTCTAGGACTCAAAATTCGGGGTCTTACAGATTTTAATCCATAAACCACCTTATATAAATAGGAAGTCAGCCACACAAAAATCTTATACAGAAAACACACAAAATTCGTAAAGACCTAAAAACCCTACACCTCCCAATTTCTGCTGAAATCTGCTGGAACTTCAAACAAGCATAACTCTCTAATCGTTTATCGGATTCCTGCGAATAATATCTTGTTGGAAAGACCTCTTCATCTTCTTTCCAAAAATCTTTGGTTTTTCGTTTGGAGGTTAATTTTTCTTTGTTAAAAGTTAAATCAAATTTCGGCGGAATTGCTAAAATCTACTTGACCTTCAAAATAGCATAACTCTCTCATCCTTTGTCGAATTCTTACAAATAATAGCATGTTGGAATGATTTCTTCATCTTCTTTCCAATAATTTTTGTTTTTTTGTCTGGAGGTTAGTTTTTCTTTGTTAAAAGTTAAATCAAATTTTGGCAGAATTGCCAAAATCTGGTTGAATTTCAAAATAGTATAACTCTCTCATTCTTTGTAAAATTCTTGCGAATAATAGCTTGTTGGGAAGCTATCTTCATCTTCTTTCCATAAATACTTTGGTTTTTTTCTGGAGGTTAGTTTTTATTTATCATAAGATAAGTCGAATTTTGACTATGATTAGGTTCAAGATTGTGGTGACTCTGTTCTTTTAATTGATTTCTGTTGTTGTCTTTTATTTCGTATGATTTTTTGGCATCTATTCATGTTATAAAAATCAATTAATTCATCCTATGAATATTTTTTTATACGTGAAATCAGTATGCCATACCCTTGCCCTATTGTTGCCTATCTTGATCATATTCATAAACATATTGGATTCCGATCTTGTTTCTTTTTGATTGTATAAGTTATAAAACACTTAATCCCTCTTTGTCAGCATGAAAATCGCAACCCCCTATACCTTGCTAACATGAAATCGCAAACTATCTTGTGTCCTATGCTTAGTGCCAAAATACATAGTTAAATTGGGTGGTAATTCAGGTTGAATCTTGTTAAGTTCTTGGCTATCACATCACACATCAAAAGGGGAGGCACCTGCGGCATCTGACCACTAGTTTCTGATAGGTTTGGTGAGTGGAATTGGTAAGGAAATAGGGTATTCAATGATTATTGAGTATACATGCTTAGTTTGGTTTTATCTTTGCCTGATGATACTATAGGTGGTTCGGAATTATTAAATAAAGACAAAGGAATAACTTCTTGTACAGAGACAAGAGAGGTAGGATCTATGCCTCATTGGTTTCTCCAGTGATCCCTGTCATTTGTTTATTGTTTTCGATGCATGCCCTTGTTATTATTGCATGCAAATTGATTGTAGGATATGTGCAAGAATTGCAGATTGAGATATGAATCCTATAGGGTATACCAAACCCTTGAGTTAGGTTTTGAGTGCCGAATTGCATATGATATGTGAATTGAATAAGTAATTGTGTTCTGATATGATTGAGGATACTTTGTTATGGTATTGTGCTTGTGCCTGTCTGTGTGTGCTTACATGTTTGTGTGTCAAGATCCTATTTCGATGGCCAATCAGGGTAAGCGCTGATGCTCCTTGGGAGAGGGGAGGCTCTTACTGGTATGAGAGTTGTATGGATGGCAAACCCCAGCATGAGCGCGTTGGATGACTAGTCCTTGTGTGCCTAGAAGTCTTGTCCTTGTGTAGTTTGGGATACCCTTTTCCTTGTGTGGCTTGAGATGTCTTGTCCTTGCGTGGCAGGATAAATAGGCTTACTAATTAGCTTGTGTGCTAACCTTTTACTCTTTGTGCGGTAAGCCTTGGACAACACAGGTGGAAGGGGATGACCTTTCTTTTTCCTATTGCCGAGAGCAATCTGATGAGTTTTACCTGCCTATGTACTTCTGATTTTCGAAAGTGTTTGAAGTCCACCCTAAGCCTTAGTTTCGGCCCTATCCCTTTGATTGATTTTTGAATTACGTGATACCCATAGATGTGTAGGAATGATCTAATGTTGTTCGGGAGATTTGTGTTTAAGATTTCTGTAGATCTTATGATGTTGTGACCCTACTGAGATTCTTGTAATCTCATCTTGTTGTATTCACCTTTTTTCAGGTTTAGGTACATCCACTGTCCATGGTACCAGTGTGTGAGATTAAGGCTGCACAGCGGGGCGATATCGCATCACATTAGCATACCTGTTCTTTGATTGCTTGCGCATATAACATGAATTATGATCAGGTTATTTTTCTGGTTTTCAAGGTTCCTCCTTTACTTGTTTCCATTTTATTTTAAGAATTAACTTACTGAATGCTTGGATACTTATGGGACTTGTGAGTTGTGGATTCATTGATTTTATTTAAAGACTTCTGCTGATATTTTTCACTCCGTATGAGACCAGAATACATGTCCAGTATCATGCTCTAATAACTAATGAACATAACGAATGTACATGCTAAAAATTGAGAATTTGATAAGTAAGCTTGTGGAATTCAGATACATCCTGGTTCTTGGGCTTGTCTGAGTTTCACAGCAGTAATGGCCCTAATCAGAGCAATTAATAATAGGTTAGGATTTGGGGTAGTTACATAATTAACTATGCAAATTTCTGCACTAAAGATAGGGCATAAGGCAATTGAAATTTCATGCAGACAAGGTATAGAGGTTGCGATTTCATGTTAACAAGCAATAATTAGGTATTATTAACACATAAAATTAAAAAGAACAAGATCAGCAACCAATAGGTAAGTCAATTGATCAAAATTGGCAACAATAGGCGAAGGGTAGGGCATGCCGATTTCATGTATAGGGAAGATTCAAAGGATGAATTTATGATATTACAACATGAATGGATGGAAAATAATCATACGAATAATAGGAACAAAAACAGAAACCAATTAAAGGAATCACACAATTTCAGCACTAAACCCTATAAATTAGAATTAGAATTTCCACTAGTAAAGACTGACCTTTTGATGATGAAACCATGATAGCAAGATAGAGGTTGAAATGAGCTTTCCAGCAAGCTATTATTTACAGAAATCCGACAAAGGATGAAAGAGTTATGATAGGATGATACTTGGAAATTTTCGGAAGCAATAGGGTAAGGTGTAGGGTTTGATCAATTTATAATTTTGTGTATTTTTGGTGTAAGAACTAAGTGTTGCCAGCTACTCTTTATATAGGGTGTAATAGGATTAATTTCTCGACTTTAAAAACTAGATATGGGGAGATAATCATTAGAATTAAATTATAGAATTATCCTTCCTTAATTTTAAAAATTTTATCACCTAAGGTAAGATTAAACAAATAAGGAAATGAATCAAAAGGAAATGAAATCAAAAATGAATACTTAACCTTCAATATCAATTTAAGCCATCAAACATCCTTTTCTTCAGGAGCAAACTGGTTATTTCACCTGCACTTGCTTCTGGATTTCTAGAACTCAAAATTCGGGGTCTTACATCCACCCCTCCTTATAAGAATTTCATCCTCAAATTCAGCACAAGTACCTAAACAAAGAGATAAGGAAATTTTGCATACATAGATTCTCAGGCTCCCAAGGCTGTTACTTGATTTGGCCATTATGCCAAACAACTTGTACCATAGACACGTTTCGATTGCGAAACTGATGAACTAACTGATCTAGTATGGCGATTGGCTGTACGGGATAGGATAGGTCTTCATCAACCCCAACTAGTGGTTCTTGGAGCACATGATTAGGGTCTCGCACTTACTTTCTCAATATTAAAACATGAAACACATTGTGGTTTCTTTCCAAATTCGAAGGCAGTACAAGTCGGTATGAAACAGGGCCGATCCTTTCCACAATGACATATGAACCAATATAACGAGGTGCTAGCTTATCTCATTGCTGAAAATGAATGACTCCTTTCCACGGGGTGACTTTCTGAAACACTTTGTCACCTACCATCAATTCCATCTCCCTTCGTCGATTATCAGCATAGTTTTTCTGCTGATCTTGCACTATCTTCAGCCTTTGACGAATTAAATTTATCTACTCTGTTGCTAATCATTCAATTATGGATTGTCTAGGCATCTCTCGCCTACTTCATTCCAACAAATTGGAGTTCTGCAGTGTCTCCCATATAATGAAGCATGGTTTAGGGAATATGATTTGTTATATGCTAACTTGTTTGTTGGTTTTGTGCTTGTAGGGAGGTACATACACACAGACACACACACACTTAGAGGTTAATGCCGAAAGTATTCTGATGCTTAAATACCTGGTTCGAAATGTTTAAATGTTGTAATTGATTGTGTGAGTTTTTATGCCTTGTATGACTTGATGTGTTCTGCTATGATCTTTTGTCAATACTGAAATATGTATATATTTTTTTCCAAATGTATGTGTAATTATTGAATGATGGTTGAGATCTCTTGTTGTGTGCTGTCGAGTATTGCCGAATATGTATGTGTATGAAGGTCATGATTGTCGAGTATGATTTGTGTGAAAGTGTGCTTGCTGAATGCTTTGTTGATTATTGTCGAGTGCTTGTTTGTGTTAGTTAAATTGTAGAGTGTGCATTTGCATGTATGCATATGTGCATGAGATTTCTGAAACTTGTATATTTGTGAGCATGAGTGATTTATTTTCCAGCATATGCATGTCGCCCCATGTACGTCTCTCCACCAGGTACCACTTCTTTTCCTAGTATTTGTATTTGGGTTAAGTGTTGAGTAACATTGTGTGTTCGTATAGTTTGGAAAGGATGAATGCAACATGAGATCGAAAAGGTAGGTATGGGATTCAGGCCGAACAGCAACCTATATAGCAGAATGAACTCGAGGCACAAGTTGAGCAAGGAGGGAAAGTTGAGCCCAAATACCAACCTGAAGCACCATCTGCACCAGCCATTGATCCTGTAGTGGCAATATACTAAATGTATTGCAAGGGATCGCTACGAACCAGCAGCGTATGGAGGCGAAATTTCAGAATGCTCCTGCACCCAAACCTGTGGAAGATCCTATTCCTCCACTCAAACCTATACAGCCAGCTCATTGTAAAGAATCCAAGAGACTCCCAGTTGTTGTCACAAAGTTGCTAAAGGAAGCTTGTTAGTTGGGATGTAAAGATTTCAACGATTCAGCCAGTGCTGCTGTGGCTCATGAATGGATGGACACCTTATGCCGTGTGTCCCTATTTTTGCATATTTTAGACGATGACAAGGTTTCCACCCCTACTTTCCTACTTGAGGGGAAAGCCCTCGCATGGTGGACAGCTGTGAGCTTGCGATTTAGAGGTCGTTTGCCTACTTGGGAGGAATTTCGGTATGAGTTTGACAAGAGGTTCTATACAGGATACCATAAAAACGAGCAACGACAAGCTTTCTATAAGCTTGAACAGGGCATCCGTTCGGTGCTGGAATACGAGAAGGCATTAAGGAAGTTGTCCCAATTTGCACCAGAGGAGGACCGTTCACCATACTAGCTTGCAAGATGATTTCACGATGGGCTGAGTACCGAGCTCAAAATCATCATTGGTATGACACTGGTGCAGAATTTGCAAGAGCTGATTGTTGCTATGATTGAAGCTGAGAAGATTTTGCTAAGCAGGAAACTATCCACACCAACTAGTGGCGGAACCTTCAGGCGAGATTCCAAGTTCAATCGGCATACGGAACCCTATCCTTTAAGGTACTACCCTTCAAAAAACAATGGCAATGGAGGTAACAACAGGAAGAACGTTTCTGGTCTGAATCCTAATAGGTCTACATGGAGTTTGCAGCCAAGTCGATGTTATAACTGTGGCGAGATGGGACATATTCAGAAGGACTGCTTGAAACCAAGATGTATCATAGGCACACCGAATGCAGGCCGAGGTGGGTATGCCAATCCTGCCAAACCACCAGCACGCATACCGGGAGGACCACCCAATGAGTGAGACGCAACCCAGGGCAACGAGATTGTTCACCTTAACTGATCTCGAAGCTAGCCCTGATGTGGTGACAGAATTGTGATAGTCTTCATCAACAACATTCCCATTTATTCAAAATCAGAAGAAGAACATGTTGAGCACTTGCGGATTGTGCTGAATATTCTGAGGGATCGGTAGTTGTTCACGCAAGGAAGAGTCGTTTGTATGGAATGAGAAATGCCAGCGAAGTTTCATAGAACTAAAAAATCGGTTAGTTTCTGTACCTATCCTTACCTTACCTTACCTATCGGCAGAAAAGAGTATGTGGTGTACAGAGATGCATCAAAATCTGGACTTGGATGCGTATTGATGCAAGATGGGAAAGTCGTTGCCTATGCTTCCCGACAGGTGTGAACGCATGAAAGCAACTATCCTACGCATGATTTGGAGCTTGCAGCCATGGTTTTTGCATTGAAAATATGGCACCACTATCTATACAACGAGACGTGTAGAATCTATACTGACTACAAAAGCTTGAAATACCTCCTCACGCAAAAAAGAATTGAACATAAGACAACGAAGATGGGTGGAGCTGATTAAAGATTACGATCTGATCATCGAATATAATCCTGGAAAGGAAAATGTTGTTGCTGACGCCTTGAGCCAAAAGACTCACCTTCCTTCCCCATCGGTTTTGGCTTACATGCTCACCTACTACATACCAATGTTGCTGGATTTGAAAGCTATACGTGTGCATCTTGGCACTGATTTTTCTGGTTCGTTGTTAGCATGAATCGAAGTCACGCCTACCTTGATTGAAGAAATCCGGAATCAGCAATCAGAGGATAAAAAATTGGCTGAAATTCAGAAGCAACTATCTGATAGTGTTTGATGCCATGGTTTGTGATTTCAGTGTGCGAAATGATGGAGTTCTTGTCCTTAGAAATCGGGTATATGTACCACAAGATGTTGATATTCATAATCTTTTTTGTCTGAAGCACATAGTTCGAAGTTTTCTATTCATCCCGGTAGTACTAAGATGTACCAAGATTTAAAGGAACAATATCGGTGGCCAAACATGAAGCGCCACATTGCTGAGTTTGTTGCCTGATGCCTCGTATATCAACAAGTTAAGATCGAGCATCAAAGACTCGCTGGTCTACTTCAGTCATTTACGATTCCAAAATGGAAGTGGGAGCATGTCACGATGGATTTTGTGACCGGTTTGCCTAGATCGTAGCGAGGATACAATACCATTTGGGTGATCATGGATCGATTGACAAAATCTGCACACTTCCTTCCTGTATGTGTAACAGACACTATAAGGACTCAAATCCTATATTCCAAAATTTGCTCCTAATGGGACCCTTACCACCATTAAACCCAAACAAGTCTGAACCAGGACCTATCTGAATCCTACAAGGCTTATCCATCTAGTTTTGATTTTAGCATGTTAATTCCTTTAAGATTTTAAAGTTTGGAGTATGATATTGGATAAATATTCTAGTACCATACGGAGTGAATAAAACATCAACGAAAGTCTTTAAATTTAATCAATGAATCCATAACACACAAGTCCCATAGGGATCCAAATATCCAGCAAATAACCCCCAACATAGTTCGGAGACAACAAGAAAAGGAGGAAACTTGAGAAACCAGAAAAAATAGTCCAATCAACGATCATATTGTATTCGCAAGGAACCAAGGAGACAAAAGTATGCAAATGTGATGGGATATTGCCCCGCCATGTAGCCTTGATTCTCACACACTGATACCACGAACACCAAATGTACTTAAGCCTGAAAAATTGGTGAAAACAACAAGATGAGATTACAAGAATCTCAGTAAGGTCACAGCATCATAAGATCTATAGAAATCTTAAACAAACATCTCTCAAACAATATCAGGTTATCCCTACACATCTAAGGGTATAACACAATTCATGAATCAATCCAAGGTTAGGGCCGAAACTAAGGCTGAGAGTGGACTAAAAGCACTTCCAAAAATCAGAAGTACACAGGCAGGAAAAACTCATAAATAATCTCGACAATAGGAAAAGGTCATCCCCTTCCACTAATGTTGTCCAAGGCTTTGTTGTATAAAGGGTAAAAGGTTAGCACACAAGCTAATCACCTAGCCTATTCATCTTGCCATACAAGGACAAGGCATCCAAGCTACACAAGGACACGGGCATCCAAATCACACAAGGATAAGAGCATCCAAACCACACAAGGATAAAGGCATCTTGCCACACAAAGATAAGGCGTTTAGTCACACAAGGACCAGGCATCCAGCATGCACATGCTGAGGATTGCCACCTATACGACTCACATACCAGTAAGAACCTCTCCTCTC
>JAEPBF010000271.1:0-117414 GCA_019739055.1 Passiflora organensis
TTATGGTCTGGTTTGGACATACAGTGGACAGCAGTAGATGCATGTGGGAGGTCAGGTGGGATTGCTTGTGCATGGAACGATGCTATAGTGCAGAATTTGGGAATTGAACACTTCGAACGCTGGTTGTTACTAGATTTGAAAGTCCGAGTTTCAGACTTTCGTTTTAAGTGTATTGAGCTGTATGCTCAGAATCTAGCAACTAAGCGACGAGGACTTTGGGAGGAAATACAGCAGCGGATATCGGGGGATGATGGTCTGTGGGTGATTATGGGAGACTTTAATGAATCTCTCCACGAGGAGGAACGTTCGGGTCGCTTCGTCAACGAGAGTGCCGCACGTAGTCTTCAAGGTTTCATTCATCGGAATGGACTGGTTGACATGCCTCTCATTGGCAAGGAATATACATGGTTCCGTACTAACAGTGCTTCTCGTATTGATCGGGTGCTGGTTTCACCGGCTTGGTGCTTACAGTTCCGTCATCATCGCCTATATGCCGGGGATAAAGGATTTTCAGACCACGTGCCTCTGGTCCTGAAAGCGGATTCCTTCTCTTGGGGTAGCAGACCATTCCGTTCTTGGGATGTCTGGTGGGAGGATAAGCATTTCTTGTCAAGGGTGGAGGTGTGGTGGCAAGAGGCAGGGGTTCTTTTTCTTGGAGAGTTCACAGTGGTCAAGAAATTGGCTTATTTGAGGAAGCAGCTGCAGGTTTGGCATCGTGGATCCTGTGGTTTGTTAGAGCGGCAGTTGCAGAGCACCCTGGAAGAACTTGATTTGCTTGATCAAAACCGTAGACACTTGGGACCTGAGTCACTGCGGAGATACGAGATTCTACAGGATCAGAAGTGGGTGTTCAAGAGGAGAATTGAGGCACTATGGAGGCAGAATTCCAGGCAGCAATGGTTGAGTCTTGGCGATAGGAACATGCGGTTCTTTCATGCAAGCGCCACCATCAGAAATTTCCGCAACTTCATAGGGATGGTTCGTGTACAGGGTAGAGAAGTGCACCAACCTGAAGACATAAAGACAGAGGCGGTTGGATATTTCCAACGAGTATTCGCGGCTGCAGAACATAACTGGTTCGGTCTAGGTGAACTGACCTTACCTAGGCTAGGATCCGGCTAGCCGCTAACTGAGCTGAGAGGCCTTTTCTTGCGGATGAAGTCAAGCAGGCTGTTTGGGCGTGTGGTAGTCACAAAGCTCCAGGCCCAGACGGCTTTAATTTCTTCTTCATCAAGAATGCCTGGTCGGTAATTGGAGAGGAGATTACCACAATGATTCAGGAATTTCAGGCAAGTGGAGTGTTACCGAGAGGCATCAACAATAGTTATATTGTTCTTACTTCCCAAGATTTCTGGAGCGGCGGAGTTGTCGGAGTATCGGCCCATCAGCCTCATTAACAGCCTGTACAAAGTCATTGCCAAACTCTTATCCAGCCGGCTCAAATCAGTGATGGATCAGCTGATTTCACCACTGCAGACCGGTTTTATGGCAGGCCGGTTCATAATGGACACGGTGATGGTCGCCAATGAGATCATCCATTCCATGCAAAAGTCCAGACGTCCGGGATGGTGTCTCAAATTAGATTTTCAGAAGGCCTACGACTCTGTGGACTGGAATTTTATGTCTGAAGTTCTGGAAAGGATGGGTTTCGGAATTCAATGGTGCCTCTGGATAAAGGCATGTTTCTCCTCGGCCCGTTGTGCTGTGCTCATCAACGGGGTGCCTACCGTGGAGTTCAATTTGGGCAGAGGACTACGACAAGGCGACCCCTTGTCCCCACTATTATTCAATTTGGCAGCGGAAGTTTTATCGCGTATGCTATGTCGAGCTGCGGAGTGTCAACTATTCCAAGGCATTGGCATTGGCAATTTACAGCTCACACATCTGCAGTACGCAGATGATGTAATCCTCTTCTGCAAAGGAGATCAACAAGGCATAGCTAACCTCCAAAGCATACTCAGATGCTATGAATTGCTATCCGGGCTCAAGGTCAACTTCTCTAAATCTGGACTGGTTGGAATTAACATCTCCCCGCTTGCGACTGCAGCCTGTGCTGCCTCATTACATTGCCGTCAGCAATATTTACCTTTCACTTATCTTGGAGTGCCCTTGGGGGCCAATCCACGTCGTAGCAGTACATGGGCGTCGGTGGTTACACGCTTTAAAGGGAAGCTGGCTTCATGGAAAGGATCTCTGCTATCGCTGGGGGGGCAGAATCACCTTGATCAGGTCTGTACTCAGCAGCTTACGCGGTGTACTATATGACTTTTTTTCAGCTGCCTGTGGGAGTGAGGAGAGACTTAGAGAAATGGACGAAACGATTTCTGTGGGGTGGGACAATGGACAAACGTTGCTTGTGCAAGGTGAAGTGGACAACGTGTGTACGGCCAACTGATTGCGGAGGTGCTGGCTTGGGTTGTTTGAAGTTGAGAAATCAAGCTTTGCTCACAAAGTGGAGTGTTCGGATTGCTAATGACACTTGTTCGCTTTGGAGCCGGATAATCACACAAAAGTATAGTCCTAAGCTCCGTTCTGATGGGCTCGCATGTGATGGTAGCAGGTTTTCTTACTTATGGGCTGGTATAGTTCGGAACAGCAGAGTAGCATTACCTACAGGCCAGTGCATTTCTTCGTTTTTCCAGTGGCGATTGGGTAGGGGGGAGGCCATTGCCTTCTGGGATGATATCTGGTGTAATTCATATCCCCTACGCGAAATCTTCCCAAGATTGTACGCCCTCTCTTTGGAGAAGGAAGGATCAGTTCGGCAGTTCGGCTGGTGGCATAACGAGGTATGGTGCTGGAATTTGCTATGGAGGCGCAGCTTGTTTGTCTGGGAAGAAGAAGAGGTTGGGCGTTTATTGGTCCTTCTGGAGGCTTACAGACCGAATTCTTCGGAGGAGGATTTGATGCTCTGGGGGCCTCAGCTCAATCCTTTCTCGGTGAGCATTTGTTATCAGACTATGGTGGCGCTTACAGAAGGGACCAGCGAGCAGAAGTTACCTAATGTCTGGAGAAAGCCAGGGGCACCCAAATGGCAGGCTTTTACATGGCTTGCATGTCAGGAGAAATTATCGGCAAGAGGCCACTTAAGTCGGCTAGGCATCATTCCTGCCTCGGCTAGCCTTTGTGAGGCATGCGGCAGGGTGGAACAGGACTCCTCTCATATCTTGCTTGATTGTAGAACAGCCTGGGAAAGTTGGTCATTGCTATTTAAGCACTGGGGATTTTGTTGGGTCCAGCCACGTTCTTTTGTAGATATGTTCGAGCAATGGGAAAGCTTCTCACTCACACGTCGTTGGCGTAGATTGTGGTATGTCCTGCTGTTTTCAAGTGCATGGAGTATCTGGTTGGGTCGTAACAACCGCATCTTCAAAGGCATCGTCAGCAGTGCAGCTGATCTCTACTACGCTGGTATGAGACACGGCTTCTTTTGGGCTAAAACTAATCTATTGGAGGTTAATGTGGACAGCCTTAATGTTCTTCCCTCTGGCGATTTTGCTTCTTTATTAGCTAGTTAGCCATCTGATTAATGAAAGGTACCGATTCCCTATAAATCGGTTAGTTTCATTTTGGTAGCCAGTAGTGATATCTGTTCATTATTCTGCTAGCTTAAGATATGGCTGTTGCTGGGTTAGACTTAATTTGCCGAATGCTGATGTTGATATTTTGGATTGATTGCTTCCGGTAGTTTTCTATCCGAGTTGGGTGCCGGGGTAGTGGAATGCTTCCCCTGGAGTTCACTGGTGTGATTACTGGTATGGCCACTATTTACCGGTGCATGGTGAATTCAGTTGGGTTGTATCAGTAGGCTTTAGACATGCAGTCAGCAGGGTGGCAGCTGCGTGTTTCCAAGGGTAGGAGGCTGGTGGTTTATGTAGTCCAGTTTAGTTTGGTTGTACTGATTGTATTGCTTGATTGGGGCTCATGTTCTTGTACTGATCTTAGCTATTGGAGTTCTGAAACTAACAGATCCTGTCACTTACTCACAGGATCTATTGGTTTCATTTTGTCCAGGAAGCTGATACATCCTGTCTTTGTATAGTTCTTTGGCATTTTGCCTTTTATATATATATCGATATCTTCTTCAAAAAAAAAAAAAACAAATTCAACAGGTACTGATACACATAGTGGTGTGCCAGACTTGCTACTGATACATGTTCCTTGTGGAAACAGGTGATTATGCAGAAATACAGACCCCATTTAACTCATGCGGGTATAAAGAGTGTAGTACGCAATGTGTCAAATACATGGAATGGGATAGTAAAGAACAGCAGAATTTCCTTAGCCAATGGACAGTGCATTTCTGATTTCCATCGCTGGAGATTAGGCCAAGGTATTTATATTGCTTTTTGGCTGGATTGTTGGTGCTGTAATCGGCCCTTAGTGTTGTTGTTTCCGCGATTGTATGATCTTTCTATTGATAAAGAGGGATCAATCTCCAGGTTTGGGGATATGGTCAGTTTTGGGAGTGGCGATTGACGTGGAGGAGACGGCTGTTTGTTTGGGAGGAAGGGGAAGTTGCTCGACTACGGGACTTGTTGAGAGAATTTGTTCTGACCTCCTTACAAGAGGATGAGTTATTGTGGGGTGAACAATTGAGATCATTCTCTGTTCGCAATTGTTACAACACAATAGAATCTCTTACGATTCCGCATAGCGAATAGCAGATACCAAATGTTTGGAGACGACAGGGCACACCCAAATGGCAAGCTTTCATGTGGCTTGCGTGTAGGGAGAAGATTAATGCTAAAGGTCAACTTATTCGCATTGGATTGTTATCAGCTTCAGAACGGGATTGTGAGGCATGTGGCCTGGAGGAAGGAGATTCGAATCACATTCTACTGGGCTGTCCAATGGCATGGAGATGTTGGTCACTCCTTTTTAACAAATGGGGTCTAAGTTGGGTACAGCCACGGTGTATGACAGATTTGTTCTTTCAGTGGGGAGGTTTTTCCATCCCGGCTCGATGGCAGGATCTTTGGTATGTGTTACTTTTTGCGTTGACGTGGAGCATATGGTTGGGACGAAATGCTAGAATATTTCGAAGAGTCACCTGCAGCGTGGATGATTTGTTCTACAATGCCATTAGGCATGGTTTCAGCTGGGCCAAGCATAATCTCAAGGAGGGCTGTCCTGATTGTTTGTCTTTACTGCCTGCTGGGGATTTTCTTTCTCTCAGATGATTGTGTTGTTCATTGGTTTCTCCTGGGGCTGCTGTATAGTCTTGCAGATTAGATTGACAGTTTGGAGGTTTATCCTTTGATCTCCTTAATGGATATGCAGTGAATGGGTGTTTTGAAAATTATGAATCCTGTAACTTAGTCATAGGATATGTTTTGTTTCATTCTGGCCATTGTGGTGATACAATGCTCCATTGTACACCCTATATGTATTCTTATTACTTCTTAATATACATATCGATATTTCTTAAAAAAAAAACAAATTCAACATGCACTATTTTAGTATTTATGCTTATTATAATACAGATACATGTCGACATCCTAAATTCCAAACAACAAAGACAAATTTCCTTGTTTTATAACAAATTCAGCTTGCATTATTGTAATATTTATACAATAATGTCATCTTCTCTTGCTTTAGATGAGTTAAAATAATTTCTTCAAAAAGTTTGACCCCTCGAAACCAATCGTCGAGAGGCGATGAAAGTTTGAATTGCAGCTGAGATGTTACTTTTTGAATGCTTTAAATTTATTATATTAAATTTTTTATGCCTTATTTGAACAACTTGATCCTCCCATGGAAGAAGACATTCTGGACAAGATGCGGATACGACCTCATTTCACATTTGTAGAAACAGACATTCTGGATCCAAATTCTCATCCTCTCCAATATCATATTCCAAATGGCAAACAATAAAGACAAATTTCTTTCTTTTATGACAAATTAAACATGCATTATTGTAGTATTTATGCTTATAATACAGAATAAAGACAAATGTCCCTGTTTTATAACAAATTCAACATGCACCTGAATAAACAAAGACTATGAGAAAACTCCTATCTGTTTATTTGTAAGCATCAGCGTGAGTGATGTTTCTGCCTACCGTTCATAATCGTTCTCTCATCTTCTCTACCTACTCTTCTGTTGTGAACTTCCTTTCTTTTTTAGTTTCCCTCATTGTCCGTTGCTCATAACTATAGTCCTTCTGCTGTGCTTTTTGCTTACATTTTCAGCTGCAACTTCTTCCGTAAACTTCTTTTTAATTTTTTCAGCTGCAACCCCATTTGGAAACTGAAAAAAAAAAAAAATCGTTACTTTTTCTAGTCTTTGCCAGTTCTTCCTAATACTTGTTACTTTCATGTGTTTTTGTTTTTGCAAGATCTGAAAACAAAACCAAACAAATTCCTCGCTCTTTCAGTTTTTTGAGATTCGTTGCAAACCCTGTTCGTTCCAATTTTATCTACCCATTTTTCTTTGCTTTTAATTATTGAGATCATAGAGAAGATGACGGGTGTAGAAGCCGCTCTTGCTTTCGGTCCTACAATTTTGGAAATAGCTTTTAATTACACCATCGGTCCATCCCTGCGTCACCTTCGTTACCCTTTCAAGTGCAATAGCAACGTTGCCAAATTGAGAGAAGGGCTTGATGAATTGGAAGATGCACGAGCAGGAGTACAAAGTCGGATAGATTTGGAGGCAAGAAATGGGGCAGTGGCTGAGAAGGAAGTGGATGAGTGGATTCGTCAGGTGCAAAACTCTGTTGTTAGTTTGAGAGCAAGAATTGCTGAAGCGGAGGAACGAGTACAGAACAATTGCTTCTTTCGGTTGTGTCCAAATGTCAAAGCACGCTATCAACTCAGCAAATACGCTGAGAGGGAAGAATTGAACGTTGACGTTCTGAAAAGAAGACGAGATGCATTCAAAACACTCACCTACCAACCTCCTCTGTCAATGGACTCCATGTATGCCAAAGATTATGAGGAATTTGACTCCAGGTTGGATATCTTTGAACGAATCATGGATGCTCTTGTCTCTTCCAGTTCAGAAATGATTGGGGTGTACGGAATTGGCGGTGTTGGCAAAACAACGTTGGTTGAAGAGGTTGCCAGGCAATCTAGGATAAAAAGGTTATTCGATGAGGTGGTTGTGGCTCGTGTTGACCAGAAGCCAGACTTAAAGAGTCTTCAAACGATCATAGGGGACCAACTTGGCCTAAAGTTCCCTGAAGAAAGTATGGATGCAAGAGCAAGTCGACTGCATCAACGACTGAAACAAAAGGATAAGATTCTTATTGTTTTGGATAATGTATGGGAAAAGTTTAATTTGAAGGAAGTTGGGATACCACTCAAGGATGATCACAAAGGCTGCAGGATTCTACTAACATCGAGAGATCTGTATGTTTTGTCTAATAGAATGGATTGCCAAACCAATATTGAAATTGATGTTTTACCTCAAGAAGAAGTTTGGAATTTGTTCAAGAAAAGAGCGGGCGATTGTTTGCAAAGTCCTCAAGTGCTATCCATAGCGCAAAAGATCTCCAGCAAGTGCGGAGGCTTACCACTGGCCATCTCAACGGTTGCAAGTGCTTTGAAGAATAAGAGTTTGGCACAATGGAATGATGCCTTGCGACAGTTGGAAAATCCTTCACCCCATAATTTCAATGAGATAAGAGTTTCATCAGAGGTTTATTGTGCTTTACAATTAAGTTACAATCATTTAGCTTCAAAAGAACTCAAGTCGACTTTTCTGCTATGGTGTCAGGGTTTTGCGTCAGTTAGTGATTTGGTGAATTATGGTCTGGGTTTGTCTTTGTTTCCAGAGGTTTCATCAATTGAGGAAGCGAAAGACAGAGTGCAGTCATTGGTGGAGCATCTTGTGGCCGCTTGTTTGATTAAAGAGGAGGATGGCTATATTTCCACACATGATCTCGTGCGAGACGTTGGAATATCGATTGCTTCAAAGGATGAAAACTTTTTTGTGAGACTTGGGGAGTTTGAACTTAGAAAAGAGGATAGTCAGGGAAGTTATAAAGCAATGTCGTTACCAAGATGCACTCAACTCCCCGAAGAAATAGGTTGTCCAGACCTTGGCTTTCTTTATCTCTCTAGCAAAAATCCACATTTGGAAATACCTGACCAAATTTTTAAAGAGACTAAGAATCTCAAAGTTTTGGATATAACTGACCTCTCTCTTCAGTCATTGCCCTCTTCTCTAGTTCAACTGCAGGATCTTCGGACATTGTGTCTTGATTTTTGCGAGTTAGAAGACATATCCATGATCCAGAAGCTTACAAATCTGGAAATTTTCAGCATTGTTGGGTCTAAGCTTGAGTGTTTACCTGCAGAGATCGGGCATTTATCCAAGTTGAAATTGTTAGATTTGACCAAGTGTTATTTCCTAAAAATGATTCCATCAAATGTGCTGTCAAAGCTTTCAAACCTTGAAGATTTGTGTATGCAGAACAGTTTTGATCAATGGGGAACACTTGAAGAACAAAAGAATGCTAGCCTTATGGAGTTGAAACATTTGTCCAAACTCGCCAATTTGGAGATTCATATTCGAGATCCCAAGATGATACCAGCTGGGTTGTTCTCTGAAAGGCTGAAAAGATACAAAATATATATAGGAAGTGATTGGGATTCCGATTCAGTCGGTACCTCATCAAAAATATTGAAACTCAAGCTGGATACAGACATTGGCAATGAGATGTTTGGTGCCAGAATCTTGATGAGGACTGTTGAGAGGCTATATCTGGACCAAGTAAAGGGGGTTAAGAATGTCCTCTATCAGTTGAATTCAGAAGGATTTCTTCTATTGAAGCATTTGCATATCCAAAACCACTCTGAAATCCAACATTTAATTGTTGTTGAATCAAGTAATTGGCGTCCTTCCAACAATGCCTTCCCCATGTTGGAGTCTCTTGTCCTCAACAATTTGGCTTCATTAGAGATGTTTTACAGCGGAGAACTCAACAATCAGTCTTTTGGCAGATTAAAAACTTTGGAAGTGAACAGATGCCCAAAACTGAAGTATCTTCTCACATTCTCTGTAGCAAAGGGGTTGTCACAGTTGCAGAAGATGGCAGTGAGTGATTGCGTGAACCTGGAAATGGTTCTGGCAGAGGAAAGTGAAGCAAATAATTCTATTTGCTTCAGCCAGCTATACTCTTTGTCCCTTGAACGTTTGCCTCGCCTGAAATGCTTTAATGCCTTGGTGAAAAGGCAGATGACTTCTCCTGGTCGTACGTCCTTTTTTGATGCAAAGGTAAGTGCTTAAACTTGTTTTTTTCCCGCTAAAACTAGTATGAACAGAATGATGAAGTTAAGCATATGCAGGTTACACTTCCTAATTTGGAATACTTAAGGCTCTCGTCCATTCAAGTGGGGAATATATGGCAAGAACAGCCTGGAGACTTTATTACCGGAACTCACAAATTAACAACTTTGGTGATTGAAGATTGTGGAAATTTATGTTATTTGCTTTCTCCTTCAATAGTTACAAGTATTTTACAACTGCAAGAGCTTGATGTTGGTGAAGAAAGAGAAACGGTTTTAAGTCTCCTCCCTAATCTGCATTCTCTAAAGTTGAATGGTCTCCCCAAACTTGCAAGTTTCTGCATTGCAAACATGATCGAATTGTCTTCCCTAAAAGATTTGAAGATTCAGGGATGCCCTGCAATGATGGAATTTATGAGCAGCAATTTAGATTCAGACGGTGCCAACTTGACTTTCTTCGATAGAAAGGTAATATCTTGTTTCAGTTCAGCAGATTTTAAACTTTGTTTCACATTTTAATTTTGCTGTATTTAAAGGGATTATATCTTAATTCTATTAGATATTCATAATAATAAATTATAAAGCTAAGCTAAGGAATGTTTTTGCAGGTTTCCCTTCCCAAATTAGAGATACTACAAATCAGCAACATGGAAAACTTGAAGATGATATGGCACACCCAATTCCATCCGAATTCCTTTTGCAAGCTAAAGACATTAAGGATTAGCGATGTAAAAGAGTTGCAGTTCATTTTCCCCTCCAATTCATTTTTCACACAATTCCGCCATCTCGAGGAACTGTCCATCTCAAATTGTGATTCACTGGAGAGGATTTTTGATAAGCAAATGGTAATTTATTCACAAGAATCAAATTCAAGAGCAGCCTCGCAATTACAGAGCATATTTATCGATAATCTACCAAATTTGAAATATATATGGAATTGGGATGAGACGAATGATCTTCAATGCATTTTATCGTTTCATAACCTTCAAAAGGTGGATGTTAAATTTTGCGGGAGTCTTGAAGCACTCTTCCCTGTTTCTGTTGCGAAGGAACTTCCTTATCTTCAACAGCTTGATTTATTTGACTGCCAGATGTTGAAGGAAATTGTTGTTAAGGAGGAGGGAGGTGTAAATAAAGAGGTTCCTCTGTTTAAGCTCAGTCAATTGAGTAATTTGCACCTCCAGGACCTACCAAACATCTCCGTGTTCTACAAAGGAATGCATACTTCAGAATGGCCGGCGTTAAAGATATTGTTTCTCTATCAAACTCCGAAACTGAATATATTTGACTCTTCAATTACTACAGCCGAGGATGGATTGAAATCAGTTTCGCAACCATTTCTTCCATTTGCCGAGGTACATACGATTTTACATTTATTGGAATAAATAATCATAAAATTTATATATTTTACTGTTTATTTTAAAATTTTCCTTTAGTATTTATTGAAAATTACTTTTCTTTACATGTTTGAAGATTCTTCCCAACTTGAAGAGTCTGACGATATCTAGTTTTGAAGTCAGAAAGCTTCCTGCTGGTCTCTTTTACCAAATCAAAATCCTTGGTCTGTCTTTTGAATACAATGAATCAACTGTCTTTCCATTTGACTTTCTTCATAAATTTCCTCATCTGGAAACTCTTTATGTCATGGATGGCAACTTTAAGGTTCTATTCCCTCGTGAAGAAGAAGAAGATGGCACCTTTAGGCTTGGGAGGAGTATCTTCCAACAATTAAAACATTTGCATCTGCATCGTGTTGGTGGTCTGAACCGTATATGGAATTCAGACTCCCAATTAGACCATATCGAATGGTTAAGCATATACAGATGTTCAAGTTTGATTGAGTTAGTGCCATCTGCCACATCTTTCCTCAATCTAACAAGCTTAGAAGTTAATGGATGCATAGGATTACAGTACTTACTATCACCAACTACAGCAAAAAGTCTGGTGAAACTCAATTATATGCGTGTCAGAGATTGTGATAAGGTGATAGAAATAGTGAAAAATGAGGGAGACGGATTAGATGACAGCATTATCTTCCCCAAGTTAGCACGATTGGAACTTGTTGGCTTGCCAGAGCTCAGTTTCTTTTGCTCTACAAAACACATCTTGAAATTCCCGTTTTTGGATGAGCTACTTGTGGAACAATGTCCAAAGATGAAGATTTTCTCAGAAGGATACTTGAGCACACCAAAATTGGAGAAAGTTAACTTGGCTTTAGCCGACGAAAGTTCTCATCGTTGGGATGGCAATCTGAATCATACTGTGGAGATGTTGTTTCAAGAAAAGGTAATTAGCAGAAAACTGATCAAAATTTTGAATTAACATTCCGAAGCATCCAATATTCTGTGCATTTAATCAATCTCTTTTTATGTTTCAGAATACCATTCAAGATGGCATGTGAGACCTATGATCTTTTTCAAGCCAGAAGTCTGTGGAAAAAGAATTGTCGTGACAAGAAACGAATTATCGGTAGGAAACATATTTTTTTTCAGGAGTGCTTGGGACTTTGCTGGCTGCTTATAAGGGTGTGGCAGAGGAAGTTGGTGAAGAAACCTGTGATGAGTTCCCTAATCTAAATCTAAATCGCTGCTGATAAATTCCCTAATCTGCGGACTGCTTACACCTCATATCATTTTTTGCTCTTTGTTGTTCGGAATCCTTCATCAACTGTTCTTCAAAAACTCATCTTAATGCTTTATGGAATTCCAATAGCAACAGCATATCTCTTTTCCTTGGATAAACTCTGTTTAGTACCACCTTCAGTGTTCCACCTTCGTGTTCCACCTTGGAATCTTCTTCCTACTAACCATGGTGTCCATAAACATGGCTTGGGTCTCTTCTACAGCAACCCAAGAATCAAATCCATGGGAGTCTCTGCCTTCTTTCTGGTATTATTTAATCAAAGCGAGTGAATCAGATATGCAACCGATGAGTCAACCCATCTTCTTCTTCAACCTTGGAATCTTCTTCCTCCTTGGAATCTTCTTCCTACTAACCATGGTGTCCATAAACATGGCTTGGGTCTCTTCTACAGCAACCCAAGAATCAAATCCATAGGACTTCTTCCTGGCATTATTTAATCAAAGCAAAGTGAATTAGACCATGATCATCACCATTGGAATCCCTTGCCTTAGTTGGATTTGTACACTATAAAAATTTGTGTGGAGGAGAAGTGGGAAAACCTCGTGATTACAGCTTAAAAAATAAACAGAAAAAAAGAAAATGCGATTTTAGAAATGGAAAGAAAAAGAAAAGACGTAATTATTGTTTGCGTGCTTTTGTTTTATGTTAAATTAGAACTTTTAAGAATATTGGTGGATTCATTGAGAACTCTTTGTGGGTGAGGAAGCACAATGGATTCTCAAAACCGCCCACCACTCCCTACTTCCCGTTCCATCCTGCCACCCCATTCGATAATCCTTCCCTCGTCCACCACCTCGCACCCTGGTCACAGCACTGTAAGGACAGCATCGATTCCTAGTATGGCTCCTCTGGAGGATCCGGGTCAGCCAGTCCAGTTGAGTTCCAAATGGGATCCCGCAAAGGTCTTCTGTGAAGATAGATACATTTCATATTTCATTGAAAACATACCAGAGGGGTGGGGTTCGAATAGATTGTTCAAAGAGATAGTTAATATTGAACCAGTTGCGGACTTGTTCATCCCACATCGTAGATCCAACAGTGGAGTGAGGTTTGGTTTTGCAAAGTTTGTGCGTTGTGGTTCTCAGGAGCATCATAGACTAAGGACGCTTTCGTCGATCTTGGGGCGAGATACGCGAATGCGCTTCAGTGTGGCACGCTTTCCAGCTAGAAAGGGATTTCGTGAGAGGGGCACTGATGGTCAGAGTCAAGACAAAGCCTCACTGCCGAAGGAAAAACAGCAGGAAGCTCCTAAGGCGGTTCTTCCTGAATATGACGGATGATCCTATGCAGATGTTATCACAGGAAAGTTCACTCAGCATAAGGACGAAACTCCAGTAGCGATCCCTGCTCATCAGGGTCACTTAGAAAAGCTCAAGAGGAGTGTGGTGGGTTTTCTTAGAGGGGATCTTCATGAGGAGCTACAGCTCCCCCAGGTTGTGGAGTGTGTACAAATGGGAGGGGCTCAGAGATTGATTATATTTCCCTCTATTGCATTGATGAACCATGAACTCAATGTCAATATTAGTTTTTGGACTGATAAGTTTGTAGGTTTACATCCTTGGTGTCCAGCTGATGTTGGTGGTAGACGAGTTTGCTGGGTGGAGGTGACTGGTCTTCCACTCCATGCATGGTCTGAGTTTGCATTCTCCAAGATTGTTCAACCTTTTGGTTCCTAATTCAAATACATCCCCATACTGTTAATTGGACTAGGTTGGATGTGGCTAGGCTACAAGTTGTTACTCCTATTCTATCAGCTTTTCAAGAAACTGTATCGATACAAGTGGAGGGACTCACCTTTAGGGTACGTGTTGTGGAAGAATATGTAGACACTCGGGTGGGTTTCAAGGATGGCACACAAGGAACCACACACCACGAGGGCCCTTTGGTCGTCCTACCCAATGGTCCCATAGTACATCAGTCAGGCGGCAGGATAAGATTGATGCAGAGAAGGGACATACATCCTTGGCTGGGCCCAAGGAGCGTCGGCAAAAGGAGGTGTTGGAGCACAGTGGGGCTGATGAAATTGGAGTTGAGGTAGTCAATCCTACAGCAGTAGGTCCTACCCAAACACATACAGCTGGAATAAAGGGACAAGCTAGGCACGTGCGTCCTATATCAGGGGAACTACTGCATCAGGAAGGACCTTTTAGTCTTTCCACTCCCAGTGAAGGTGGACTTAGTCACTGCTCTGCTCCTGATTTTCTCTTGGTTCTTGAGGATTCAGCAGAAGGGACTCAACTTCAGCCATTTAGGAAAGCCATGTCTGAACAGGTGTTCATGGAATCTATCTCGGAGGTCCCCGTGCCTGTTCCGGTTCTTGCTGATACTACTTCTACTAGGCAGCGGAAGGCTGGTCACAAAGCACCTCGGATTGGTTTCAAAGGTTGGGCAGTGCATAGCCGGATGGGGAAGCAGAAGAAACTTCGCCACCTTAAGTCTACCGGTAGCCTTTCGTCTGGGCGGGAGAGTCAGATGGCGAGGGGGGGAGCTTCACAACTGGTGGAGGACCCCTCTTTCTTGCAAGCAGATTGCGAACAGTCTGCCGGATCATCAGATCAATCGCGTTCCAAGGGTACTGGTTCTGAACAGGGCACCATCGAGGAGGAGGCTTAGCGAGTGATAGAGGTGGCAGATGCTTTGGGTCTCCGCTGCAAGCAAACAAAAGATGCCATCAGACAGAAATTGAAGGGGCGTATCCTGGAGGACCGACAGGCGTGGCAGGCTCACTGTGCCAATTAGTGAAGGTCAGGTTTCTGTCTTGGTTGTGGGTATTTTTCTGTTGATGATAAATTTAGCTATTTGTAATATTAAAGGCTGTCGTGGTAGGCTGAAAGAAAATCAAGTTCGCAAGCTTATAGAGCTAGAGCATTTGTGTTTGCTGATCTTGTGTGAGACAAAGTGGGAAAATTTTCCAGTCAGCTTGGCACGTAGATTGTGGTATGGCTCGGACATACAGTGGACAGCCATAGATGCATGCGGCAGATCTGGTGGCATTGCGTGTGCATGGAACGATGCAATCGTGCAGAATCTGGGTACAGAACATTTCGAACGTTGGATGTTATTAGACTTGAGAGTACGGGCTTCAGGCTTTCGTCTTAAGTGTGTTGGGCTTTATGCACAGAATTTAGCAACTGAGCGTAGTGGTCTTTGGGAGGAAATACAGCAGCGGATATCGGTGGATACTGGTCCTTGGGTGATCATGGGAGATTTTAATGAATCTCTCAATGCGGAGGAACGTTCAGGCCGCTCTTTCAATGGGAGAGCGGCACGCAGGCTGCAGAGTTTTATCCATCGGAATGGATTGGTTGACATGCCACTCATTGGCAAGGCATATACATGGTTCAGTTCTACCAGTGCTTCCCGAATTGATAGGGTGTTGGCTTCTTCTGCTTGGTGTTTACAATTCAGTCGTCATCGATTATATACCGGTGATAAGGGATTTTCTGATCACGTGCCTCTCATTCTGAAAGCAGATTCATATTCGTGGGGTAGCAGACCATTTCGCTCTTGGGATGTATAGTGGGAAGACAAAATTTTTTTGCCAAAGGTGGAAGAGCTTTGGCAAGAGGCAAGGATTCGTTTTTCAGGAGATTTTTCAGTGGTCAAGAAGATGGTTTTTTTGAAGAAGCAGCTGCAGGCTTGGCACTATGGTTCCTGGGGTGTGTTAGAGCAACAATTGAATCGTACCCTGGTAGAGCTAGATCAGCTTGATCAACAGCGAGGGAGCTTGGGACACAATTCACTAAAGCGATACGAGGTTCTACAAGATCAAAAGTGGGTGTTCAAGAGGAAGATTGAGGCACTATGGAGGCAGAAATCCAGACAGCAGTGGTTAACCCTTGGTGATAAGAACACTTGGTTCTTCCACGCCTGTGCCACCATCAGACACTATCGCAATTTTATAGGGGTGCTTCAGGTTCAGGGTAGAGAAGTGCAGCAGCCTGAGGAGATCAAGGTCGAGGCGGTTCATTACTATCAACGACTCTTCGAGGCTGTAGATAACAGATGGTATGGTTTAGGCGGTTTGGAATTGCCCAGATTAGCACCGGACGTTGCCCACGAGCTGGAGCGGCCTTTTCTTGCGGATGAAATAAAGAAGGCTGTTTGGGCATGCGGTAGTCACAAATCCCCCGGACCAGACGGTTTCAACTTCTTCTTCATTAAGAATGCATGGTCGGTGATTGGAGTGGAGATTATCACAATGATACAGGAATTTCAGACAAGTGGAGTGTTACCGTGCAACATCAATAACAGCTATCTTACCTTAATTCCCAAGATTCCTGGTGCGGCGGAGTTGTCAGAGTATAGGCCTATCAGTCTCATTAACAGCCTGTATAAAGTCATTGCCAAACTACTATCCATTCGGCTTAAACAAGTGATGGAACAGCTGATTTCTCCACTTCAGACAGGTTTTATGGAAGGCCGGTTCATTGCGGATACGGTGATGGTAGCAAATGAGATCATACACTCCATGCAAACGTCTAAACTCCCGGGATGGTGCCTCAAATTAGATTTTCAGAAAGCCTATGATTCGGTGGATTGGAGTTTTATGTCGGAAGTATTGGAACGGATGGGTTTTGGCTTTCAGTGGCGCCGTTGGATGAAGGAATATTTTTCTTCGGCCCGTTGTGCTGTACTCATCAATGGCATGCCCACCGGTGAGTTCAATCTGGGGCGCGGTCTGCAACAAGGTGATCCCTTGTCCCCGTTATTATTCAATCTGGTAGCAGAAGTCTTGTCACGTATGCTAGGACGAGATGTTGAAGGTCAATTCTTTCAGGGTATTAGTATTGGTAATTTACAGCTCACGCACCTGCAGTATGCGGATGATGTAATTCTTTTCTGCACCGGAGACCAGCAAGGAATAGTTAACATCCAAAGCATTCTCAGGTGCTATGAATTGTTATCCGGGCTCAAGGTGAACTTCTTCAAATCCGGTCTGGTGGGACTTAACATCCCCACACACACGGTTGACGAGCTCGCTTCCTTAATTCATTGTCGTACGACAGACTTTGCCTTTCACTTATCTTGGGGTGCCCCTGGGGGCCAATCCACGTCGTCATAGTAAGTGGAATTCGGTGGTTACGCGCTTTAAAGGAAAGCTAGCTTCCTGGAAAGGATCTCTGCTTTCATTGGGGGGCAGAATTGTACTGATCAGGTCTGTGGTTAGCAGCTTGCCGGTGTATTACATGACTTTCTTTCAGCTGCCAGTGGGATTGAGGAGGGATTTAGAAAAATGGACAAAGCGTTTTTTGTGGGGTGGGACAATGGACAAACGCTGCCTCTGTAAAGTGAAGTGGACTATGTGTGTACGTCCAACTGATTGTGGGGGTGCAGGATTAGGCTGTTTGCAGACGAGAAACCAAGCTCTTCTTACCAAGTGGAGCAATCGTATTGCTAATGATACATGTTCCCTTTAGAGTCGGGTAATCAAGCAAAAGTATAGTCCTAAGCTTCGGCCTGATGGGATAGCTTGTGGGAGCAGCAGAGGTTCCTCCTTGTGGGTGGGTATCGTTCGGAACAGCAAATTGGTATTGTCCAATGGGCAGTGCATCTCTTCTTTCTTCTGCTGAAAATTGGGGAGGGGGGATTTCATGGCTTTTTGGAATGATGTCTGGTGTAGCTCCTCTCCCTTGCGAGACATTTTTCCAAGATTGTATGCCCTGTCTTTAGAAAAGGAGGGGTGTGTACGACAGTTTGGATTGTGGACTGATGAGGTGTGGTGCTGGACGCTCACGTGGCGGCGTCGCTTGTTTGTATGGGAGGAAGAAGATGCTAGGCGATTGTTGGTAGTTTTGGAGAATGATAGGCCGAATTTGCTGGAGGAGGATCAGATCCTATGGGGGACTCAGCTCAGACCTTTTTCTGTAAACATATGTTATCAGGCAATGGCGGCGCTTACAAATGGGTTCAGCGAGCAGCAGATTCCTAATGTCTGGAGTAAACCAGGAGCCCCTAAATGGCAGACTTTTATGTGGCTTGCGTGCCGGGGGAAACTATCTGCCAAAGGGTTCTTAAGTCGGCTGGGTATTCTACCGGTATCTGATAGGCTTTGTGAGGCATGCAGCAGGGTGGAGAAGGACTCTTATCATATTTTGCTTGACTGTAGGACAGCCTGGGAGAGCTGGTCACTGCTCCTTAAGCACTGGGGTTTTTGCTGGGTTCAACCACGTTCTTTGGGCGAGCTGTTCGAACAATGGGAAGGTTTTATTCTACCCTGTCGTTACCAGGGATTATGGTATGCACTGCTGTTTTCATGTGCCTGGAGTATTTGGTTGTGTCGCAACAATCGTATCTTCAAAGGAGTAACAAGCAGTGCAGCTGATGTCTATTATGCTGGCATGAGGCACGGTTTCTGTCTGGATAGTCTTGATGTCCTGCCTTCAGGTGATTTTGTTTCATTACTAGCAATGTAGAGTGTATGGCAGCTGAAAGCCACAGTTTCTGATATAATCATTCGGCATCTGTAAGTTTTTATTTTGTCAGCAAGTTGAGTTACTGTTTAATTATCCTGATAGCTTGTATAGTGTTCCTATTTTCTAATACATATCGATATTTACTCAAAAAAAAACTCTTTGTGGGTGGTACGAAATTTACGAAATATTGCTGCAGAAATCAACTTATAATATATTTTTTAATTAATAAAAAATAAATTCATAATTTTGGAGATATAAATATATTAAAAATATAATAAGAAGAGATAATAATAAAAGAAATTATTTTTATTATTTTTATTGATTTAAGAGATAGGATAAGAATAAATATTATTTATATAATTTGTTTATAATTTTTAGTATTTATTTCAATGAATTAAAAATTTTCAATGGTTACTAAATTTTATAATTATAAGTTTTCAGTGGTTATAATTTTATCATAATGAGCTGGCGCATTATGATAGACTAACCCTCCGGAAATTTCTCTATTGTGGCTTCTAGGTGGCATACAGCTGTCCCTGATGCCTCTCCCTCTCAAGAAAATGACGTCCACTTCAAACTTACCCTTTTCTTCTTCCGTCTTATTTCCCAAAATTGCCCTTTACCTGGCTGTTTTATTTCCTTCTTGTCCCAACGCTCACTTTTGACAGTTTGGTTCGGCTAAGGAAAGACAAAATGACAAAAAGAGTCAGCCTTCCACGGGGCAGACATGCCAATTCGCCCAAATAATGGAAGGTTAAATGGTTGTTTTGTCATCTCTTATGAGCTTTTTAGGTAGTTCCAGAGAATAATAAACGGAAACAACCATAGCTGAACCAATTAAAACAGAACAAAACAGAGCATGAGAAACCAGAGGAAAGCAAGTAAGAAGATGACATATAGTAGAGTCGGTGACTTGTGATTTAGTGTAACTGATTGGGTTATACACAACGGATAATGTCACCTTTGAGGGTAAAATAGAGATACTAAGTCATGGGGGAGTCGAGTGACTCGGTGCTATCCTCCCCGAATCTCTCTCCTTCCAGCTACTAGGCCGTTTTTTCAGATCTAGGCCCGAATACCAAATTCTAACCCATCGATATAAATATACTGGTCTCATAGTTCCTGTTAATGAAAAATATATTTATAACATATAACACGTTTAATACAAAAAATAAAATACAAAACATAAATGATTGATGGAAGTATTAAGATTAATCCACTCACCTTATTCTAATGGCACAGAACTGGGTCTCGCTACATGATCTAGTGCATGTATTTCAACACCTATACAAGTTATGATCGATAAAATCACTTAATTTTTCTCAATCCTTAAGGTAATAAATTAAAAACTGAAATCACATAACCCCTTACTTAGTCCTAAGGGACTCGATTAGCCTATATGAACTTTCCTGGGATTTTTCCAAACATTTTCCGAATTTATATCAACTTCTCCTAATTTTGATTCCTCTTAAATCATATCCAAATCAAGTAAACTATATGTCATTGGATTCCTTATATTTTTCTCTATTTTCCAGAATTTTTCTCATTTTCATCTATTTTTCTTTATTTTCAGAATTTCTAGAAAATTGGTCAAAATTAGAAAAGTCAATGGACATATGTCATCACCAAACACTGCCATGTATCATCACCTCATTCACTGTCCAATTTCAGTTCAACCTGAAAACGGTTTGATTCAACTCAATCCGATTCAACCTGATTTGACTCGACCTAGTTTGATTGAATCCGGTCTGACTTGGTTTGGTTTGACTTAAACCCCATTTGACTCCTCCTGAACTTATGACATGTTTGTTGGATTCTAGGGTGAATCCACTAGGGGCTCTTAAAATGTAATTGGGCTTAGTGAATAGAAATCGGGCCCATTAAAGGGAAATCCACCAAAAGGCCTCGGACCACTCAAAATGGGTCTTGAAAACTTACACTCGAGTCAAGGGGATAGAGATGAATATTTTCACTGGACTCAGGCCTCAAACGACAACCAAATCAAACTAATTATCCTAATGCACTAAAACTCCGAAATGAGAGGTCGTGCAAACTATCGTCACGATACAACGACATGACCACTCTACACATCCTAGACTCGACACCTAGGCTATATGATTATGTCCAGGTCACTCGGTCAATGGGTCAACTCTCGGTCTACTGTCTAACTAGCTGGCCAAACCGGTCAATTCCGACTAGTCAACTGGTCAAACCCACTCAAACAGACCAATCCGGATGATCTGACTATATCTAAATGCTGACTAGACACTCTGAAGGACGGGATCTCACAACCTCCACTCCTTATAGGAATTTCGTCCCTGAAATTCACTTACTATATTCCTCAAAAAGATGTGGATACTGCTGTCCCATCAACTGCTCCGGCTCCCAAGTCCGCTCCTTCATACGGTCACTATGCCACAAAACATATACCCTTGTGAAGAAGAAGATGGCGGCACATATAGCGTCTTTCAACAACTAAGACGTTTATGGTTGTTTGAGGTTGACGGTCTGAACTGTATATGGAATTCAGACTCCCAATTAGATAGACTATATCGAATGGTTAGACATATACAAAAGTTCAAGTTTGATTGAGTTAGCGCCATCAGCCACATCTTTCCAAAATCTAACATCTTTATATCTTGAAGAATGCAGAGGATTACAGTACATACTCTCACCAACTACAGCAAAAAGTCTGATGAAACTCACTCATATGCGTGTCAAAAATTGTGTGATGTTGACAGAAATAGTGAAAAATGAGGGAGATGGAGTTGATGACGACATTATCTTCCCCAAGTTAGCAAGACTGGAACTTGCAAGGGGGTGTGGCAGACGAAGTTGGTGAAGAAGCATGTGATGAGTTGTGTGGCCATGTCCCCTTTTAATGCTTGTCCCTCCTGAATCAACTTAGGTAAGAGTTGTGGAAATTTAGGAAATAGATTGGTGGCCAGACTTGCATTATCTCTGTCTCGTGGAGTAAAAGTTTGATGGGGCAAGTGAATATTGAGCTTGGCCTGAACCGCATGAAGGGTTGTATTTTAGCTGTTGTTGTAGATCAGCACATGTAGCTTCTTCTTGGGGATATGAGAAAATAAGCTTTCTAGAAAACTGGCGCCACCCCCATTCCTCCCACTGCTGTTTTTACTGCTAAGAGAGAGCATGCTTTTGTGAAGAAGATGCCAAGTCAACCCGACCAACGACTAGGATACAAGATCAACCCGACCAACGACTAGGATACAAGATGCCAAGGACATGGGAAACAATATTAACATAATATTTGAAAGAAACATTAATTTATCAATATTAACACTTATAATCGTTATTCTCAATTGTAGAGGTATGGGATTTTATTTTACACATCCTTTTCAAGAGTCGGAAGATTACCGGTTGATTCATTCTCACACCTAAATTATTGTATCTAGATCTGAATCGAGAGCCTAATAAAAAATATCTTATTTCTTTTTTTTTTCTCAAAAGAAAACCTTATTCCAAAAACCAATGAAATTAAATAGAACGGTACTTAATTATAATATTGATATTCTCAACCTGTCTAATATCAATTTCAAAGACCAATTGTAACAATTTGTACTTCTTTTGTAACAATTTCTGCATACATTAATTTATACGATGGCAGCAAATTGTTCCGATCTCATCCTTGGAATACGGATCTCAAAGCCAGCAATGTTGGTAGGTTTGGAGGTCTCATGTTGGAAAAAGCATTGGCTTGAAACATCTAATTTTTTATGACATAAAATAAGATAACACGAAAAAAAAACATGTCTTTGTCAACGAATAAAAGTCCAAAGCTTTAATCAGTTTTCATCTTTCCTTGGATGGAAAATATATTAACAACCTTGTTCATTATTAATTAGTATAATTACAAAGTAGCCAACGGTGGCAGACAGCCTAGAGGTGGGCTGGGCACTAAATAACAAAGTGTTTGTTGGGATGCCAACCGAACAAAGGTAAGAGAGTGTATGATTGTACTAGATATTCTTCTATAAGAAAAATAACTAGCACAATAATCACTACTACTATACCAAACAAAAGCTACTAAGTAGAAAAGAACACCAGAAATTTACGAGGTTCGGCCAATTTGGCTTACGTCCTCGGACACTACTGAATAATATTTCTGTAGAAATATTACAAAGAATAGGAAGAAAAAGCTATACAATAGAAGATTGATGCTTTTTAGAATGAAGAAACAATGTGGTGGGGACTTCCTTTTATTGGTGAAGGAGGCTCCACCCTTTACTAATTTGGGGATGTAGGATTTGCCACACCCCCTATTACTAACAAATCTCCACCTTGGAAAATTCCACATTCATCTTGTATTTATCCACCAGAATACCTTGTAGTGTCTTCAATCAATTATCTTCAAATTGTGACAATATTCATCAAGTTTAAACAATGTTGAAACTTGATTGCAGTCACTACCTTCGTCATCATATCAGCAAGAATCTCAGTGGTCATGATCTTTTGTATTTGAACTCCATTTTTTTCCAAAATCTCACGAACAAAATGATAACGAACATTAATGTGCTTCGTTCTTGCGTGAAAGACGTTATTCTTCGCCAAGTGAATAGCACTTTGACAATGACAATATACTTTGACATATTTCTGATCAACTCCCAAGTCTTTAAGCAATCCTTGAAGCCAAATCTCTTCTTTTATAGCTTATGTAATTTCCATATACTCTGCCTCTGTTGTAGATAAAGCCACAGTTGACTGTAAAGTAGATTTCCAGCTAACCGGTGCCTTAGCCAAGGTAAAGAAATAGCCAGTTGTAGAGTGTTTTTTATGTATATCACCTGCATAGTCAGAATCACAATATCCAATATGCATTGGCCAAGTGATTCATCTCGCTCAAATGCCAAACCAACGTCTACAGTATTTTGGATATATCGTAGAATCCATTTCATAGCCTGCCAATGACCTTTTCCTGGATCATGCATGTATCTGCTAACAACTTCAACATCTTGTGAAATATCAGATCTCGTACACACCATAGCACACATCAGGCTTCCAATAGCATTTTCATATGGGACTTTTTCCATGTATTCTCATTCTTCAGTCATTTTTGGAGATAATTGATTACTCAATTTTAAATGATGAGCAAGTGGAGTACTTACAGATTTTGAATCTTTATTCATACCAAAACACTGTAGTACTTTCTTCAAGTATTCCTTCTGAGTTAGACAAAGTTTGTTTCTTTGTCTATCCCGACTAATCTTCATTCCGGGAATCTTCTTGGCTTCTCCCAAATCCTTCATCTCGAATTCTTTGCTTAATTGTGTCTTCAGTCTATCAATATCTACTTGACTTTTAGATGCTATCAACATATCATCCACATATAAGAGTAAGTAGATGTAGGACCCATCTTGTAATTTTTGAAATTATACGCAATGGTCATACTTGTTTCTCGTGTACTTCAGGCTCATCATGAATTGATCAAATCTCATATACCACTGTCTTGGTGACTGTTTCAATCCATACAGTGATTTCTTTAGTTTGCAAACCCAATCTTCTTTGCCAGCAACTTTGTAACCATCTGGCTGAGACATATAAATTTTCTCCTCCAAATCTCCATGTAGGAATGCGGTCTTCACATCAAGTTGAGCTAGCTCCAAATTCAACTGTGCCACCAAGGTCAAAAAGAATCTAATAGAGGAATGTTTAACGACTGAAGAAAATACCTCATTATAATCAACTCCCTCCTTTTTAGCATAGCCTTTAGCCACCAATCTTGCCTTGTAGCGAATATCATTATTGGGAAATCCATCTTTCTTTGCAAATACCCATTTGCATCCAATTGCCTTCTTGTTCTTCGATAGCAGTGTCAATTCCCATGTCAAATTCTTCTGAAGTGATTGCATCTCTTCATTCATTGCACCTTTCCATCTTTCATTTTTTGTACTTCGTACTGCTTCAAGAAAAGTGGATGGAACATCATCTACTACTGGAAGTGCGTAGGCCACCATATCAACAAATCGAGTAGGTTTCTATGTTTGTCGTCTTGGCCTATTGACTGCAATTGACTCTGGTTGCTGTTGAGGCTCTTGAGTTGTAACCTCTTCTTCATTTGACTCTTCTCCTGCTATAGGAGAGTTGCTCGTAACATTGTTTGCTGTGTTCACCTCTGTATGTTCAAACTCCACCTGCTTTTGGTGTATTGTGGATTTCTGCCTCTGTTACCTTGTTCAATATGGCAGATTCATTAAAGGTAATATCCCTACTGATGATGACCTTCTCTGCTTCTAGACACCAAAGATGGTATCTCTTCACTCCAGGATTGAATCCCATAAAGAGAGCCTTCTTTGCCTGTAGATCCAACTTTGATTCTATGACATGATCATATGCCATGGAACCAAATATGTGCATAGAATCATAATCTGTCGCAGGCTTTCCAGACCAAACCTCCAAAGGAGTTTTGCCACCTATAGCAGATGATGGAAAACGATTGACGAGGTGTTGAGCGTATGTCATAGCCTCAGCCCAAAACTCCCTTCCTAACCCAACATTAGACAGCATACAATGAACTTTCTCTACTAATGTGTTGTTCATACGCTCTGATACCCCATTCTGCTGTGGTGTTTCTCAAACAGTAAAGTGTCGAATTATGCCATATTCTTAGCATACCTTCTGGACTGAATTACTTGTGTACTCTCCGTCATTGTCCATTCGGAGAATTTTGATCTTTCTTCCTATCTGGTTCTCCACCTGAGCTTTCCATTTAAGAAAGATCCCAAACACTTCGTCTTTGTTATTCATCGTAAACACCCATACTCTTCTTGAGAAATCATGAACAAAGGTGACGAAATAATATTTTCCTCCAAGGGATGGAGTCTTCGCAGGTCCCCACACATCTGAGTGTACATAATCCAAAATACCCTTGGTATTGTGGATAGCAGAACCAAACTTCACTAGCCATTGTTTTCCGATTACGCAATGCTCACAAAAGTTTAATTTGCATGCCTTCACACCTTTCAATAGTCCTTGCTTTGCAAGAAGTTGCAAGGATTTTTCTCTAGTATATCCCAACCGCATATGCCACATCCTGATTGCATCTGTGTCCTTCTAGCTACTAAGATTTGTTGCTATTGTTACCGTCCCAATAACTGTACTACCTTGATAGTAATATAGATTATTCTTCCTGATACCTTTCAACATCACTAGTACACCTGAAGTCTCCTTAAGAACTCTGTCTCTCATTGTCACTACTAGACCTTTTGACTCCAAGGCTCCTAATGAGATAAGATTCTTCATCAAATTTGTCACATACCGGACATTCTTCAAGATTCTCATAGATCCATCTTGATTCTTCAGTTTGATTGAACCTATCCCAGTAGTTTTACATGGATTATCATTGCCTATGTAGACAACTCCACCATCTAGTATTTCAAAGTTAAAGAACCATTCTTTGATAGGGCACATATGATAAGTGCAACCTGAATCCAAAATCTACTCATTTTGATGAGAAGTTGAAGATGATACCACCAAAGAGAAATCTGAATCAGCCTCACTCTTGCATTCAGCTACGTTTGCATCTTGTGAAGATTTCTCTTCTTTAGCTTGGGACAATTCTTCTTCCAGTGCCCTTTTTCTCTACAAAAGGCACAGTCATCCTTGCTTTGTCTGAACTTTGACTTGCTTCTTCCTCTCCTTGCTCTACCTTGGCTTTGAGGACAACCTCTCACAACTAGGGTTTCTGTAGCACCACCTGTGCTTTCTTGCTTATCTTTTCTTCTGAGTTCATAGTTATACAAAGCCCCACAGACTTCCTTGAGAGAAACCTCAGCTTTCCCATGAAGTAGAGTAGTTTCAAAAAATTCAAACTCTTCGGGAAAGGATCCCAACAACATCAAAGCCAAATCTTCATCTTAAAAGTCACATCTAAATTCAATAAATCAGTCACAAGCTGATTAAAACTGGTGATGTGATCATTTACTGTAGTACCTTAAACATATGTGAAGCGAAACAATCTCTTCTTCAGATACAACTTATTTTGACTGCTTCTCTTCAGAAATTTGTCCTCAAATCTGGCATACCAAAGCTTGCTTTAGGTGGAGGATGATTTATTTGCTGTAAAAACCAAGGATGAAGAGAAAATGTCAGAATTCTCCTCTGAAAATGCCAGTAGCTAACTAAAACAAGTGCTACTTGTCCTAACCATTGACAGGATGGATTAGTAGGTTTCTCAAGGTGTCTCAGGAGGAAGTACAAGGGGTTACATTGGACTGAGGAATTCCTGCATTTCATCTGTTGGAGCAGAAAGAGCTCTATGTGAAGCCTTTCTGCTCCAGAAATTTTGATTTTCCACCCTCGAGGCTTCTTTTGAGCTCTAAATGTTTCTTAAATATTTAATAAATGTTTCTTAAATATTTAATGAGAATTTGAATTGTATAGAACAAACAAAACAAGATTATTCGTTTCTTATTAAAAGTGGATTGAAATCCACGAAGAGATTTGGTATATGACCGTTGAGTCAACCCATCTTCGTGTTCCACCTCATCAGAATCTTCTTCTGGCACTCTCATTACTCTTGGCTAGACATCCTATATGTCATGGTGTCCATAACAAGGCTTGGATCATTTCTACAACTATCCAAGTAATCAATTAAAAAACAAAGACAAAAAAAAAAGCGTTTTCAGAAATAGAGAAAAGATACGCAATTATTGGTTTGATTGTGTTTTGTTTTATGTTAATTTAAAAATTTTAAGAATATTGGTGGATTTATTAAGAATTAAATATTAATTTCGAATGGATGTACTTCAATAGTAAGGTTTTTCTATTGATTGAATAGTTAAATTGCGTAACAGAGAGAATTTTTAGTGAGAATTTTTTAAGAGAATTTTTTATGAGACTTTTTTTGAAGAGTCCTCCTCTCTACAAGATAAGAATGAGCTATTTCCTAAAATTTTCTTAGGAGATGAAGAGTCCTCCTTTCTTGAAAAAATAAAATCTTGACATTATTGTTTTATGTAAGAATCATTTGTCAGTGGTATGAAATCTACTGACTAAATCAATTATTTCAGTTAATAAAAAATAAAATCATAATTTTTAAGATATATATAAATTAAAAATATAATAAGAAGAGATAATAATAAAAAAAACTTTTTTTTTATTGATTTAAGAGAGAGGATGAGAATATTTGTTATTTATATAATTGTTTTGTTATGAATATAAGGTTTGGTGAATATCTATAACACAGACATGTCTTTTCCAAGGGAAATAAATGGTACCCTCTAGTATTTATAAATATGTAAGTGAGATATACTAATAAATATGGTACCCTCTAGTACTTATAAATATGGTACCCTCTCGTCCATTCAAGTGGATAATATATGGCATGAACTGCCTAGAGAAATTATTTCCGGAACTCACAAATTAACAACTTGGGTCATTGAAGATTGTGGAAATTTATGTCATTTGCTTTCTCCTTCAATGGTTACAAGTCTTTTGCAATTGCAAGAGCTTGATGTAGGTGAAGAAAGAGAAACAGTCTTAAGTCTGTTCCCTAATCTGCATTCTCTAAAGTTCAATGGTCTCCCCAAACTTGCAAGTTTCTGCATGGAAAACTTGATCGAATTGTCTTCCCTGAAAGTTCTCCTTATTATGGTGTGCCCAGTAATGAGGGAATTTATCAGCAGCATTTAGATTGTAATTTAGATTTAGATTTAGATTTAGATTTAGATTCAGATTCAGATGGCGCCAATTTGACTTTCTTCAATAGAAAGGTAATATGTCATAAAGGGATTATATCATAAAGCTAATGTTGTTCTTTTGATAGAACGATGATTTTCTATTATGAACAAAACATGTACAAACTTTAGACTCCTACAAAATGCACCAAGTTCTATGAAAAACTAGAATGCGCACTACCAGTAAGTATTCTAACTATTTACAGCCTTAGCAAATCACTTGCTGCCAATGGCTGCCAGGTCGGCTCCTCTGTAGTTAATTTCTCTCAAATTTACCTTTAGCCCAGTCCATCTCTTGCATCAGACCCTCCAGTGCCACCTCCTTATAATCCTTTTGTCTCCCCTTAAACACTCTCTCATTCCTGGCCAGCCAGAGACTCCACATTGTTAGGTTGTGGAGCCTGATATTTAAGTTTACTTATGAGCCTGATATTTAAGTTTACTTATGGGCCTGATAGTTAAGTTTTCTTAATGGTTAAGTGTAACACCTATATAAATACTCTCCTATGTAATTGTTTAGGGTGTGTGAAAGACAATTCTCTGTATAAGCCTGAAATAATTAATAAAAGAGCCTAGCCGCCGTGGAGGTTATCATTCTGGTCTTACCACGTATCTTTCTCTTATTCTTCATATTTCTTCATCTAGATTGAGTGTGTGAGTCGTGATCCTAACAACTGGTAGCGGAGCTAGGAGTGATTCAGCACAATCTGAAAGATGGACAGTTCGAAGATTGCAATTGAGAAGTTTGATGGATCCGATTTTGGTTTCTAGAAGATGCAGATTGAAGATTATCTGTACCAGAAAGATCTTCACGAACCCTTGACCGGAGTGAAGCCGGATTCATTGACGAAGGAGCAGTGGAAGCTCAAAGATCTTCAGGCTCTTGGGTTGATTCGATTGACTTTGTCGAGAAACGTGGCTTTTAACATCGTCAAGGAGAAGACTACATCCGATCTCCTAAACGCGCTATCAAATATGTATGAAAAACCATCAGCAATGAACAAGGTATATTTGATGCGTAGATTGTTCAATTTACAGATGTCTGAAAGAGGATCTATTGCGGATTATATAAATGATTTCAACAAGATCGTTAGTCAACTTTGTTATGTGCAAATTAATTTCGAAGATGAAATTAAAGCTTTGATTTTGATGTCATCTCTGCCTGAGTCTTGGGATACTGTTGTTGCTGCGATCAGCAGTTCCCGTGGATCTGAGAAACTGAAGTTTGATGAAGTCCGAGATGTTGTTCTCAGCGAAAGTATTCGCAAACGAGAAATTGGGGATTCATCGGGCAGTGCTCTCAGTGTTGACCGAAGGGGGAGAGGTAGCTCGAGGGGTCAAAACCAACGTAGCCGATCAAAATCATAGAATCGAGGAAAATCTCCAAACAGGTCACACATAACCTGCTGGAATTGTGGAGAAAAAGGACACTATCGAACGAAGTGTCCCAAACCAAAGAAGAAGCAGCATCAGAAATCTGGAGATGATAATAATTCTGTAAATTCAATAGAAGACATTAGGGATGCTCTAATCCTCAGTGTGGACAGCCCAGTTGAATCCTGGATTTTGGATTCCGGTGCATCTTTTCATTCATCTCCTAGCAAGGAATTATTCCAAAATTTTCAATATGAAAACTTTGGAAAGGTGTTTCTTGCTGACAACAAAGCCTTGGAGATTGAAGGAAAGGGGGATGTCTATATAAAGACTCTAGCAGGAAATCAGTGGACATTGCAGGATGTCAGATATATTCCTGGCCTCAAGAAGAATCTGATCTCTATTGGTCAGTTGGATAGCAAAGGCTACGCAACAGAGTTTGGGAAAAGTTCGTGGAAGATTGTGAAGGGTGCTATGGTGGTAGCACGTGGCACAAAAGCTGGAACTTTGTACACCACTGCAGGGTGTATTAACATGGCTGTTGTTGCTGAGGGTGCTTTAAGTCTGTGGCACAATAGACTTGGACACATGAGTGCTAAAGGAATGAAGATGTTGGCTGCAAAGGGAGTTTTGGAGGGTTTGAAATCTGTTGATATAGGTCTTTGTGAGAGTTGTGCTATGGGAAAACATAAACGAGTTAGCTTCACAAAGACTACTAGAGAGCAGAAGAAAGTACGGTTAGAAATGGTCCATACAGATGTTTGGGGGCCATCTCCTGTATCATCACTTGGTGGATCCAGGTTCTATGTCACCTTCATTGATGATTTCAGCAAGAAGGTATGGGTTTACTTCTTGAAACACAAATCAGATATTTTTGCAACCTTCAAGAAGTGGAAAGCTGAAGTGGAAAATCAGACTGGGTTGAAAATCAAATGTCTGACGTCTGACAATGGAGGGGAGTACGAGAAGTCAGAATTCAAAGCATTCTGTGCAGCTAAGGGAATTAGACTAATGAGAACTGTTCCTAGGAAGGCAAGGAAGAATGGAGTTGCTGAGAGGATGAACAGAACGTTGAATGAGCGTGAAAGGAGCATGAGGATACATTGTGGGCTGCCTAAGATGTTCTGGGCAGATGCTGTAAGCACAACTACATATTTGATCAATATGGGGTCATCTGTTCCCTTGGGGTTCAAGATTCCAGAAGAGGTATGGGCAGAAAAAGAACTCAAATACTCACACTTGAGAACTTTTGGTTGCACTGCTTATGTTCATGTTGATCCAGAGAAAAGAGATAAGCTTGATGCTAAGGCTACGAAGTGCTACTTCATAGGCTATGGTTCTGACTTGTTTGATTATAGGTTTTGGGATGATAAGAACAGAAAGATCCTGAGACATTGTGATGTGACTTTTGATGAGAATGTCATGTACAAGGACAGAGAGCAGAAGGTTTCAGAGACTGCAAAGCAAGTGGGAGTTGAGGTTGAGTTGCATAAGAGTACACCAAGAGACGTTGCAACAGAAACTCAACTAATCCCAGACACTGTTGCTGAAGAACCAGAGGAGGAGCAAGTAACACCTGAGCAGGTGTTAAGAAGATCTTCCAGGACCATCAGAGCACCAGATAGATATTCACCTTCATTACACTCTTTGTTGCTGACTGATGAAGGGGAACCAGAATCTTTTGATGAGGCCCTACATGTGGAGGATTCAATCAAGTGGGAGCAAGCCATGGATGATGAGATGAGTTCACTTGAGAAGAATAACACGTGGGTGTTGACTGAGTTACCTACAAGAAAGAGAGCATTGTTGAACATGTGGGTGTTCAGAATTAAAACTGAACCCGATGGCAAAAGAAGGTTCAAGGCTCGGTTAGTGGTTAAAGGTTATTCACAAAGGAAAGGTATTGATTATGCTGAAATATTTTCTCCTGTTGTGAAATTAACTACTATCCAAATTCTGTTGAGTATTGTTGCATCAGAGAATTTGCATCTGGAGCAAATGGATGTCAAAACAGCATTTTTACATGGAGATCTAGACAAAGAGATTTATATGCAACAACCAGAAGGATTTGTAGCTCCGAGAAAGGAACACATGGTGTGCAAGCTGAATAGGAGCTTGTATGGACTGAAGCAAACACCAATACAGTGGTACAAAAAGTTTGACTCTTTTATGAGCAAGAGTGATTTCAAGAGGAGTGAAAAGGATTAGTGTTGTTACTTCAAAAAATACACTGATTCTTATGTCTTTCTACTCTTGTATGTGGATGATATGTTGATTGCAAGATCCAGTATGAAGGAGATAAACAGTCTGAAGGCAAGTCTGTCTTCAATGTTTGAGATGAAAGATTTCGGTACAGCAAAGCAGATTCTTGGGATGAGGATTTCTCGGGATAGATCTGTCGGCACTTTAAATCTATCCCAAGAGCAGTGCATTGAGAAGGTATTGTCCAGATTCAGGATGAATAATGGTAAACCCAGGACTACTCCGTTGGCAAATCACATAAAATTGTCAAAGGAGCAGTCACCCAAGACAGATGAGGAGCGGGCGCACATAACACTTGTTCCATATGCTTCTGCAGTTGGAAGTCTTATATATGCTATGGTCTGCACTAGACCTGACATAGCACATGCAGTGGGAGTTGTTAGCAGGTACATGGCAAACTCAGGGAAAGAGCACTGGGAAGCTATTAAGTGGCTTCTGAGATATCTGAGAGGTACATCCAGCACTTCACTTTGTTATGGCAATGGAAAAATGACTCTACAGGGTTTTGTGGATGCTGATCTTAGTGGAGATGTGGACTCGAGCAAGAGCACATCCGGTTATATCTACACTTTAGGCGGAACAACAGTGAGTTGGATGTCTAAACTTCAGAAGTGTGTTGCTCTTTCATCTACTGAGGCTGAGTATGTGGCAATAGCTGAAGCTGGAAAAGAGATGATATGGCTCACAGATTATCTGGACGAATTGGGCAGGAAACAACGCCAGAAGATTCTTTACACAGATAGCCAGAGTGTCATACAGTTGGTGAAGAACCCAATCTATCATTCAAAGACAAAGCATATTAGGAGACGATATCATTTCACTCGCAAGGCTGTGGAAGAAGGGGATATGTGCTTGGAGAAGATAGAGGGTGCAAAGAATCCAGCAGATATTTAAGTTGTGGGAAAATTCTTAGGTTGTGGAGCCTGATATTTAAGTTTACTTATGGACTTGATATTTAAGTTTACTTATGGGCCTGATAGTTATGTTTTCTTAATGGCTAAGTGTAACACCTATATAAATACTCTCTTATGTAATTGTTTAGGGTGTGTGAAAGACAATTCTCTATATAAGCCTGAAATAATCAATAAAAGAGCCTAGCCATCGTGGAGGTTACCATTCTGGTGTTATCACGTATCTTTCTCTTATTCTTCATTTAGATTGAGTGTGTGAGTCGTGATCCTAACACACACCCCAGCCATAAATATACTATCCCATACCTGTCTCTGTTTCTTATTGCAGAACAAGCCTTCCCATTGATTTGTTAATTCCACCAACGTGTTGGGTAGAACTCCTTGAATGCCCCATCTTCTCATCATCTCCGTCCAACATCGCCATGCAGTATTGCACTATACTAAAACGTGATCAGCACACAACTCCCCTCCTTGACATATTACAGGCCACCTCTTCCGTCCGCAGCAAGTTAAGTTTGTAGAGTCTTCCTTTTGTCAAAATCCTGTCCTGACAAGCCAGCCATAAAAAGGCTTTGCTTTTGGGGGTGACATTTCTTTTCCAAACATTAGGGAATGTTTAGGTTCACCGAGATTAGCTGGATATCTTCCAACGTCGAGTAACATGACTTTACTGATGGCTCCTCGTTGTTCTCTCCCCATGTCAGCCGATCCATCTCCCCCTACGAAGGTGCCATACCTGCCAATCTTTCCAACATCTCTGCAAACATTTCCTCTTCCCAAACAAAAAGAGGTCTTCTCCACACAAACTTCCAGCTCCATCTATTGTCATGCCATTCCCCCATCTCCTCTACAGTGCAATGTTTCAGCATAGACACCTCATACAGTCTTGGATACACCTCTTTTAGAGCTTCCCCTTGCCTCCATGTACGAGACCAGAAGGATATTATATTGCCCTAGCCGAGGCTCCATCTTAGCATACCTCGCAAGCCAACTGCCAACAGCAATTCACCATTCACACAGCTTAAGACGTCCCTCCAAAGTCTTGAAATATTTGGGCAGTCAAAGATAATCCCATTCATACTCCATCTTGAGTTTGAATCCCCAAGTTTTAACCACTGCACCCTGGAGTTTTGTCTCCAAATAGCTTCGATTTTACATTTCACTTGCCACTTTTTCTCTTGCAGATCGCAATACTTGAGCTCATCTTCTTTTACCCAATCCGCCACCTCCTTTCTGCTTCTATCCATTACATCTATGTCTTCTATAAGCCTCCTCAATTCTTCTTCAGGGCACAGTAACTTCTCCCTGCTCCAGATATTGAGTTTTCTTCTCATGAAGTTGAGTTTCCAGACCAGTGAGAAAGGTCTCCGGTAAACAGCTTCCCCTTCAGCCCAGATTTGCCTCACAATCGCAAGGAAGTCGTGTTCCTGCCACCATACATCCCATGTTTTAGACGGTTTAGGTCCCCAAGACGCCCTTTCTGCTTTGATCATGATAGGAGAGTGATCAGAAAGTCGTTTATTTCCAGTCATCAGTTTGAACTCCAAGTTATCAGCTAACCATTCTGCGTTTACACATGCTCAATCAATCCTCGATGCACTTTCTAGAGGAAAACCATGTGAATCTCCATCCTGCTAATGGTAAATCTATTAGACCTCCCTCCTCCAAAAATTTACGGAACGTTTCTGCCCCAGCTCTATCAAAAGTACTGCCCATCCTCTCCAATGGTGATATGACTTCATTGAAATCTCTCAGCACCACTCAAGGTTCTACACTATTGACTTTGATGTTCAAAATATCCCTCCACAACCCCTCTCGCTCTCTTCTCATATTAGGAGCATGGATACCCACAGATATCCATTTTTTCTCCGAACAGACCTCAACAATTTCCATCATGACCCATCTATCGAAGCATTCAGATCTAACAACATTCACCTCGGATTTGCTCCACATTGCCAGCATCCCTCCTGCTCGCCCTCTAGCCTTACACTCGCACCATCCCAAGGACCCATAAGCCCACATTCTTCTGACAACCAATCTGACATACATTCAAATTTGGTCTCCACAATAATGCATACTGCTATGTCATTTACCCTCACAAACTCCCTAGTATCCCTCTTCTTCATGCGGCTCCTGATACCCTTTGTATTCCAAAATCCCACATTAATTATAAAAGAGATAATAACACCCAAGATGGGAATAGGCTTGCCTAATTCCCACAGTGACTACCCCAATTATCGTGCTCTTCGTTTATCAGCTCTGCGATCTTTATCCTCAACATGTCTCTCGGTCTCCTAGGCTGTAACCCCAGTTTCTCTATTACCTCTAGAGTAGCGTCTATCTCCTCCTCTTTATCCACCTCAAGCTCGGGAGCTTGACCTGTATCTGGGACTTGTGATCTGGATTCGTTTGAGTCCAGCACCACAATAGCCAACTACTCGTCATGTGAGCTAGGAATCCCCTCAGTTCTCATCTATACAGCATTCACCGACTTGCCATTCCCTGAGGCTAGGATCCCGTGTCTTTTCTCTAACAGCCTTGATTCTTTCATACACCCTTGCCAACACAACATCTGACCTCAAACTGCTTTGACCGGGACTCTGTCTCTCTCCACCATTACTCAACCCTCACTTCCGTGACAATATCTCATTTTTAAATTGCATTTGTTATTATCCCCTGCTCTCGATGGGTTTATGACTTGCATGATTCTTGGGGCTTGACAAGATAGTATTTCTAGGGATGATCTCCGGCCCAGCTTTCACCGAGCCCACTGCTATTGGCCCGTGTCCCTTATCTATCTCCAGAGACGGGCTACTACCCAGAGGGATATTGGCAATTTGAGGACTTTTTGGGCTTTCGTGGCCCGCTATGTCAGAGTCTTGGATGCCCTCAAACGCCGCGAGCTCATTCTTCATATAAATTAGGCCACTTTTCCCACCTGCCAGCACTCCTCTCATTTCTCCTCTTGGGAAACCTAGGTCACCTTGTAGGTTCTCATTGTCCTGCTCGAATGAGCCTTTGTGGCTTGCGGAAGCTGTTTGCTTGACTGGTGAAAAAGCGGTGTTGCAATATCTTGTGAGGCTCCCTCTCTCTCCATCCTCAGACCTTCCTTGACCCAAAGGGGTATGTCTTCGGTAACCGAAACCCAAAACCTGGTGCCTTTCACATTCAACCGAACTGTTCCGCCTCTCTTTTTAGTTTGGCCACGCTACACGCAAACCCATGCAACCTCCAAATTGCTTCGGTTAATGGTCTCAGAATGAATCTGCGCCACCACTCCAAAATGCTGAGCTATCCGCTGAAAAACCTCTTCCGACCACACATGGAATGGGACTCCAGAAATCTTGAGCAAGCAGCATCTGCCTCCCATCTCATCCTCCTCACTCCATGGATGAAATTTTGCAAATAAATCCTGCCAAAGGGTTATGTTCACCGAGATCTCGTGGAATATTTCTTCATATGTCGGGAACGCGACAAGAAAGGACTCATAGCCGAGTTTTCGAGCACAAAATTCATGCAAAATTCTGTGTTTTTTAAACACTCCGTCTTTTACTATACCAACAATACTTCTATTAAGCCATTCTCTGTTCAGCTTCGGAATTAGGTCTTCAATGAAGACGGTGCGATCAGCCTCAGCCCCTCTATTGTTCTTCCCCGTGACTACATCAGAGAAGGTCCATTTTCCCCTAAGGGGCGTTCTCACAGCTTCCAATCTATCTGCAACACCTTTAGGGGTGTTCGCGTTCTGTTTAACCTCAGTCTTTTTTGCAATGTTCGGCTTTTCCCTATTCATGTATCTGGCTACACTAAAAAGCAGAAAGTGTCCTTCCAAATTCAAACCATTGAGTTTCTGAACACGGTCTGCTTCCTTCTCTCCTTAGTGGATAAATCGAGCAAATCCAAATCTTGAGTTTTGGGCACTGTGTTTCCCTGGATTATACACATCCACCACCGGCTCCCATTTATGTATGACTTTGGAATTAGGATGAGACCGATGATCTTCAACGCATTTTATCCTTTCATAACCTTCAAAAAGTGTACGGGAGTCTTGAAGCACTCTTCCTTGCTTCTGTTGCAAAGGACCTTCCTTATCTTGAAGAGCTTGAGTTAGTTTACAGCGAGATGTTGAAGGAAATTGTTGATAAGGAGGAGGAAGGTGTAAACAAAGAGGTTCTTCTATTGAAGCTCCGTCAATTGAGGATTTTGCACCTCAATAACCCACCGAACCTCTCCGCCTTCTACCCAGGAATGCATATTTCTGAATGGCCCCGTTAAAGAAATTTGTTCTCTATCGTCTTCCAAAATTGATATATTTGATGTTGACTCTTCAATTATTACAGCCGACGATTGATTGAAATCAGTTTCAGGTTTGAACATCCTTCCCACCTTGGAGAGTCTGACGATATCTAGTTTTGAAGTCAAAAAGCTTCCTACTGGTATCCTTTTTTTTTTTGAGTGAAATCGAGGTTGTATTGATTGTTTATTACAATACAACTAGGATGAAGCAAACTGACTTGATCCTAATCCTACAAAAAGAAATCCTAACATACTGTCGTGTCCCAACAGTATCTTAGTATTTTAATTTTCTCAATCAAGAAAATATGAGACTAAAATCTCCTATTGGGAGTAAACTCTGTCCATCCATACATACATTTTTATGGTTATGTCTAACCCAACTAACCCTCAAGATCAGCCCTTCCACAAACAAATCTTGAACACCCTTATCTACTCGTCAAAAGATTCTCTCATTGCGACCCATCCATATGCTCCATGAGAAAAAGAATAGAAGGGATGACCATAAGCCTCTCCACTGCTTCGGGATTGGAAAGCCGTCCCACTGTTCAACATGCGCCTTCATTGATCTTGGCTGGACCCATGAGAATCCCCATCTATTTAATAATAAAGACCATACAAGCCATGCCGTTCTACACCATAAAAGAATATGGTTGGAGTCTGCTTCATGCTCGCCACAGGAATCGCAACCAGCCTCCGCTTCTGTAAGTAGACCAATCCTCACTAGAAAACCTTTTGAGAGAATCTTCTCTAAGCAAGCAATCCATACAAATGCCTGCCATTTAGGGGCACCTGAAAGATTCCAAACGTTTGGAATGTTTTCCGTTGGTCTAGGAATAAAGGCTTGCTCCAGCATATCCACACATTTGCTGGTTGAAAAATGTAATAAATCTTCAGACCATAGCAACCTATCCTCTTCCTCTTCCTTAGGACGAACACCTTGTATCCTTTCTAATAAACAGTTTACCTCTTCCTCTTCCCAATCATATAATCTTCTTGGCCAATCATGTTCCAAACACATCCATCTTCAATCCAACCCCTCATGGATGTTATATTACCTTCTTTCTGCAAAGAAAGTTCGTGAAGTCGAGGGTGAAGAATAGCAAGGGGAGTAGGTCCGCACCATAAGTCATTCCAGAAAGATACTTTGAGTCTGTTGCCTATGTTCCATCTAAAGAAATCTATGCAAGATCTTCCAGATGGGAGAATCTTTTTGCTGGATCCAACTATTCCTTTCCAGATAGCTGATCCCGCACCTGATTCACAACAGACTCCTTCACGTCCGATTCTGGGCGATACTTAAAGGAAATCACTTGCTTCCACAAACTATCCTTCCCATCAAAAATTCGGTAGCAAAGCTTTAACAATAAAGCTAAGTTTTTGATCTCCAAAAAGCCAATCCCTGCCCCGCCACTATCTTTGCTCACACATACTTTTTGCCACCTCACTCTATGCAATCTCTTCTTATCTGAATTACCAGACCACAAAAATCTACCTCCCAATGAAAGATATACACTCTTCCAAAGTGCCAACTTCTTCTTAAATCTAAGTAGAACCTCTTTCCAAACTTTCTTGTTCCGCGGATTCTCCCCCAACGGTATTCCTAGATATGTGAACGCTAAGTGTTGGTGTCGGCAATGTAATTTATCCGCCATATCTTCTATCTCAGATTGCTGTATGTTAATCCCTACAATTGCTGATTTATGAAAATTTATCTTCAGCCGGGATAACATCTCAAAACATCTCAGAATTCTTTGCAAATTTTGTAAACCGTTGGAATCTCCGTTGCTGAATAAAATAATCCGGCGTATTGTAAATGAGTTATTTGAACCTGCCCAATTTTCCAACCTTGAATTAGGTTTGATTCTGCCGCCTTGTTGATCAGCCTTGCTAGTGACTCCAACTATATTGAATAATAAAGGAGATAATGGGTCCCCTTGTCGAAGACCCTTCCCCAGTTCAAACTCTTCCGTGGGAGATCCATTTATTAATACCGCAGCCCGCGCAGAGGAAACACAGTTGTCTATCCAGTTAGTCCACTTATCACCAAACCCCATTGCCTTCAGCACCTCATTCAAAAACTCCCAATCCACTGAATCGTATGCTTTCTTAAAATCCAAATTTGAAACACCAGCCCTTCAGCCGAGACTTCTTCATAGAGTGTATAACCTCATTAGCAACCATAATGGACTCCGCAATGGTTCTACCTTCCATAAATCCACTATGGCAGGGGGATATCAGCTGATCCATCACCCCCTTTAATCTCTTAGCAAGTAGTTTGGCAATAATTTTATACAGCTAATCGGTCGAAAGTCATTGAACTGTGTCGCAGATTGTGTTTTTGGAATCAGAGCAATAAAACTATTGTTAATCCCTTTTGCGAGCTTACCACTAGAATGGAACTCCCTGACCATCGTAATGATTTCTACTCTTAGCAATTTCCAAGCCCTTTTTATGAAGAGGAAGTTATATCCATCTGGACCTGGAGCCTTCGAGCTGTTACAATCCCACACAGCCTCCTTAATTTCTTCTGGACTAAACGGTTCTTCAAGTCTGCAAGCCTCCTCAGCCGAAATATGGGGTAGCACAAGAGATCCAAGTCCCAGTAATCTACGGTCTTCTTTCTTAAAAGCCTGTTTAAAGTACTCTGTTGCAGCCTTTTTAATTTCCACGGGGTGGGCATATCCCTTCCTCCAAATCTGATGCACCCTATAAAATTCCTGTTTCTACGATTGGATTCCCAAGAATGAAAAAACTTGTTATTTTCGTCCCCCAATTTTAACCACTGTACTCTAGATTTTTACTTCCACATGGCCTCCAGCTTTTTTTTGATTTCCCATTTCATTGCTTGTAATTCCCGATATAGCTTTTCTTCGTCATCATTCAAAGCTATCTCCGAAGATCTCCGCACATCTATAGAATCAATCTTATCCAAAATATCCTTGAGGATATAATTCATACCCCGGCACGCATGCTTTTCATTCCATTAAATACTAATATTTCTTAAGTAGCTGTTATGGCCGACATAGTAGGCTCTCCTATCATCGTATGCTACCAGTCTACTATATAGTCCCTAAACCATGTCGATTGTTGCACTGCTCTCTGAGTGCGTTGTGTGTCGGCTGCTGATAGTTGGTGCTTGCCCAGGTTCTGTGCAGCTTTTGTAAATGCTCCGCTGGAGATAGCTATTGGGCCTGCATTGTTGGATTGTGGGCTGGTGGGTTGTGGGTTAGTATCAGTACTCCCAATTCTCCAGAAGCAACTTGTCCTCAAGTTAAAAGTGTGGGTAGTTGGCTCATAGCTCAGAGACATCCTCCAAAGTTGCATCCGAATGGTCTTGGGCTTGCCATTGAATTAGGACCTGTGGAATGTATTTTCCAAATCGAACTAATTGTCGATGTCCCAATACCTGTGCAGGTTGTAACAATGGGAAACACATAACAATTTCTTGCGTAATTGTAGCAGGGGTGTGGCCTCAGGATTGAGACATTTCTTAAGAAGCGAAACATGGAAGACATCATGAATTTGGGCGTTGGCACCCAGTGCATCAGTTGGTTGGTTTTCATGGCCAGGTCGGTAGTGTATTTCAAAATCAAAGCCCAATAGCTTGGAAAGCTAGAATTGCTGGTCTGGGGTTTGGATGGTCTGTGTGAGCAAGGCCTTTAGCGGTTGATGGTCTGTTTCTAGAATAAATATGGTACCCAGCAAATATTGTTGCCATCTCTTCACCGAAGAAGTTATGGCCAGAATTTCTCGAGCGTACGTCGACATGGGCTTGGAGGATGGACTTAGTTGCTTACTGAAATAAGCAATGGGCCTTCCTTGTTGTGACAGTATGACACCGATGGCTGATCCAGAAGCATCAGTCTATAGTACGAAAGGTAGATGGAAATTGGGTAAGGCCAGGACTAGTGTAGAGGAGAGAGCAGATTTAAGAGCAGCAAAGGCGGACTCTACAGTTTCAGTCCACACAAAAGAGTTCTTACGCAGTAGGGCTGTGAGAGGAGCTGCTAACTGAGCAAAATTAGCAACAAATTTTCGTTGTACGACAGCTCTGATTTTGTCAAGATCCACAGCCACTCACTCACGTGAAATAATGTGGCCCAAATAATGTACCAAGGCACTCGCGAACGTACACTTGTGTAGGTTAATTTTGAAGGCATACTTGTCCAATATGCAGAAGATAGCCTCGACATGATGAAGATGGTCCGGCCACATGGCGCTGTGGATGAGGATGTCATCCAAGAAAACCAATACACTTTTTTGTAGAAGAGATCTGAACAGATTATTCATTTTGCCTTGAAAGGAGGATGGTGCATTTGACAGTTCGAACGGAATTACAAGAAAATCGTAATGTCCTTGTCATCTTTTCCTTGTCTGTCTAAAGGATCCGTATTTGGTGATAGCCTGAATGTAAGTCCAGCTTAGTGAAGAATGAAGCTCTATGTAGTTCGTCCAACAATTCATCAATTGTGGAAATGGGAAAGCGGTCAGGAATAGTAATGGCAGTGAGGGTTCTGTAATCGACACAAAAATGCCATGACCCATCTTTTTTTTATCACCAGCAGCACCAGAGAGGAATATGGGTTATTACCGTGTTTGATGATCCCATCGGCAAGCACCTTACGAGCTTGTCTCTCCAATTCCTCCTTTTGGAAGTGAAGATATCGGTAAGGTTTCATGTTGACAGGGGGGACCTCTAGTTGTACAGAGATACGATGAATGAAATCGCGAAATGGAGGGAGCCACGATGGCTCAGCAAACAAAGATTCATACTTCGATATCAATGACTGGATTTCTACTGGTAAGAAGGATAAGGAAGAAGGAGGTATCGACATTGTAGGTGCCTGTCTGAGAATGTGATACCAAGAAGCGATGGAGTGGGATTTTTTAATCCAGACATTTTTTTTTGAAAATTCATCGAGATGTATTAAGAGTGAATCATCAATACATGTGAGTAGGGAGATGGGTCCTCTACCAGTGGTTGCCTTGCTAAATCAGGTGAAGAAGACTGTCCAGGTGATATCGAGGCACAGCGGACTTTTGATATTGGGATTCATTTGGGTTTAAGCCGCAAGAACACGAAAGCTACAATCCGAAGGAAGTTGAAGGCTCAGATTGTTGAGGAAGAGAAGGAGTGGCTGGCTCACTACACTCCTTAGTGTAGTTGCAGCGACAGGAGTTAAGGGTGCCGTCATTCAATGATTAATTTAGCCTTTTGGAACATACGTGGTTGTCGGGGGAAGATGAAGGAGAGTCAAGTTCGTACCATTATCGTAAGGGAGCAGCTAGGGCTTATGTTTTTATGTGAGACAAAGAGGGAGTGTTTCTCTGATCAACTGGTAGCTTGTTTCTGGCCTGGTCAACATATCCAATGGACAGCTATTGATGCCCAAGGGAGTGCAGAAGGAATTCTGTGTATGTGGAATGACTTACGTGTGCAGGTCTTGGATGTTCAGAAATATGAGCGCTGGATGTCATTGGAGATACGGGTGCACGATACAGGATTTACTTTTATTTGTGTTGGTCTCCATGCTCCTAATGTGGCGGTGGAGCGGCGAGGGCTTTGGGACGAGATGGAAAGAAGGAAGGCAGTCGTCAATGCCCCATGGCTCATTTTAGGTGACTTCAACGAGTCACTTTCAGTGGATGAACGGTTAGGTTCTTCATTTAATGCTACAACAGCTTCATGTTTATTACATTTTATCAGTCGAGCTGGCTTAGTTGATCTTCCTCTTTTAGGGAAAGCTTTCACTTGGTTTAATTCGACTAGTGCATCTCGTATAGACAGAGTATTAGCCTCTCCCCAATGGTGCTCTCATTTCAACAGACATAGATTGTATGCAGGTGATAAAGGTTTCTCTGATCATGTTCCCTTACTGGTGAAGGCTGACTCATTTAGGTGGGGCTGTAAGCCTTTCCGTTCCTGGGATATTTGGTGGGAGGACCCGCAGTTTCTTCAGATGGTGAATGGTTTGTGGAGGGAGGCTGGACAAGTGTTTCCGGGTGATTTCTGTGTGGTAAGGAAGTTTGCATTTTTAAAGAAGCGTCTGCAGGAGTGGCACACAACCCACTTCGGGGCCTTGGAAGGTAAACTCCAATGTATCCTGACTGAGATTGATTCTCTAGACAGGATTAGAGGTGCTGCTGGGGATGTATGGGATGCTAGATATCAAGAGTTACAGTTGCAAAAATGGGAGTACAAACAGAAACTTGAAGCGATGTGGGGACAAAAAACTCGACAGCAGTGGCTTAAGTTGGGGGATAAGAACAGTAAGTTCTTCCATGCGAGTGCGATGATGAGGCGTGCATACAATTTTATTGGTTCCATTCGGTTTTAGGGGAGGGTTTGCACCACTCCTTCTGAGATACAAGGAGCTGCAGTGGAGCATTTTAAAGGGTTCTTTGCGGCAGAAGGAACTCGCTGGTTGGGCCTGGGAAACTTAGCCTTGCCTTGCTTATCAGCATCTGCAGCGGACCAGTTACATGCACCATTCTTAGAAGATGAGATCAAAAGTGCAGTTTGGGCTTGTGGAAGCCATAAAGCACCAGGACCGGATGGGTTTAATTTTTATTTTCTGAAGAAAGCCTGGTCTGTGATTGGCAAGGATGTAGTGACAATGGTCTCTGAATTTTACTCCAGTGGTGATCTCCCTCGAGGGATTAATAATGGCTTCATTACGCTCTTACCCAAGATTTCTGGTGCAGCTGATTTCGGAGCGTACAGACCTATTAATCTCCTGAATAGTCTGTATAAAATTATTGCCAAACTGCTGTCTACTCAACTCAGGAGGGTGATGCCTCAGTTAATTTCTCCTTTCCAAACCGGTTAAGGTAGACACATCAGTGACTCTATAATGGTTGCTAACGAGATCCTTCATAGTATGAAGCAATCACGATTGAAAGGGTGGTGTCTCAAGCTAGACTTCCAAAAGGCTTATGATTCAGTGAATTGGATGTTTCTTCTTGAGGCGATGGAACATATGGGATTTGGGGGAAGGTGTAGGAAATGGATTTAGAGCTGTATCTCGTCGGCTCGTTGTGCCATCCTCATCAACGGGGCGCCCACGGAGGAATTCTTGGTAGAACGTGGTTTGCGTCAAGGTGATCCACTATCCCCTTTGTTGTTCAATATAGCTTCTGAGGTGTTATCATGCTTATTGATTACAGCAGCTGACGGTCAAGTCATCCAAGGGATTACCATGGGCGGATTACGTCTCACCCATTTGCAGTATGCGGATGATATTATCCTCTTTAGTCAGGGTGATCAGCAGGAGATTATTCGAATCCAGCGGATACTGCGATGTTATGAACTGTTATCTGGTCTGAAGATTAATTTCTTCAAGTCTGGTTTAGTCGGAGTAAACGTTCCTGGTGTGGAGATTGCTGAACTGGCATCCAGGATTCATTGTAGACAGCAGGAGTTGCCGTTTATCTACCTTGGTGTCCCACTGGGTGCGAATCCACGCCGCAGAAGCACTTGGCAAACAGTGCTGGATCGCTTCAAAGGTAAGCTGACTTCATGGAAGGGATCCTTATTGTCGCTGGGAGGACGAATCACCTTAATCAAAGCAGTGTTGAACAGCCTCCCGGTATATTATATGACCTTCTTTCAGATGCCAGCGAGTGTACGAAAGGAATTGGAAAAATGGATGAGGAGGTTTCTATGGACTGGGAATTTGATTCTTGCTGTTTCTATAAAGTTAAATGGTCTGAAGTGGTACGAGTGCAGGACAAAGGCGGGGTGGGATTAGGTGCTTGCAACTCAGGAATCAGGCACTACTTAATAAATGGTGTGCAAGATTGGCCAATGATACGTGTTCGCTGTGGAAGACAGTGATTGAACAAAAATCATGACCTCGTTTACGTCCAGCGGGCATAGCAAGTCCGGTGAGCAACGACTCAGCAATTTGGCGCGGGATAGTGCTGGCCAGCAGAATGTCTTTACCTAACGGACAGTGCATTTCTGAATTCCACCATTGGCGATTAGGCCAAGGTACTGCGATTGATTTCTGGAGGGATTGTTGGTGTAGTAGTCGCCCTTTATTGTGTTTGTTCCCTCGCTTGTATGATATTTCTCTGGATAAAGAGGGTTCCATATCCCAATTTGGGGTGATGGTTGGACAGGTTTGGGAATGGAGGCCATTATGGAGGAGACGGTTATTCGTGTGGGAAGAAGAGGAAGTTGATTGCTTGCTAGATTTACTGAGAGGGATAGTTCCCAACTCTGTACGGGCAGATGAATTACTTTGGGGAGAACAGTTGAGACCATTCTCTGTACGTGAATGTTACACCACAATGGAAGCACTCACTTATCCAGCCAGTGAACCGTCGATTCCAAATGTGTGGAGAGTGTCGGGCCCTCCCAAATGGCAAGCTTTCATGTGGTTGGCTTGTAAGGAAAAGATCACAGCCAAATGTCAGCTTGTTCGCCTTGGTATCTTACCAGATTCTGATAAGGAATGCGGAGCATGCGGCCAGGAGGAATGTGATTCAAATCATATTTTACTTCACTGTCCAATGGCATGGAGGTGCTGGTCTCTCCTCTTCCACTAATGGGGCCTCACTTGGGTAATGCCTAGCCGCATGTCTGACTTGTTCACCCAGTGGGAAGGATTTTCTATTCCAGCTAAATGGAAAAATCTCTGGTACGTGCTACTTTTTGCACTCACTTGGAGCATCTGGTTGGGCAGGAATGCCAGAATCTTCCGCCAAGCAACTTGTACCGTGGATGATATGTTTTACAACGCTCTTCGACATGGTTTTTGTTGGGCTAAGTATAACTTGCCAAGGGGATGTCCTGATTGTCTGTCTGTATTGCCTGCAGGGGATTTTGCTTTTTTCCGATTCCATTAGATAGAATGGCTGGTGACAATTTAAGCTGCTTACTATTGTGCAAGTATCTTGAATTTTCACCCGGTCTATGGAACCGGAATACCGGTTAAGGGCATACTTGTATATCCTTTTTCCTTATTTATATACATCGACTCATATTCAAAAAAAAATATTTATAATACTATTCCCAATTGCCTTTGTCACGGGGTCATTACTCTCTTCCCAAAAGATGTACCTAGTGGGATGTGCAGCACCCACGCTTATATGCCCAAAGACCACCCAGTTCCCATCCAATGTGGGATAAGTCACCCTGTCCCACCCCCTTGGACTTGCAGGCGTGACATTCTCCCCCACCAAGCCCAACGACGCCCTCGTCGTTGTGACTTGGGCCATCCTGCCTACCCACTGGGCCTACAGGCGTGGACACAGAACAAAGCCCGGTTTGACTCCGCTACCACTTGTCACGGAATCATTATTCTCTTCTCAAAAAACGCATCTGGTGGAATGTACAACACCCACGTTTATATGTCCAAAGACCACCCAATTCTCATCCAATGTGGGATAAGTCAGTCACCCTGCCCCACCCCATTGGGCTTGCAGGCGTGACATTGTATGGGATTCTATTTTACACCCCCTTTTCAAGAGACGGAAGGTTACTTGCAGATTCAATCTCATTCTTAAAAAATATCTTGAATCGAAAACCTGATAAAAAATATCTTATTTCTTCTTTTTTTTTTTTTTTTTTTGAGTAATATCGATGTGTATTAAGAAAGGGAATATACAATCTGTACAAGATATCCAGACAACAATCAAAATGAAACCTTACCCAGGACACTCAAAATGAAACTGCCTGATACTATAACTAATATGTAGTATCCGGAAGTGTCACCTGGCAAAAGAGCTACCTAGCCAGCACCAAAGTAAAATCAGCTGTTGGTAAGACTGTCAAGCTATCATAACAGACCTCCAGCAGGTTGGTCTTGGCCCAAGAGAACCCATGCCGCATGCCAGAATAAAACATCTCGTCCGCCCTGCTCTCACCCCCTCTGAAGACCCGATTATTGCGGGCTAGCCAAATACTCTAGGCACAAGAATACAATTGAGTATACCATAAGCCACTATAGCGAACAGGGATGTGGAATCCGCCCCATTGTTGAAACAATTCAAGTACTGATCGTGGTTGAACCCAGCGAAGACCCCAGTGCTTGAAGAGCATTGACCAGCACTCCCACCCCATCCAACAATCTAAGAGAATGTGATTCGTGTCCTCTTCCCTATTGCCACAGGCCTCACAAAGGATCTCCGCCGATTGAAGGATGCCTATCCGCCTCAAATACCCCTTTGCCGGGAGCCGTCCCCAACAGGCTAACCACATCAAAGCTTGCCATTTGGGTGCCCCTGGTTTACGCCAAACATTGGGAATCGACTGAGTGGGAACTTCAACTGAAAGCGCTACCAGTGATCGATAGCAAGATTGGACTGTGAACCTCTCCTCCTGTGTTCCCCAGTGCACCATATCTTCCTCTCCCAGATTTGGCACATAGGACTCCAAGAGGGACATCAATCTCCGAACTTCATCATCCTCCCACACAAACAGATTCCTTCGCCAAATAAAATTCCAGCGCCACACATTAGTTTCCCACACCCCAAACTGAGAAACTGATCCCGTTTTCTGGATGGATAGTGCATGCAACCTAGGGAAAGTTTCGCTCAAAGTCTCAGAACTGCACCATACATCATCCCACATCCGTATACGGTCTCCTCTTCCTAATTTCCAGCGGAAAAAGGAGGACAGGCATTGTCCACTGGATAGACCCAATCTGCTAGTTCGCAGAATACCAGTCCACATAACAGAAGCATGGCGACTACTACTCAGGATACCCTCTTTGTGCAGCCGAGGACTGTATTTCTGAGCAATGATTCGACTCCATAGTGAGCAGGTGTCATTAGCTATTCGGCTACTCCATTTTGTGAGCAGCGCCTGGTTCTTCATCTTCAGACAATTCACACCTGCTCCCCCGATCGCAACCGGCCTGACCACTGTTGCCCACTTCACTTTACAAAAGCAACGCCTATCCATTGTGCCAGCCCACAGGAACCTCTTCATCCATTTCTCCAAGTCCCTACGCACTCCCCCCGGCATCTGAAAGAATGTCATGTAATAAACAGGGAGACTATGGAGGACGGACTTGATGAGTGTGAGTCTACCAGCTAGTGAAAGTAAGGCCCCTTTCCAAGCAGCTAACTTCTGTTTGAAGCGATTCATCACCGGCTCCCACATACTGCGCCGCCTTGGATTAGCCCCTAAGGGCACCCCAAGATAGATAAATGGTAAGGATTGTATTCGGCAGTGAATTAATTCAGCTACGTCCTCCGCTGCAGAGGTGTGAACATTGATGCCCACCAGCCCTGATTTGAAAAAATTAATTTTGAGACCAGAGAGGAGTTCAAAACACCTCAGGACACTCTGGATATTAAGCACACCCTGCTGATCACCATCACAGAAAAGTATGACGTTGTCCGCATACTGTAAGTGTGTGAGCTGTAGAGTGCCGATGGTGATACCCTGAAATAGTTGGCATTCCGCTGCCCGTCCCAGTAAACGCGACAATACCTCCGCTGCCAGATTGAAAAGCAAAGGAGACAGGGGATCCCCTTGCCGCAATCCCCGACCCAGATTAAATTCCATCGTGGGTGCGCCATTAAGAAGGACTGCGCACCGTGCTGAAGAGATGCATTCCTTAATCCAACTACACCAGCGGGCTCCGAATCCCATCTGCTCCAGAACCGCAGACATAAAATGCCAATCGACTGAGTCATACGCCTTCTGAAAATACAGCTTTAGGCACCAGCCCTGACTTCCCGACTTGCGCATGGAATGCAAGAGCTCATTTGCAATCATCACTGTGTCAGCGATAAATCTCCCTTCCATGAATCCTGTCTGAAAAGGCGAAACAAGCTGGTCCATCACTGACTTGAGCCGAAGTGTCAATAACTTTGCAATTATTTTGTATAGGCTGTTGATCAAACTGATGGGCCTATAGTCTCCCAACTCCACAGCGCCACTAAACTTGGGGATTAAGGTGAGGAAACTATTGTTGATTCCTCTTGGTAAGACTCCATTGCGCTGGAATTCCTGGATCATAGTAATAATTTCTTCGCCAATTACAGACCATGCATTTTTTATGAAGAAAAAATTGAATCCATCCGGTCCCGGGGCCTTGTGGCTGCCACACTCCCAAACCGCCCTCTTAATCTCATCTTCCAGAAACGGTAGCTCTAACATGTCTGCATCCATTGTAGATAACCGGGGAAGACTCAGCCCCTCAAAGCCAAACCAACTAACATCCTCTGCTGCAAAAGCTGTTTGAAAATGTTCAACTACCGCAGCCTTCATCTCATTCGGATTACATACATCTCTGCCCTGTACATGAATAGCTCCTATGAAGTTGCGACCGCGTCGTAAAGTGGCACAGGTATGAAAGAATCGGCTGTTCATGTCACCAAGTTTGAGCCACTGTTGGCGAGATTTCTGTCTCCATTGAGCCTCAAGTTGTCGTTTGATATCCCATTTCTGATCCTGCAAAACCGCATATCTCGTTTGATCAGTTTGACTCCATCCGCTGCGCCCCTGATCCAGCAAATCTAATTCAACAAGGATCTTCTGCAACTGATGGTTACTGTGAGTGGAAGACTGTCGATGCCAACCCTGCAACTTCTTCTGTAAAAAGGCCAGCTTCTTAATTACCTGGAAGCGCCCAGAGAAAGTAAGCCCTGCCTCCTTCCAAATCTCATCCACCTGTTGCAAAAAACTTCGGTTTTCCCACCAGACATCCCACGAACGGAATGGGCGAAAGCCCCAAAACGTCTGATCCGCTTTCAGAATGAGAGGGACATGATCTGAAAATCCTTTAGCCCCAGCATACAATCTATGTCGAGTGAATTGCATACACCATTCTGGCGACACCAAGGCCCTATCAATTCTGGACGCGCGAGAGGAGGTGAACCAAGTATATGCCTTGCCAATGAGTGGCATATCCAATAAACCATTTCGGAGGATGAAAGTCTGCAAACAACGAGCTGCGCGTCTGTTAAATGAACTACCTAGCCTCTCGTCCGCTGTGAGTGATTCGTTAAAGTCACCCATAATTACCCATGGGTCCGAATCCGCCAATTTTCGCTGCTGTAATTCTTCCCATAAAGCACTGCGCTCCTGCTCATGGTTTGGAGCATAAAGACCCACATACTTAAAACGAAAGCCAGAAGCCTTCACCTGCATATCCAACAGTAACCATCTCTCAAACATTTCTTTTCCCAAACAATGTACAGTTGCCTCCTCCCACAAGCAAATAAGACCACCTGATGTACCAATAGCATCAATGGCTGCCCACTGTACTGTTGCACTAGGCCACAATCTACGGATCATACTAACAGGGAAATTTTCCCACTTTGTTTCACATATTAGCAATATACTCAACTGTTCATTATCAACTAATAAGCGTAATTGTTGTTCCTTCAGCTTACCCCGACACCCTCTAATATTCCATAGAGCCAAATTGATCATTGCAGTAAAATACCCATGTCCAAACCCATACCTGCAGGTTACTGGGGAGCGCAATGAGCCTTCCACGCGGCTCTATCCTCCACTATGCGCCCCTTCAGTTTCCTCCGGATAGCCTCCTTTGACTGTTTGCAACTAAGGCCCAGAGTCTCTGCCACTGTCAACGCACGCAGCGCCTCCTCCTCAATTAGACAGTGGGACGAACCTGAGCCAGTATGGCCTCCCGCATCAGAGGAACCATCAGTATGGCCACAACTCGCATCCAAGAATGAAGGATCCTCTGCTAACACTGAGACCCCGGGTTTGACCACATAGCTATCTCTTCCGGACGAGAGACTTCCTGTAGGCTTGAGATGTCTGAGTTTCTTCTGCTTCCCCATCCTGCCATGGGCTGCCCAGCCTTTAAATCCAAATCTCTGAGCCTTATGCCCAGCCTTCCGCATCCGAACGAATGTTGTCTCCCCGTGCAGCAAAGAAGGTGGAGGTGGTTCAACAATTGGCTCAGTGGGTAACCTATCAGACTGCATAGTCCTGATAGCATGTAGTTGTCCCCCCGGGGACCCTTCATCGCGCACCAAGATGAAGTCTGGTGCCGAAAGAGTGCTGTTGCCCCCCCTGCTGGAACTAGGACTGGAAAGGCCCTCCTTAAGTACTTGGACATCTGATTGAGTTCGCACCTGTACAGGTTGGGCGAGCAGCCCATGTTGAGCAGGCCTTGACAGGCCCAACACTGGGGAATGAATGTCACCTTCATCCTCTTCCACAGGGCCCCTGCCCAACTCTTGTATACAGCCCACATGTCTTCCTACAGGCGAGACATGACCCTCCAGACCTCCTGCCCTCGCTTCCCTGCTGACTGATGGTTGATGCGACGCAGGTTCAGGTCGGCTAATAGGACCATCTGCAACGGACACTTTTGCGCCAACATTGGAGCCTTCCTCGATCACATCTCTGGCTTCCCGCACGTGTACCCTGAAGCTTTTTCCTTCTACTGTTACCAGTACCGGATCCTGAGGAACTGCCTTAGAATGTGTCACCACTTGTAACCTAGCCTTGTCCATACATTCCCAGTTAACTGTATTGTGATGAATTTGGACCAATGACCCTAACGGCTGGACAATCATGGAAAAGGCTAGCTCGGACCAAGCATGTAATGGTAGTCCCGTAACCTCCACCCAGCAGATTCTTCTACCACTGATATCTGCTGAACTCCAAGGATGGAAATCCGTAAACTGAGCTTCCCAAAAATGAAAATTTTCATTCAGTTCCCGTTTTAAACACTCGGCCGTGGGGAAAATAATCAACCGTTGTGCCCCGCCCATTGAAATAAACTCCACTTCCTTTGTGCCTTGAGGTTCTGCTGTACAGGGTGAGCGCAAGAAACCCACCGCACTCCTCTGGAGTTTCTCAACTGCTTGAGGGTTCACAGGGATCGATATAGTATCCTCTCCCGCTGGCAGTTGGCTCTTCCCAATGGTGACCGCAGCATACGAACGGCCATCGCGCTCCTTCAAGACCGTCTCGGGAGCCTCTAACTGAGTTTCCCGCGATGGTTGTGCTGTGTCACGACCACGCTTCACCTCTGTGGTTTCCTTAATCCCCCTCCTATCTGGATATTTCGCCACTGTGAACGTCATTCGAGTATGTGAACCCAGAGTCAAGGACAGTCTTCGATGTCTATGTTGTTCCTGAGACCCGCAACGAACAAACTTGGCAAAGCCAAACTTTACTCCTTTGCTGGAACGACGATTTGGGATATATACATCCGCTACTGGTTCTATGTTGGCTATCTCACGAAACAGTTTGGCCAAGCCCCAGCCCTCTGGTATATTGTCTATATAGTAGGAGATATAACGATCTGCATGAAAAGTCTGGGCGGGGTTCCATCTGGACCGAGACTGTTCTTCCTGGCCCGACCCTAAGCGGCGAGTCTTCGTAGAATGTGGAATATCCCTCACAAGTGTGGGTGCATGAGGAGATGGAAGACCAGAGGGGGGGTCAGGCGGTTTGAGGGGAGTGTGTTGGCGAATGGTAGAGAGGGTTGGGAGATTTTGGGAGGTGAGAGAAGCCATTTTTTATGAAAATGACCTTTTGTTTTCACCAAATTTCTTATTTCTTCTTATTCTTAAAAAAAGATAATATTCCAAAGACCAATGAAATAAATAATCGTACTTAATTATAATATTGATATTCTCATCCTGTCTAATACTATCTTATTCCAAAGACCAAATTCAATAAAGACAAATTTGCTTCTTTTGTAACAATTTCTACATGCATTATTGTCATATATAGCATTAGTTTATACGATGCCAGCAACTTGTCCGGATTTCATCCATACTTTTTCTTAAAAAGAAACCTTATTCCAAAAACCCATTAAATTAAATAGAATGGTACTTAATTATAATATTGATATTCGCAGCCTGTCTAATATCATATTTAGCTGTTAATTAAATAGAATGGTTTCGGAGATTCCTTTCTTCTGTTAATTTAGCTGCAAAAATTGGGCAGCAGTGATTGCGGAAAGGAGTCAAAAGTGAACTTGAGAGTAGGAAATTGGAGTTTTTTTTGGCGTCAAGATGAGAGATTTCCCGTCCTGTTTTGGTGAGAATGGGGTGCAGAATTTGCGTGTATCAATGTCGAATCGGTGGCCAGTCTTGCCTTATCTCCGTGTCGTGGAGTAAAAATTTGATGGGGCAAGGCTTGAGTTTGGGGATTGATAATTCTTCAAATCAATGTCTGTGCAAGCTTGATATTAAGCCCTGATTGTTTTCGAGAAGGAAATGGTCTAAAAGCTTAGAAATGTTTTTTTATAAAACAGACATCAACCGGGACCTTTCTTCAAGTTAATTTTGAGCTTGGCCTGAACCACATGAAGGGTTGTATTTGAGCTGTTGTTGTAGATCGGCAAATGTAGCTTCTTCTTGGGGATATGAGAAAATAAGCTTTCAACTGCTGTTTCTATTGCCAAGAGAGAGCATGTTTTTGTGAAGAAGATGCCAAGTCAACTAGACCAACGACTAGGATACAAGATGCCAAGTCAACTGCTGTTTCTGCTGTTTCCTTGGAATACGGATTTCAAAGCCAGCAATGTTGGTAGGTTTGGAGGTCTGATTTTGGAAAAAGCATTGGCTTGAAACATTTAATTTTTTATGACATAAAATAAGATAATACGAAAAAAAACATGTCATGTCAACAAATAAAAGTCCAAAGCTTTAATCAATTTTCATCTTTCCTTGGATGAATAACATATTAACAACCTTGTTCATTATTAATTAGTATAATTAACAACCTTGCTGATCACATGACGTATCAATCAATATCTACTTGCAATTGCATAACCCTGCTCGGCTTCTACCAATCTTCTTCTTTTATAACAAATTCAACATGCATTATTGTAATATTTATACAATAATGTCATCTTCTCTTGCTTTAGATGAGTTAAAAAAATGTCTTCAAAAAGTTTGACCACTGGAAACGAATCAACGAGAGGCAGCGGGCAATATTAAATTTTTTTTTTTTTTGGTTTTTTCACCCAATTGGCTTGAAACGTCTCACTGTTTATGTACGAAGATTTGTTTATTTATTTGACAGGTTTAAGAGATAAGAATGCACCAGAAAAAAAACAAAGACTAGAGAGAACTGCGTAAAAAAAACATAATATGACGAGAAACAAAATAAGTTGGGGACAAGAGCTTGAAAAAGAAAAAAAGGAAGAAACGGGGAAGAGCAACAAAAGATAAAGTAGGAATTGTATCCTTTCATAACATTAACTTATGATAGAAGGAATCTGAATTGCAGCTGAGATGTTACTTTTCGAATGTTTTAAATTTATTATATTAAATTTTTTATGCCTTATTTGAACAACTTGATCCTCCCATGGAAGAAGACCTTCTGGATAAGATGCGGATACCACCTCATTTCACATTTGTTGAAACAGACATTCTGGATCCAAATTCTCATCCTCTCCAATATCATATTCCAAATGGCAAACAATAAAGACAAATGTCCCTGTTTTATAACAAATTCAACAAGTACCTGAATAAACAAAGACTAGAGAAAACTCCTATCTGTTTAATTGTAAGCATCAGCGTGAGTGATGTTTCTGCCTACCGTTCATAATCATTCTCTCATCTTCTCTACCTACTCTTCTGTTGTGAACTTCCTTTCTTCTTTAGTTTCCCTCATTGTCCGTTGCTCATTACTATAGTCATTCTGCTGTGCTTTTTGCTTACTTTTTCAGCTGCAACTTCTTCCATAAACTTCTTTTTCTTTTTCTTTTTTTGTTTTGGCTCAGCAACATTTGGAAACTGAAAAAAAAAAACCAAAACCAAACAAATTCCTTTTTGATTTTGATTTTGATTTTGATTTTGATTTTGATTTTGATTTTGATTTTGATTTTGATTTTGATGTGTTTTTGATTTTGCAATATCTGAAAACAAAACCAAACAAATTCCTTGCTCTTTCATTATTTTGAGATTCGTTGCAAAACCTGTTCGTTCCAATTTTATCTACCCATTTTTCTTTGCTTTTAATTATTGAGATCATAGAGAAGATGACGGGTGTAGAAGCCGCTCTTGCTTTCGGTCCTACAATTTTGGACATAGCTTGTAATTACACCATCGGTCCAACCCTGCGTTTCCTTCGTTACCCTTTCAAGTGCAATAGCAACGTTGCCAAATTGAGAGAAAGGCTTGATGAATTGGAAGATGCACGAGCAGGAGTACAAAGTCTAATAGATTTGGAGGCAAGAAATGGGGCAGTGGCTGAGAAGGAAGTGGATGAGTGGATTCGTCAGGTGCAAAACTCTGTTGTTAGTTTGAGAGCAAGAATTGCTGAAGGGGAGGAACGAGTACAGAACAATTGCTTCTTTCGGTTGTGTCCAAATGTCAAAGCACGCTATCAACTCAGCAAATACGCTGAGAGGGAAGCATTGAACGTTGACGCTCTGAAAAGAAGACGAGATGCATTCAAAACACTCACCTACCAACCTCCTCTGTCAATGGAATCCATGTCTGTCAAAGATTATGAGGAATTTGGCTCCAGGTTGGACGTCTTTAAACGAATTATGGATGCTCTTGTCTCTTCCAGTTCAGAAATAATTGGGGTGTACGGAATTGGTGGTGTTGGCAAAACAATGTTGGTTAAAGAGGTTGCCAGGCAAGCTAGGATAAAAAGGTTATTCGATGAGGTGGTTGTGGCTCGTGTTGACGAGAAGCCAGACTTAAAGAATCTTCAAAGGATCATAGGGGACCAACTAGGCCTAAAGTTCCCTAAAGAAAGTATGGAGGCAAGAGCAAGTCGATTGCATCAACGACTGAAACTAAAAGCGAAGATCCTTATTGTTTTGGATGATGTATGGAAAAAGTTTAATTTGATGGAAGTTGGGATACCATCCAAGGATGATCACAAAGGCTGCAGGATTCTATTGACATCCCGACATCGCTATGTTTTGTCGGATGGAATGAATTGTCAAAACAATTTTCAAATTGATGTTTTACCTCAAGAAGAAGTCTGGAATCTATTTAAGAAGAGGTCTGGCGATTGTTTGCAAAATCCTGAATCACTGTCCATAGCGCAGAAGGTTTCCAGCAAGTGTGGAGGCTTACCGCTGGCCATTTCAACTGTTGCAAGTGCTTTGAAGAATAAGAGTTTGGCACACTGGAATGATGCCTTGCGACAGTTGGAAAGACCTTCACCCAATAATTTCAATGAGATAAGTGTTCCATCAGAGGTTTATTGTGCTCTAGAGTTAAGTTACAAGCATTTAGCCTCAAAAGAACTCAAGTCAACTTTTCTTCTATGTTGTCAGAGTTCGATTTTAACTATAGTTGACGAATTGGTGAAATATGGCTGGGGTTTGTCTTTGTTTCCAGAGGTTTCGTCAATTGAGGAAGCAAAAAACAGAGTGCGGTCATTAGTGGATCATCTTGTGGCTGCTTGTTTGATTGAAGAGCAAGTTGACATCATTTTCACACATGATCTCGTGCAAGACGTTGGAATATCGATTGCTTCAAAGGATGAAAACTTTTTTGTGAGACTTGGGGAGTTTGAACTTAAAAAAGAGGATATTCTGAGAAGTTATAAAGCAATGTCGTTACGAAGATGCACTCAACTCCCCGAAGAAATAGGTTGTCCGGAACTTCACTTTTTTTTATCTTTCTAGCGAACAAGAACGTTTAGAAATCCCTGATCAAATTTTTAAAGAGACGAAGAATCTCAAAGTTTTGGATATAACTGGACTCTCTCTTCCCTCATTGCCCTCTTCTCTATTTCAACTGAAGAATCTTCGCACATTGTGTCTTGATTTTTGCCAGTTAGAAGATATGTCTATGATCGGGAAGCTTACAAATCTGGAAATCTTCAGCATTCAAGGGTCTAAACTTGAGTGTTTACCTGCAGAGATTGGGCAGTTATCTAAGTTGAAATTGTTAGATTTGACTGATTGTTTTTTCCTAAAAATGATTCCATCAAATGTGCTGTCAAAGCTTTCAAAGCTTGAAGATTTGCGTATGCAGAACAGTTTTGATCAATGGGGAACACTTGAAGAACAAAGAATGCTAGCCTTAAGGAGTTGAAACATTTGTCCAATCTCATCAGTTTGGAGATTCATATTCGAGATCCCAAGATGATACCAGCTGGGTTGTTCTCTGAAAGGCTAAAAAGATGCAAAATATATGTAGGAAGTGATTGGGATTATGATTCATTTAGGACTTATTCAAAAATATTGAAACTCAAGCTCGATATAGACATTGGTGCTGAGTTGTTTGGTGCCAGAATCTTGATGGGGACTGTTGAGAGGCTATATCTGGACCAAGTAAAGGGGGTTAAGAATGTCCTCTATCAGTTGAATTCAAACGGATTTCCTCTATTGAAGCATTTTCATATCCAAAATCACTCTGAAATTGAACATTTAGTTGTTGCTGAATCAAGTAATTGGCGTCCTTCCAACAATGCCTTCCCCATGTTGGAGTCTCTTGTCCTCAAAAATTTGATTTTGTTGGAGAAGTTGTGCAGTGGAGAACTCAACAGTGAGTCTTTTGGCAGATTAAAAACTCTGGAAGTGAGCAGATGTCCAAAACTGAAGTATCTTCTCACATCCTCTGTAGCAAAGGGGTTGTCACAGTTGCAGACGATGACAGTGAATGGTTGCGTCAACCTGGAAATGATTGTGGCAGAGGAAAGTGAAGCAAACGATTCTATTTGCTTCACTCAGTTATGCTCCTTATCACTTGAAGATTTGCCTCGCCTGAAATGCTTTCATTCCAAGGCGGATGATCCGTCGGAGCAAATCATTGCAGAGGATAGCCCGATGACTTCTCCTTATCAGACATCCCTTTTTAATGCAAAGGTACGTTCTTAAACTTGTTTTTTCCAGTCAAATTGGTATGAACAGAATGATGAAATAAAGCATATGCAGGTTACACTTCCTAGTTTGGAAATTTTAAGGCTTTCGTCCATTCAAGTGGAGAATATATGGCATGAACAGCCTAGAGATTTTACTGCCGGAACTTACAAATTAACAACTTTGGTCATTGAAGATTGTGAAAATTTATGTTATTTGCTTTCTCCTTCAATGGTTACAAGTCTTTTGCAACTGCAAGAGGTTGATGTTGGTGAAGAAAGAGAAATAATTTTAAGTCTGCTCCCTAATCTGCATTCTCTAAAGTTGAATGGTCTCCCCAAACTTGCAAGTTTCTGCATTGCAAACATGATCGAATTAACCTCCTTACAAGATTTGAAGATTCAGGGATGCCCTGCAATGACGGAATTTATGAGAAGCAATTTAGATTCAGATGGTGCCAACTTGACTTTCTTCGATAGCAAGGTAGTATCTTGATTCAGTTCAGCAGGTTTTAAACTTTGTTTCACATTTTAATTTTCCTGTATTCCAAGAGATTATATCTTAATTCTATTAGTTAGTCGTAATAATAAATTATAAAGCTATTAAGCTAATGAATGTTATTGCAGGTTTCCCTTCCCAAATTAGAGATACTACAAATCAGCAACATGGAAAACTTGAAGATGCTATGGCACACCCAATTCTATCCGAATTCCTTTTGCAAGCTAAAGACATTAAGGATTAGTGATGTAAGAGAGTTGCTGTGCATTTTCCCCTCCAATTCATTTTTCACACAATTCCGCTATCTCGAGGAACTGTCCATCTCAAATTGTGATTCGCTGGAGAGGGTTTTTGATAAGCAAATAGTAATTTATTCAAAAGAATCCAATTCGAGAGCAGCCTCGCAGTTACAGAGCATTCTTATTGACAATCTACCAAATATGAAGTATATATGGAATTTGGATGAGACCGATGATGGCATTTTATCCTTTCATAACCTTCGAAAGGTGGAAGTTGGAAATTGCGGGAGTCTTGAAGCACTCTTCCCTGCTTCTGTTGCGAAAGACCTTCCTTATCTTGAAGAGCTTATCTTAGGAAACTGTGAGATGTTGAAGGAAATTGTTGCCAAGGAGGAGGAGAAAGGTGTAAGTAAAGAGGTTCCTCTGTTTAAGCTCCATCAATTGAGCAATTTGCACCTCCAGTACCTACCGAACCTCTCCGCGTTCTACCCAGGAATGCATATTTCAGAATGGCCCGCGTTAGAGCAATTGGTTGTCGATCATCTTCCAAAACTGAATATGTTTGATGTGGACTCTTCAAACATCACCCAAACATCAATTACTACAGCCGACGACAGATTGAAATCAGCTTCACAACCATCTTTTCCGTTTGCCAAGGTACTTAAGATTTTACATTTTTTGGAATGCTTTTCTAAAATTATAAATCAGCCGACGATTTTGAATTATAAAACTCTTGTTTGTAATGCTTTTCTAAAGTTGGAATAACAAACCAATAAACATAAAATTTATAAAATTTACATTTATTTTATAATTTTCGTTTAGTGTTTACTATTTAATGGAACTTGCTTTTGTTTTCATGTTTCAAGATCCTTCCCAACTTGGAGAGACTGATCATATCTAGTTTTGAAGTCAGAAAGCTTCCTCCTGGTCTCTTTCACCAAATCAAATTCCTTGGTCTGTCTTTTGAATACGATGAATCAACACTCTTTCCCTTTGACTTCCTCCATAAATTCCCACATCTGGAATCTCTTCTTGTCAGTCATGGCAACTTCAAGGTTCTATTCCCTCGTGAAGAAGAAGAAGAAGGCGGCACCTATAGTATCTTCCAACAACTAAAATATTTAATGTTGGTTGGGGTTCACGGTCTGAACAGTATATGGAATTCAGACTCCCAATTAGACCATATCAAATTGTTATCTATACTCGACTGTTCCAGTTTGATTGAGTTAGCGCCATCTGCCACATCTTTCCTCAACCTAACAAATTTAGAAGTTGAGAGATGCATAGGATTACAGTACATACTATCACCAACTACAGCAAAAAGTCTGGTGAAACTCACTCGTATGCGTGTCACAGATTGTGATAAGGTGACAGAAATAGTGAAAAATGAGGGAGATGGACAAGATGACAGCATTATCTTCCCCAAGTTAGCAAGATTGGAACTTGTTCGCTTGCCAGAGCTCAGTTACTTCTGCTCTACAAAACACAGCTTGAAATTCCCGTCATTAGATGAGCTACTTGTGGAACAATGTCCTCAGATGATGATTTTCTCAGGAGGATACTTGAGCACACCAGAATTAGAGAAAGTAATTCTGGGAGAAACCGACGAAAGTTCATATCGTTGGGATGGCAATCTGAATCGCACTGTGGAAATGTTGTTTCAAGAAAAGGTAATTAGCCGAAAACTGATCAAAATTTTGAATAAACATTCCAAAGCATCATCAGATCTTGCTAGCATGATAACATCCAATATTCTATGCATTTAATCAATCTATTTTTATGTTTCAGAATACCATTCAAGATGGCATGTGAGACTTACGATCTTTTTCAAGTCAGAAGGGTGTGGCATAGGAAGTAGGTGAAGAAGCCTGTGATGAGTTGTGTCGTGGAGCCATGTCCCCTTTTATTACTTAGTAAGAGTTAATGGCGTGATTTACTTATAACAGATTGCTTTAAATAGACCAACATCTGAGATATAACATCAGAAGTAGAAAGAACAAAATAGAAGGGAAGAAGATGTAAGAACTGTTCAGGATAAAACCAGATTATTATATCTAACAACTCATTAGATTCTGTTGGGGACAGAACATGTACCCAACCCAATAAGATGTGGGATTCCGAGAGAGAGGGATAAAACAGAATCATGTAAGGAGTACTTGAGAGGCTGTCAATGGCATGAGGGAGGGACATCATTGGTGGTGGGCACCAATGTAAGCAAAACTAAACAGCTTTGGTGAAGTCACAAACTTGCTGCCTTGAGTGGCAAAGTTTAATAGGATTTTTGAAGGTTTAGAACATTCCTCTGTTTCTGTTTTCCAGATGAGGTTAGACATCATCTGGAAATGCTGTCTTCGATGCGGGTTGGTTACACCTCATATTATTAACTTGAACAATTTAATGGATCAGATATCATTTTGTGCTCTTTGTTGTCTGGAATCTTTCATCAGATGTTCTTCTAAAACTCATCTTAATTCTCTATAGAATTCCAATAGCAACAGCATATCTCTTTTCCTTGGATAAACTCTGTTTAGTTCCATCTTCAGTTTGCAGATGCTTCTGTATATTTGTATTTTTCTCTAAACTTCATTGGCACCTGAGTTTCCACAAGAATATGTTTTAGTTCAACCAGAAAATCACATCTCTACCTCATACTTTATGTTCACATGATTCTTGCGCATTCGGAAAATACAAAGTGCCTACATTGATGCTGTGATGTAAATTCTTCTTTGTTTGACTGCAAGACTTTCAACAAAGCATGCAAGTTTCTTAGAGCAAGGGCCCTAGACATCATCATCCAGAGGAATTGGGAGTTTTTCATTGGATTGTCGGCAGTAGCTGTTGCAAACACAACATATATGATTGGATGGAACCTATTATCCTCAAATCTGCCATACCAAAGCTTGCATTAGGTGGAGGATGATTTTATTGCTGTAAATACCAAGGATGAAGACAAAATGTCAGGATTCCCCTCGGAAAATGTCAGTAGCTAACTAAAACAAGTGCTACTTGTCCTAACCATTGTACTGAGGAATACCTGCATTTCATCTGTTGGAGCAGAAAGAGCTCTATGTGAAGCCTTTCTGCTTCAGAAATTTTGATTTTCTCTCTTTGTTATTAACCCTTCGGGGTTTTTTTGAGCTCTATGTTTCTTAAATATTTAATCAATATTTCTTAAATATTTAATCAGAATTTGAATCGTTTAGTATAAACAAAACAAATTCATTCGTTTCTTGTTAAAAGTCGATTGAAATCTACGAAGAGATTTGGTATACTACCGATGAGTCAACCCATCTTCGTGTTCCACCCCGTCAGAATCTTCTTCTTGCACTCTCATTACTCTTGGCTGGGCTTCCTATATGTCATGGTGTCCATAACAAGGCTTGGATCTTTTCTACAACTATCCTAAGTAATAAAATCCATGGGAATCTCTGCCTTCTTCCTGCCATTATTTAGTTGTATGGAGGAGAAGTGAGCAAAACCCTTGATTGTCTCTTAAAAAACAAAGAGAAAAAAAACACGTTTCCAGATGTAGAGAAAAAATACGCAATTATTGGTTTGATTGCTTCTATTTTATGTTAATTTAGAACTTTTAAGAACATTGGTGGATTTATTAAGAATTAAATATTAATTTCGGATGGATATACTTCAATAATAAGATTTTTCTACCGATTGAATAGTTAAATCACGTTACATAGAGAATTTTCAGTGAGAATTTTTTACAAGAATTTTTTATGAGACTTTTTTTTGCGAGAAGAACAGTCCTCTCTTGAAGATAAGAATGAGCTATTTCCTGAGATTTTCTTAGGAGATGAAGACTCCTTTTTTGGAAAAATAAAATCTTGACAATACTGATTTATGTAAAAATCATTTGTGGGTGGTATGAAATCTAATAACTAAATCAATTATAATTTTTTTCCATTAATAAAAAATAAATGATAAATTGTAGTACCTATAAATATATATATGTATATGAGATATCCAAATATATCCTTAGAGTATCCTGGATGATATCTTCCTTCCATTCTCTCCATATCTTGTGTATCTTTATTTCTATCTCTATTTTCTCTCATTTTTCATTTACAACAGTTATAATATTTATAACATATTTATAAGTTTTAGTATTTATTTCAATTAATTAGAAATTTGTAATGGCTATTAAATTTTATAGTTCTGATTAATTGGGTTTTTTTTTCCCATTTAATTTCACTATAGTCATTAAATTCCTTATTGATTAGAGATAAAAATCCACGTAAGAAAACAACGTTATTTCCCAAAATTGTCTTCTTCCTGTCTTATTTCCCAAAATTGCCCCTCACTTGACTGATTTATTTCCGTTTTTGCAAGTGTCACAACGGTCTCTTTAAACAGTTTGGTTCGGATAAAAACAGACAAAATGACAAAAAGAGTCCGCCTTCCACCATGGGGCAGACATGCCCCCAAAGGAAGGTTAAATGGTTGTTTCGTCGTCTCTTATGGGCGTTTTAGGCATTTCGAGAGAATAATAAACGGAAACAACCATAGCTGAACCAATTAGAACAGAACAAAACAGAGCACGAGAAAGCAGAGGAAAGTCAGAAGATGACATATAGCAGAGTCGGTGACTTGTGATTTAGTGTAACTGATTGGGTTATACGCAATGGATACTGTCACCTTTGAGGGTAAAAGAGAGAAACTGAGTCATGGGGGAGTCGAATGACTCGATGTCGGTTGATATTGACATGGTTTCTTTTGGAGGGAAGGTGAGTGTGTGTAACTTTGAAGATTTATATGCTACCAACCAACCAATAGAACGGGTTGCTTTTGGATTTTGGATTTTGGTTTTTGGTTTTTGTTTTTTACATTTTTTATGTTTTCTGGAAATGCTGCAGGAATTTGTGGTGGAGACAAGTAGAGGGTCGGTTTCAGTTTATGTATGTGGGGACCAGGAGAAGCCTGCTTTGATAACTTACCCAGATGTTGCTCCGAATTGTATGTTGTTCTCGTTGTAATCCCGTAGTAACTCTAGTTGAAGTGACTTTTGTGTTGTAATGAAGTTGGGTAGTTGAAGTTTGTGCTGCAATGGGTCTTTTGGTGCCCAACCGCGGTCCGAAAGATGGTTCTTTTGAATAGTACGTTGTAGATGACAGTAATGTTGTGCTCTTGAATCTTAGTAGGAATATGGGTACTTGTAATTTCATCTGACACTTGAAAGCATCTAGTTAGCTAAGAAGGATTGGTTTTTTTTTTTCCTTTTTTAATGAAAGCTGTGGGTACTTTTGGTTTGATTTTATGTGAATTTTGCTTTCCGGTCTTTTACAGAGATGTCTTGTTTCCTAGGCCTTTTCTACTCCCCAGATGCTGGTCCTATAGTTCAGAACTTCTGCATATTTCATATTGATGCACCAGGGCATGAGGTTAATGTCAGACTAGTTTCTTAGCTTTAACATTTTAATTTCGTCTGTGCACTTGAAGTTATACCTATAGAGCTTCTATTCACCTTTTGTTCAAGAGTTCTTGCAGTTGGGTGCAGATGTCATCTATTCAGATATTCCATTACTTAATGTTAGGTTGTGGAGCCTGATATTTAAATTTACTTATGGGCCTGATATTTAAGTTTACTTATAGGCCTGATAGTTAAGTTTTCTTAATGCTATATAAATACTCTCCTATGTAATTGTTTAGAGTATGTGAAAGACAATTCTCTGTAAGCCTGAAATAATCAATAAAAGAGCCAAGCCGCCGTGGAGGTTACCATTCTGGTGTTACCACGTATCTTTCTCTTATTCTTCATATTTTTCATCTAGATTGAGTGTGTGAGGTGTGAGTCGTGATCCTAACAACTGGTAGCGGAGCTAGGAGTGATTCAGCACAATCTGAAAGATGGACAGTTCGAAGATTGCAATTGAGAAGTTTGATGGATCCGATTTCAGTTTCTGGAAGATGCAGATTGAAGATTATCTGTACCAGAAAGATCTTCACGAACCCTTAACTGGAGTGAAGCCTGATTCATTGACAGAGGAGCAGTGGAAGCTCAAAGATCGTCAGGCTCTTGGGTTGATTCGATTGACTTTGTCGAGAAACGTGGCTTTTAACATCGTCAAGGAGAAGACTACGTCTGATCTCCTAAACGCGCTATCAAATATGTATGAAAAACCATCGGCAATGAACAAGGTATATTTGATGCGTAGATTGTTCAATTTACAGATGTCTGAAAGTGGATATGTTGCGGATCATATAAACGATTTCAACAAGATCGTTAGTCAACTCTGTTCTGTGCAAATTAATTTCGAAGATGAAATTAAAGCTTTGATTTTGATGTCATCTCTGCCTGAGTCTTGGGATACTGTTGTTGCTGCGATCAGCAGTTCCCGTGGATCTGAGAAACTGAAGTTTGATGAAGTCCGAGATGTTGTTCTCAGCGAAAGTATTCGCAAACGAGAAATTGGGGATTCATCGGGCAGTGCTCTCAGTGTTGACCGAAGGGGGAGAGGTAGCTTGAGGGGTCAAAACCAACGTAGCCGATCAAAATCACAGAACCGAGGAAAATCTCCAAGTAGGCCAAACATAACCTGCTGGAATTGTGGAGAAAAAGGACACTATCGGACGAAGTGTCCCAAACCAAAGAAGAAGCAGCATCAAAAATCTGGAGATGATAATGATTCTGTAAATTCAACAGAAGACATTAGGGATGCTCTAATCCTCAGTGTGGACAGCCCAGTTGAATCCTGGATTTTGGATTCTGGTGCATCTTTTCATTCATCTCCTAGCAAGGAATTATTCCAAAACTTTCAATATGGAAACTTTGGAAATATGTTTCTTGCTGACAACAAAGCCTTGGAGATTGAAGGAAAGGGGGATGTCTGCATAAAGACTCCAGCAGGAAATCAGTGGACATTGCAGGATGTCAGATATATTCCTGGCCTCAAGAAGAATCTGATCTCTATTGTTCAGTTGGATAGCACAGGCTACGCAACAGAGTTTGGGAAAAGTTCGTGGAAGATTGTGAAGGGTGCTATGGTGGTAGCACGTGGCACAAAAGTTGGAACTTTGTACACCACTGCAGGGTGTATTAACATGACTGTTGCTGCTGAGGGTGCTTCAAGTTTGTGGCACAATAGACTTGGACACATGAGTGCTAAAGGAATGAAGATGTTGGCTGCAAAGGGAGTTTTGGAGGGTTTAAAATCTGTTGATATAGGTCTTTGTGAGAGTTGTGTTATGGGCAAACAGAAACGAGTTAGCTTCACAAAGATTGCTAGAGAGCCGAAGAAAGTACAGCTGGAAATGGTCCATACAGATGTTTGGGGGCCATCTCCTGTATCATCACTTGGTGGATCCAGGTTCTATGTCACCTTCATTGATGATTTCAGCAGGAAGGTATGGGTTTACTTCTTGAAGCACAAATCAGATGTTTTTGCAACCTTCAAGAAGTGGAAAGCTGAAGTGGAAAATCAGACTGGGTTGAAAATCAAATGCCTGAGGTCTGACAATGGAGGGGAGTATGAGAAGTCAGAATTCAAAGCATTCTGTGCAGCTAAGGGAATTAGACTAATGAGAACTGTTCCTGGGAAGGCAAGGCAGAATGGAGTTGCTGAAAGGATGAACAGAACATTGAATGAGCGTGCAAGAAGCATGAGGATACATTGTGGGCTGCCTAAGATGTTCTGGGCAGATGCTGTAAGCACAGCTGCATACTTGATCAATAGGGGGCCATCTGTTCCCTTGGGGTTCAAGATTCCAGAAGAGGTATGGACAGAAAAAGAACTCAAATACTCACACTTGAGAACTTTTGGTTGCACTGCTTATGTTCATGTTGATCCAGAGAAAAGAGATAAGCTTGATGCTAAGGCTACGAAGTGCTACTTCATAGGCTATGGTTCTGACTTGTTTGGTTATAGGTTTTGGGATGATAAGAACAGAAAGATCCTGAGACATTGTGATGTGACTTTTGATGAGAATGTCTTGTACAAGGACAGAGAGCAGAAGGCTTCAGAGACTGCAAAGCAAGTGGGAGTTGAGGTTGAATTGCATAAGAGTACACCAAGAGAAGTTGCAATAGAAACTCAACTAATCCCAGACACTGTTGCTGAAGAACCAGAGGAGGAGCAAGTAACACCTGAGCAGGTGTTTAAGAAGATCTTCCAGGACCATCAGAGCACCAGATAGATATTCACCTTCATTACACTATTTGTTGCTGACTGATGAAGGGGAACCAGAGTCTTTTGATGAGGCCCTACACGTGGAGGATTCAATCAAGTGGGAGCAAGCCATGGATGATGAGATGAGTTCACTTGAGAAGAATAACACGTGGGTGTTGACTGAGTTACCTGCAAGAAAGAGAGCCTTGTTGAACAAGTGGGTGTTCAGAATCAAAACTGAACCCGATGGCAAAAGAAGGTTCAAGGCTCGGTTAGTGGTTAAAGGTTATTCACAAAGGAAAGGTATTGATTATGCTGAAATATTTTCTCCTGTTGTGAAATTAACTACTATCCGAATTTTGTTGAGTATTGTTGCATCAGAGAATTTGCATCTAGAGCAAATGGATGTCAAAACAGCATTTTTACATGGAGATCTAGACAAAGAGATTTATATGCAACAACCAGAAGGATTTGTAGCTCCAGGAAAGGAACACATGGTGTGCAAGCTGAATAGGAGCTTGTATGGACTGAAGCAAGCACCAAGACAGTGGTACAAAAAGTTTGACTCTTTTATGAGCAAGAGTGGTTTCAAGAGGAGTGAAAAGGATCAATGTTGTTACTTCAAGAAATACACTGATTCTTATGTCTTTTTACTATTGTATGTGGATGATATGCTGATTGCAGGATCCAGTATGAAGGAGATAAACAGTCTGAAGGCAAGTCTGTCTTCAGTGTTTGAGATGAAAGATTTGGGTATAGCAAAGCAAATTCTTGGGATGAGGATTTCTAGGGATAGATCTGTCGGCACTTTAAATCTATCCCAAGAGCAGTACATTGAGAAGGTATTGTCTAGATTCAGGATGAATAATGCTAAACCCAGGACTACTCCATTGGCAAATCACATAAAATTATCAAAGGAGCAGTCACCCAAGACAGATGAGGAGCAGGCGCACATGACACTTGTTCCATATGCTTCTGCAGTTGGAAGTCTTATGTATGCTATGGTCTGCACTAGACCTGATATAGCACATGCAGTGGGAGTTGTTAGCAGGTACATGGCAAACCCAGGGAAAGAGCACTGGGAAGCTGTTAAGTGGCTTCTGAGATATCTGAGAGGTACATCCAGCACTTCACTTTGTTATGGCAATGGAAAAATGACTCTACAGGGTTTTGTGGATGCTGATCTTAGTGGAGATGTGGACTCAAGCAAGAGCACATCTAGTTATATCTACACTTTAGGCGGAACAGCAGTGAGTTGGATGTCTAAACTTCAGAAGTGTGTTGCTCTTTCATCTACTGAGGCTGAGTATGTGGCAATAGCTGAAGCTGGAAAAGAGATGATATGGCTGGCAGATTATCTGGACGAATTGGGCAGGAAACAATGCCAGAAGATTCTTTACACAGATAGCCAGAGTGCCATACAGTTGGTGAAGAACCCAATCTATCATTCAAAGACAAAGCATATCAGGAGACGGTATCATTTCACTCGCAAGACAGTGGAAGAAGGAGATATGTGCTTGGAGAAGATAGAGGGTGCAAAGAATCCAGCAGACATGTTGACAAAATGTGTTGATATTGGAAAACTGAGGTTGTGCAAAACCTTGGTTGGCTTTCTGTAGTTGTGTTTCTACAGATGATGCGGTGTGGTGAAGATATTGATGATGAAGGGATCAATGTTTGAGAATGCAATTTTTTGGAAGACTGGATCAGTCTCCAAGTGGGAGAATTGTTAGGTTGTGGAGCCTGATATTTAAGTTTACTTATGTGCCTGATATTTAAGTTTACTTATAGGTCTGATAGTTAAGTTTTCTTAATGCTATATAAATACTCTCCTATGTAATTGTTTAGAGTATGTGAAAGGCAATTCTCTGTAAGCCTGAAATAATCAATAAAAGAGCCAAGCCGCCGTGGAGGTTACCATTCTGGTGTTACCACGTATCTTTCTCTTATTCTTCATATTTTTCATCTAGATTGAGTGTGTGAGGTGTGAGTCGTGATCCTAACACTTAAGTGGATGATCTGGCTAACCAGGTTGCTGAAGTTCTAGATATCTTTGGGTAGGACAACTGAGGTTGATTATATGTTTCTGAATGAAGGAATTTAATTGTATATGACGCTGCTTCCGATCAAGATTTGGTTTATATTTATATGAATCTTAGTTGATAAAGGCTATGATGTTCTTTTATAAATCAGGCTGAAAGAGGTTCTATGCTTAGGCGTCACTGCCGGTGCCTACATCTTTACTCTTTTTGCTGCATGTTTTCTGCAGTGGTTTTCACCAATCAGTTTCTCCTCCTTATGTTTGAATCCTTACGGAGTTTGGTTTATCTTTCTGATGCAGATGAAGTATAAAGAACGAGTTCTTGGGTTGATTCTCGTTTCCTCTATCTACAAAACACCTTCTTGGACTGAATGGCTTTACAATAAGGTTCAATTCTTCATCTTCTTGACAGAAAAATTGAAATGAGAAGAAAACTAAATTTCTGAACATGACTCACTCTGATTGTTTTTCTGATGGCATTTCTGTATGTCCGATGTTTCAGGTATTGATGAAGTTGTTATATTTTTGTGGGATATTGAAGGAATGCCTTCTCCAGCTTTACTTCAGTAAGACACCTCGCTAAATTCCTGTAGCCATTCTCTTTTGTAAAACCATTATGCATTTATCTTCTGTGAGCAGACAAAACATAGAACTGATGTCAATTGCTTGTGAAATTTTGGCCACAGTTACTGGATGAAAGGCAAAGTACGAGGCCATGCGCTTTCTTCAGGCCATGAATGTGTAAGACACTGCCTGTTCTTCAATATCATTTGTCATATGCCTCCTCTCAGAGTTTCCTTGCATTCAATCACTCGGTGTTCCGGCTTTTCGATATACGACTAACTAGATTTGACGCACCGCCTATGCTTGTGAATCTTGAACAATTTGAAGCAAGTTCATAGAATCTAATTAGTAACTACAGCATATGAGCATGCCTTAGTTCATTATCCTTATTGAGCAGGAGGCAAGACCTTACTGAGGGCCTGAAGGAGTTGCAATGCAGGACCCTTATTTTATAGAGTAACCGGAACCGGATGGTTATATATCTCAAATATGTATGAGGGATATTTTTATTTCTAAATATATGGAGATAAATTTAAATTTTATATTATATTATATTAATTATATTGAAAGTATAAATATATAGAAATAAAATAATAAAATAATAATCATATTTTATTATAAAATATAAGTAATTTTTTTAATAAATAAAATTTAATCCTAATATTTATATTTAGAGACATGAGTTTAGACAATTAAGTTGCGAGATTAATTTGATTGTCAAAATACTCATCATTATTAAAAAAATACCAAAGTTCACTTCATTATTTCCTTCCACCATGGTCATTTTTTATTATTTAAGAATAAAATTTATTATACTAAATTTACTGTATCAAAAAGAAGAATATTTTTGATAAATGGAATAATAAGAATAATTTTAATTTATCAAATATATAATATAGTAATTATTTGATTAATTTAATAATAAATTGATAAAAAGTAATTCGAATTTTATCAAAATTTTTATGAAAATTTAAAAAATTAAATTATTGATAAATTTTAAAAAATAGTTATCTTGATAAATTTTGTAAAAATTACCATAAAATTTCTATATCATCCTGGTTATACATCTTTATCCTTGATCGTTATCCTTGCCGCCTCAGATACAAACATCCAAATTTGTACTTCCAACAAGTATATTCAAGGGGGAGTAAACCTATTATTTTTCTTTCTTTTAACAATAAAGAATATTCCAATTGAACAATTCACTATCATTAACCCTTAATGATATGAACAAAACAACAAAATTGCTCAAATGGTTAGTCAAGCCAAGTGCAACCCAGCTCACATTCATGAGAAAGTAGGGGAAGCTGTGCTCTTTCTGAGGCGCAAATCAAGGGAGGCAGCATCAATTCAAGTGCGTGTTGTCACGCCTGCAAGCCCAAGGGGGTGGGGCAGGGTGACTTATCCCACATTGGATGGAAACTGGGTGATCTTTGGGCATATAAGCGTGGGTGCTGCACATCCCACTAGAGACATGTCTTTTTGGAAGAGAGTAATGACCCCGTGACAAGTGGTAGCGGAATCAGGTGTCACGCCTGTAGTCCCAGAGGGGTAGGCAGGGTGGCCCACGTGGGTGCTGCGCATCCCACTAGGCATGTCTTTTGGGAAGAGAGTAATGACCCCGTGACAAGTGGTAGCAGAGCTAAACCGGGCCCTGTTCGGTGTCCACGCCTGTAGGCCCCAGTGGGGTAGGCAGGGTGGCCCAAGTCACAACGACGAGGGCGTCGTTGGGCTTGGTGGGGGAGAATGTCACGCCTGCAAGCCCAAGGGGGTGGGGCAGTGTGACTTATCCCACATTGGATGGGAACTAGGTGGTCTTTGGGCATATAAGCGTGGGTGCTGCACATCCCACTAGGTACATCTTTTGGGAAGAGAGTAATCACCCCGTGAGCTTTTCTTGCAAATTTGTTTGGTGAAATTGGTGGGTTTGTTAATTCAAATGGAACCCCCTCGGAATATAAAAGCTCAGGAAAGAGAATAGTAATCCTTGATGTCACCAAGCTCATTCCCCTTTGCCATTAATGAAGCATCAGAGTACGATTGGTGGCTACTCATCAGAACTTCAGTTTTGTCTACCTTAAATGAACTTAGCTTTCATTTTCCTGTCCTCTGTTTCAAGTCTTGTGTCAGGATACTATTCTATTTAAACTACACTTCTCCCCAGGAAGAAAAGACAAACCACCATGGAAATCACTTGCTAACCTGCAGTGGACAGCCTCTTCCATCAATCTTCCAATCAAATTGGATGTACTCTCAAAGAAGACAACACCAGTACTAACCAAACATCATGATTCCAGCATGTTTCAGTAACCCTAACACACTTTCAGGTAGCTCTCAAGTTCCTGAAAGCCTCATAACTTGCATTTACCAAACTCAGCTCTGCAACTCTCCAGCCTTTCTCACACTCACCTGGTCAAAGACGGTCTTTTCTCACAATCTCACCATCTATGCTGCAGATTCTTTCTCCATCACCGTTTCCATCCACCCATCTTCCTTCTCCTTCTTTAGAAACCGAGCAGGGTCGAAGTCCATCTACTTGGCCAACCTCCATTACCAAAGGATCAAGCTGTATTGGGACTTTACTCGGGCTAAGTTCAGCCACAACTCGGCTGAACCCGAGTCTTGCTTTTATGTTGCCATTGCTGAAGGTTCAAGTTTTGAATTCTTTCTTGGTGACCTTCACGCAGAGTTGACTCGCCGGTCTGGCCTGATCATGACTCCCCAAATCTCCGAGGCAATTCTACTGTCTCGAAGGGAGCATGTCTTCGGACGTAAGAGTTATGTGTCAAGGGCTAAGTTCTTGGGGTTCAAGCATGAGCTTGGGATAGAGTGCAAAGGGGGTTCTCTGATAGTAAAAGTTGATGGTGAGATAAGCCTTGTTGTTAAAAGGTTGGCATGGAAATTTAGAGGCAATGAGAGAATCTCTGTGAATGGTATTGAAGTAGAATTCTTTTGGGATGTGTTCAGTTGGGTAAAAAACAATGGCAACCACAGTAGCAGTAACATCCATAGCCATAGCTCTCCTAATGGCCACGGTGTGTTCATATTCCAAGTTGGTGACGGTGGAGTGTGGCCTGAAATGATCGGTCCAGAGAAGAGGCTAATGAAGAAGAGTTTGTCAATGGTGCGGCCCACATCATCACTGGCGATATGGTCAGTATCGCCATCACCGTCGTGCTCAAGTGTGCTGCAATGGGCAGAGGAGAGCAGCGACTGTGGGAGGAGTTCATGCTCGTCATCCACCACAAGGTCTGGTGGGAGCAATGGTGGGTTCTCTTTGCTGCTCTATGCCTGGAAGATGGACTGAATAGAGAATTGTTATCCAAGATTTGTGATCACATTTTTCTCTTAATCTTTCTTAATGGTAGAATGTTTGAATTTTTTCTGAACATGAATCCCATGGTGGAATGCAGAAGGTTTTTTTTTTTTAGAATAGAAGAATATCCCGTCAATTACAGAATTAATCTCGACAATTAGATAGACATCCTACCAACAAGCGAGAAGGTTCTTCTCAACCTTTATTTTGAATTTCAAACATCTTTCACCCCAGTTGAATTTCAAACATCTTTCAGGTTAGCCTTTTGATATCCACTTGGAACAATGATTTAGGGGCCATAGAGAGTAGGCACATCTATCAATCAGTATACATAATTAAATTGTATCTGTCAAACTGCAGCTTGCAGTTTTGTTCCTTTGTCATGTCATGATGTGTACAAGACTTTTATTCTCTACAACCTGAGCCCTCATCATTGCTCCTGCATACTGTCTGTTCTTCCTGTGCTTTTGCCATTGATAACTACAATTTTTTTTTCATATTAAAAGAATATCCTGATCGGCTTATTAATTTCTTTTCGAAATTTAATCCATATATATGTTACATATCCTACCTATGATTCAAGCCCTGAATTCACATCGGTAGCTTGTTTGAGTTGCATGAATCTCAAACAAGAAAGTTGCCATTAGCAGGAAGCCTCTGCTTCAGCCATTTGGCTTGATTATGTGAATTTTGATCCAATCATACAAGACACGTTTCAATAAAAAATGGCAGATGACTGTGCACTTTCTTGAGATTCGATGGCTGTGAGCTTCTTCCTTAATGCTACCATACTATCTATGTAATCCTGTTCAATATGCCAAATTCCCAATTCTTAATATAGATGTCAGAAGAAAATAAGGTAACCAGAACACAGGACATGGAAGTAGAAGAAGTTACCTGCTTTGTATATGAGCCAGCAATGAAGAAGTTTTTCACAGGAGTTTTCTGGTCAGGTCTTAAGGGATCTTTGCCAGGTCCTTCCCGATATAATGATTGCCCAAACTTTACCACAGATGACTAAGAATTTCAAGTCCTTGCGCGGAGGGGAATAATGCCAGGACCTTATTTGTGTAACAGGAGGAACACAGGGTAACAAACAAGCATGGTCAAGAAAATTTGGAACTGTTTGTTATGAGAATGATTAGGGTCTCTTAAGTACATAACCAGTATCGGAGATTTTTTTGAAATATGTCGATTGCATTAATATGAAAAGTAATAATACAGAGGAGTGGGACAACGAAATAGTGTAACCACAGGAAACAAAACAGAACTGACTGATACCATAAGGATATATAGCATCAGTAAGTTCCAGGAGCTAAAGATCAACGATGTTGTCCACCCAGCAAGGAGGCAAAATCTCCTGCAGGCAATAGGTCTAAGCTATCTAAATGTACATCTTTTAAATTTGACTTAGCCCAGCAAAAACCATGTCTCAATCCATTCATGAACATGTCAGTTGAACTAAGCACATCTCCCCTGAAGATACTATGATTTCTACCTAGTCAAATACTCCAGGTGAAGGAGAACAGCAGAACATACCACACCTATTGCCATCGACGAGAGGTTGAGAAGCCAGACCACTGTAAGAACAGGTCAGTCATGGAGCATAGTTGGACCCAGCTGATGCCCCAATGTTTGAATAGTAAGGACCAACATGCCCAGGCGTTCCAACAGTTGAGTAGAACATGATTGGAGTCCCCCTCCTGATATGCGCAAGCATGACAAGCACCAGCGCTGGCAGGCAGAAGACCAAGACGTATCAAATGACCTTTGGTGGCCATCTTCTCCCGACATGCTAACCACATGAAAGCCTGCCATTTCAGAGCTCCCTGTTTGGTCCAAACGTTTGGGATTGGCCTGACCTCTGGTTGGATAGATAAGGCTTCCAAGGATTGGTAACAAGCGCGGGACGAGAAGTTACAGAGCGAATCACCCCATAACAACCGATCTTCTTCGATGTCCTTCGGTGTGTACCCATCCAACATCAATTGTAAACGGTGAACTTCAGTTGTCTCCCATGCGAAAAGCCGACGTCTCCAGATGAGGTCCCACTTCCAGAAAGCCCCTTCCAGATGCCCAAAGCGTAAGATGGAACCCTCTTTGATCAGTGATAGCGCATATAACCTTGGGAATAAGACCTTCAATGGTGACACGCTGCACCAAATATCATCCCAAAAGGAGATTATGTCTCCTTTTCCCAGCTGCCAGCGAAAGAGTGTGGAGATACACTGACCGTTGGGTAGAGTGGATCTGCTCATTTTGACAATGCCATGCCAAAGAGCTGAAGCATGTCTCTCCTCGCCTATAATTCCTTCAGCTCGCAGCCTGGAACAATATTTTTGCGTTATAAACTGATGCCACAACGTGCAGGGAGCAGTGGCCAAACGATAGCTCCACTTGGTGAGCAATGCCATATTTCGCCATTGCAAACAACCCAGTCCAGCACCCCCATTTTCTTTAGCACGAACTGCAACCTGCCAACTCACTTTACACATGCACCGCTGATCTGCACGCCCCACCCAAAGAAAACGTCTCATCCATTTCTCTAATTCCCTCCGGACCATCACCGGCATTTGGAAGAGCGTCATATAGTAAATAGGGAGACTATTTAAAACTGACTTCAGCAAGACAATCCGGCCCCCCAATGATAACAATGAACCCTTCCAGGAGGCCAACTTGCGTTTAAATCTGAGAATTACTGTCTCCCACGTTTTATATCTGCGGGGATTTGCCCCTAGCGAAATCCCTAGATACTGAAAAGGAAGGATTTGCGGCTGGAAATGTAGCAAAGATGCCGTATGGGCCACCTCCCCGGTGGACACATGGATCCCTACTAATCCAGATTTGAAGAAATTTATCTTCAAGCCGGACATCATCTCATAACACCGCAACAGACGCTTCAAGTTGAGGATCCCCTGGCTGTCACCCTGACAGAACAGAATGACATCATCTGCGTACTGTAAGTGTGTTAGGGATAACGAACCTACCTTGATCCCCTGTAATAATTGCCGCTCAGCCGCTGTAACAATTAATTTGGACAGTACCTCCCCTACCAAGTTAAACAACAATGGCGACAACGGATCCCCTTGACGTAAGCCTCGCCCCGTTGTAAATTCCTGTGTCGGTGAGCCATTGATCAATACAGCACACCTCGCTGTGGATATACATGCCATTATCCACTGACACCAACGTGAACCAAAGCCCATCGTCATCATGACCTCCAACAGAAAATTCCAATCAACGGAATCATAGGCTTTCTGAAAATCCAATTTGAAGCACCAGCCACGCTGCTTTGATTGCTTCATAGTATGAATTAATTCATTAGCGATCATGATGGAATCAACAATATAGCGACCTTCCATAAAACCAGTCTGGGAAGGGGAGATGAGCTGATCCGTCACACTCTTCAGCCGATTGGACAGTATTTTTGCAACGATCTTGTATAGACTATTAAGCAAGCTGATAGGCCGATAAGAATTAAAATCAGCGGCACCTGGTATCTTAGGAATCAATGCAATAAAACTGTTATTAATCCCGCGCGGCAGTGTTCCACTTGAATAAAATTCTTGGACCATCGTGATAATATCTTGACCAATGACAGTCCATGCTTTTTTCAGGAAATAAAAATTGAACCCGTCTGGTCCCGGGGCCTTATGACTGCCACAAGCCCAAACCGCCTGCTGGATTTCCTCCTCAGTGAAAGGTGTTTCCAACAGAGCAGCCTCATCAGATGAGAGCCGAGGTAATGGTAAGCTACCCAAGCCTAACCAACGCACCGAATCACCTTTGAAAAGCTGCTGGAAATGGGTGAGAGCGGCAAGCTTAATCGCAGAGGGTTCAGTTATCTCCACCCCATTGACCTTCACGACACCAATAAAATTAACACATCGACGTAAAGAAGCACATGAGTGGAAGAACTTGCTATTCTTATCACCCAACTTTAACCATTGCTGTCTGGATTTCTGCCGCCATAGAGCCTCCAAACGCCGTTTAATCTCCCATTTCCGGACCTGCAACAGATTGTATCGCCCCGTCATTGCTGGCCCCAAAGTTCGTCTGTCCCGATCCATGGTGTCAAGTTCAGTTAATATCTGACGCAACTGAATATCCAACGCCCCAAACTCTTCATGATGCCACACCGCAAGTTTCTTCTTTAAGAAAGCTAGTTTCTTGATCACCCTGAAATCACTTGGAAAGCATTGGCCTGCCTCATGCCACATGTTCTTGATCACCTCCAGAAAATTTCTGTCATCCCACCACAAATCCCACGAACGGAATGGACGAAAGCCCCATGAGAAAGTATCTGCTTTCAGGATGAGGGGGACGTGGTCCGAGAAGCCTTTATCACCGGTATATAGTCTATGTCGACTGAAGTGTTGACACCAGGTAGGAGATGCGAGCACCCTATCTATCCGAGAAGCGCTATGGGTGGTGAACCACGTAAATTCCTTTCCCACGATGGGCAAATCAACCAGCCCACTTCCATGAACAAAGTGAAGAAATTTCCGGGCTGCAATGCTATTGAAATGGCTGCCAAGTCGTTCTGTTGCGCTTACTGTCTCGTTGAAATCCCCTAGGAGTACCCAAGGGTCGGTATCCAGTGCCTTCCGTTGCTGAATTTCTTCCCACAATATTCTGCGATCTGCCTCAATATTGGGAGCATGTAAACCAACACAAACAAAACAGAAACCCGAAATTCTCATACACATCTGCAATAATATCCACCGTTCATATCTCTCCACTCCAGTAATCTGAACATTTGTGTCATCCCATAAGCAAGCAATGCCACCTGCCCTCCCTTGTGCATCAATAGCCAGCCATTTAACGGTGGTTCCAGGCCATATGCTACCTGCAAAACGATCAGTGAAGCCCTCGTGTTTCGTCTCACAGAGGATCAGAACACTGAGCCTCTCCTTATTGATTAACATACGAAGCTGCTGCTGTTTTAATTTCCCTCTACACCCTCTGATGTTCCACATAGCAAAATTAATCATAGACAGAGAGTCTGTACAATGGTTCATTGTATCTACACAATGGCCAAAGATTATGAGGAATTTGAGTCCATGTATGCCTCCTCTGCTCTCGATGGGTTCAAAAATTTTCTTTTAAAAAGTTGACCTGGAAAACGAATCATCGGCCGGCAATATTAAAAAATTTTTTTTACCCGATTGGCTTGATGTTTAAGTACAAAGAATTTTCTTTTTATTTGAAAGCTCTAAGAGATAAGAAGGCACCAGAATAAACAAAGACTAAGAGAAACAACCTATTTGTTTATCTACAAGCATCAGCCTGAGTGATGTTTCTGCCTACCGTTCATAATTATTCTCTCATCTTCTCTACCTACTCTTCTGTTGTGAACTTCCTCTTCTTCTTTAGTTTCCTCCGTTGTCCGTTGCTCATAACTATAGTCAATCTGCTGTTCGTTTTGCTTACTTTTTCAGCTGCAACTTCTTTCTTCTTTTGTTTTGGCTTTGCAACATCTGGAAACTGAAAAAAAAAAAAAACTAGTTACTCTTTCTATTCCTTGCCAATTTTTCCTACTACTTTCTACTTTCATATATTTTTGCCTTTGCAACATTTGAAAACAAAACCAAACAAAATCCTTGCTCTTTCATTTTATTAGATTCGTTGCAAAACCTGTTCGTTCCAATTTTATCTGCCCATTTTCTCTGCTTTTAATTATTGAGATCATAGAGAAGATGACGGGTGTAGAAGCCGCTCTTGCTTTCGGCCCTACAATTTTGGAAATAGCTTTTAATTACACCATCGGTCCAACCCTGCGTTTCCTTCGTTACCCTTTCAAGTGCAATAGCAACGTTGCCAAATTGAGAGAAAGGCTTGATGAATTGGAAGATGCACGAGCAGGTGTACAAAGTCGGATAGATTTGGAGGCAAGAAATGGGGCAGTGCCTGAGAAGGAAGTGGATGAGTGGATTCGTCAGGTGCAAAACTCTGTCGTCAGTTTGAGAGCAAGAATTGCTGAAGGGGAAGAACGAGTACAGAACAATTGCTTCTTTCGGTTTTGTCCAAATTTCAAAGCACGCTATCAACTCAGCAAATACGCAAACCTGGAGTCAATTGAAGTACGTGAAAGACGTTTAATTTTATGGAGAAGCTGAAAACCCTCTCTCCGCTCTCTAAACCTCATCCTGCCATTAACCCCTCTCATAACCCATACCCCCTCCCATCTCAAGAACATCAATCAGCCCGAGGTGCAGCTGGGATACCAGTCGGCCCACTCCCATCGTCACCAACCAACCAAGCAGTACGTAGAAGCAGCAAATACAAATTTTCCCACAAAGGTTAACAAGAATCATTGTAGCTAATAAACGTTAATACAGATGGTTTCTCTCACCTCCCAAAATCTCCTCCCTCTTTCCACCCCTCCTCCAACCACGACTCCTAAACCCACACACATTTCCAACACACCTGCAGACCGTGTCGACCATGGCTTGCCACCCCTGCCCCCGCTGCCCCATGCGACAAGATCCACTCCTCCCCTTTGGAAACCAACTCAGGTGCTGACTACTGATCGGTACATCTCTTATTTTGTTGAAGGTATACCAGATGGCTGGCATGCAGGCAAACTTTTCAAGGAAATTGTTGTCATTGAACCTGTAGTTGATGTTTTTATATCAATACGAAAATCCAGGAGGGGATTACGTTTGGGCTTTGCCAAATTTGTACGGTGTGGAGTCCAGGAAGTTACTAGACAACAGCGACTCAATTCCCTAATAGGTGGTAATACCTGGATGCATTTCAATATGGCTCGCTATGCTCTTCCTAGTGGTCAACGCAGTTCAACCTCCCCTGGTGACATCAGGCACAATACGACAAATGAGAACCTTCCCACCCAACCTGCTGCACCTAATCGGTTATTCAAGGAACGTGATAGCCGTACTTATGCGGAGGCCACAGCGGTGCCCGTCTCTCCTAATTTCGACTGCGATATTGTGGAACTTTCCCCTGATGTTGGAGCTCAGGCTAGGTTGCAGAGAAGCGCAGTTGGCACACTACGAGCAGGTTGTTGTAAGCAGCTTTGTTTGCCTTTGGGTGTGGAGTGCACTGATATGGGGGGACACCAGTGTCTTATTACTTTTGCTTCTGCTGAGAAGATGAACAATGAACTCAACATTAATCTCAGTTTCTGGAATGGATTGTTCTTCAACATCCATCCTTGGAGTCAGGAGGATACGGGTAATAGAAGGCTTTGCTGGGTGCAGATAGTGGGACTACCTTTGACTGTCTGGTGTGAAGATGCTTTTCGGCAACTCCTTCTCCCTATCAGTTTGCTGTTTTTTTTTTTTTTGAAATTGAAGAGGTATCCACCGTCGACAACAGTGACTAATCCCCTCCGCTGTATCGTAAGCACCAACTATGGGTGGGTCTAGCTGGCCCGAAATTTTAAAGTGTTCCATTCCCAACGGCAAGGTTCGAACCCTTGACCTGTTGGTTAAGGATGGATGAGTTTTACCACTCAACCACACCCCTCGGGTTGGTTTGCTGGTTCAAGTACACGGTCAGACACTCAGTTGGGCTCGTCTTGATGCAGCTGTGTTACAGGTGGACACTGGTACCTTGAAGGAGATACATCATCAGGTTCAGCTTAAGGTTGCTGGTAAACAGTTCCAGGTTCGCATACAGGAAACGCAGGAGAGAGATGTGGAGGGGCCCGAGGTGGGTAAAAAAGTAACAGGATCTGGTGCCAGCAACAGTCTTCCTGTCCCTCTCAACCCCCCACTGTCCAATGTGTGGAAGAGTAGCTCTGGAGAGAACAGGAGCAGCATGTCTCCTACAGGAAATGGGGGTTCTTGTCAGGAGCTTGTCCAAGAAGATACACGTGTGTGGGTAGGTGATGTGGACAAAGTCCAGGAGGGATTAGCGGGTCCAACCGGGAGAGTTAAGAAATTAGGACAGCATGCGACAAACATTGGTTTCAAACATCAAGAGCTACAGTTTAATGACGGGTGTTCTAGTCAGTGCACACAAAATGGGGGATCCTTTAGCCATTTCACTGCTCCTGCATTGTTCCAGGGGAGAAAGGAGATGAGTGATGCTCCACAGGGCTTAGTTCCTCGTATGACAGCCTCTGAAATGTTGCCTACAGATTCTGGAGAGGAGTCCAATACTCTATTGTCTCTACAGGCTGATATGACCTTTGCTAGGATGCGTAAGGAAGGCAATAAGGCCTCGCATATGGGTGACAAAGGCAGAGCAGCAACCAGTAGACTGGGCAAGCAGAAGAAACTTAAACATATCAAACCCACAGGCAGTTTGTCATCTGGAGGTAATAGTCAGGTGGTGTTATTTTCGGCTCCACAGGTGGCAGAGGATCCTTCCTTCCTGGCAGCTACTCGAGATAGTATTACTGGATTAGAAGAGAGGATCCAGTCAAGGAGTGTAGCGCCCGACTCCTGTCCTGTTGATGTAGAAGTCCAACAGACGCTGGAAATCATGGACACTTTGGGACTTTGCAAAAAACAAACGAAAGCAGCAATTCGTCAAAAGCTTAAGACAAGAATTGTTGAGGAAGACAAGGAGTGGCAAACTTACTGCACTCGCTAGTGCAGTGAAGTTAGAAGTTTGCGGTAGGGTGTTTATTTTGCACATGATTAATTTTGCCATGTGGAATATTAGAGGGTGCCGAGGTAGGCTGAAACAGAACCAGATACGTACTCTTATCAATAAGGAGAGGCTCAATGTACTGATACTATGTGAGACGAAAAGGGAGTCTTTCACTGATCGCTTAGCAGGCAGTCTATGGCCTGGAACCAATGTTAAATGGATAGCTATTGATGCACAAGGCAGGGCTGGTGGAATTGTTTGTTTATGGGATGGTACAAAAGTTCAGATTACTGGAGTAGAATTCTTTGACCGGTGGATGTTATTGCAGATGTGTACTAGAGTCTCAGGTTTCAGCTTTGTTTGTGCTGGTTTACACGCTCCCAACACACAGGTTGAGAGACGAACATTGTGGGCAGAAATCCAACAGAGGAAAGCACTGGATACAACTCCCTGGGTTATATTGGGTGACTTCAATGAGATAGTTAGTGAAGCAGAACGCATTGGCAGTAACTTCAATTGCACTGCAGCAAGGCAATTCCTCCAATTTGTATACGGGAGTGGTCTGATTGATATGCCAATTCTTGGTAAGGAATTTACATGGTTCACTGCACATTGTGCGTCTAGAATAGATAGGGTCTTAGCGTCCCCAACCTGGTGTCAACATTTTAGCCATCATAGGCTATATACCGGTGATAAAGGCTTTTCGGACCATGTTCCCATCATTCTGAAAGCTGATACTTTCTTTTGGGGCTTCCGACCATTTAGATAATGGGATGTATGGTGGGAAGATAGCCACTTTATTGAGGTCATACAGACTTTGTGGGAGGAGGCAGGTCATTGTTTTCCAACTGATTTTAGGGTGGTCAAGAAGCTGGCTTTTCTAAAAAAGAAACTTGCCGCTTGGCACACTGATAAGTATAGGGCATTGGACAACAAACTGCAGCAAATTCTGAATGAACTTGACTCCCTGGATCAGAATAGACGGAGTTTGGGACCAGCATTGACAGAGAGATACAATGATTTGCAGATACAGAAATGGGACCTGAAGAAGAAAATTGAGGCTATGTGGAGGCAGAAATCTAGACAACAATGGCTCAAGTTGGGTGACAAAAACAGCAAGTTCTTCCACTCTAGTGCTTCCATAAGGCGCTGTTTTAATTTCATTGGTGCATTCAATGTCAATGGTGTGGAGATAATTGAACCTTCTGATATCAAAGCTGCTGCACTCACACACTTCCAGCAGATTTTTAAAGGGGATGCAGTTCGTTGGTTAGAACTGGGAAGTCTTCACCTACCCCGACTTTCATCTACTGCAGCTGATAATCTGGAAGTACCTTTCCTGGATGAGGAAATACAGCAGGCGGTTTGGGCTTGTGGCAGTCACAAGGCCCCAGGTCCAGATGGTTTTAATTTTTATTTCATCAAGCAAGCGTGGTCCGTGATTGGTAAGGATATTGTTACAATGGTGAAGGAATTTTATTCCAGTGGAACTTTGCCTCGTGGGATAAACAACAGCTACATTACCTTGATTCCTAAAGTACCAGGTGCCTCTGATTTTAATTCCTACAGGCCTATAAGCCTTATCAATAGCTTGTACAAGATCATCGCCAAGATATTGTCCCAGCGACTTAAGCGAGTGGCGGACCAACTTATTTCTCCATTCCAGACGGGCTTTATGGAAGGTCGATATATTGCTGATTCGATCATGATCGCCAATGAATTAATACACACAATGAAGCAATCGAAACAGCGTGGATGGTGCCTCAAATTGGATTTTCAGAAGGCTTATGATTCGGTTGATTGGAATTTCCTCTTGGAGGTAATGACACACATGAGTTTTGGCTCCCGTTGGCGTTAGTGGATCATGGTCTGCATCTCTACAGCGAGGTGTGCAATACTGATAAATGGTGCGCCAACGACAGAATTTGCAACGGGGCGAGGTCTACGTCAAGGTGACCCATTGTCGCCGTTGCTGTTTAATTTAGCAGGGGAGGTCTTGTCCAGATTAATTGTCACAGCAGCTGAACAGCAACTATTTCAGGGTATTAAGGTTGGCACTTTACAGTTAACACATTTACAATACGCTGATGATGTTATTCTATTTAGTAAAGGTGACAACCAGGGGCTCCTCAATCTAAAACGCTTGCTTAGGTGTTATTTTTTTTTTTTTTTTTTTTTTTTTTTTTTTGAATAGGCATCGATATATATATATTAGATAGAAAATGGTACAGGAGAGAATGACTGTAAAGCATTGGCATGACTCAAATAGAGCAGGAGAAACTATCCGATACCAGAAACAGCACAGGCATCCGACAGTTTCACCATCCATGGACCTACAGAATCTGAAAAGAAAGAAAGTCCCCTGAAGGTAAAACAGACAAGCAATCTGGGCAACCTTCCTTTAGATTGTACTTAGCCCAGCAGAAACCATGCCTAATGGCATTGTAAAACAACTCATCCACATTGCCTACAACTTGCCGAAAAATGCGTGCATTACGTCCTAACCATATACTCCATGTCAAAGCAAAAAGTAACACATACCAAAGACCCTGCCATCTAGCTGGAATGGAGAAACCTCCCCACTGCAGGAACAAATCTGTCATACATCTTGGCTGTACCCAACACAAACCCCATTTGTAGAATAAAAGAGACCAGCACCGCCATGCTAATCTACAGCCAAGTAGGATGTGATTGGAATCTCCTTCTGCCTGGCACATGCCTCACAGTCTCCGTCAGAAGCTGGTAATACTCCAAGGCGGATAAGCTGGCCTTTCGCACTGAGTTTCTCCCTACACGCAAGCCACATGAACGCTTGCCATTTAGGAGCGCCCTGCCGTCTCCAAACATTTGGAATCATCTGTTCGTTGGGCAGAACCGTAAGAGCTTCTAAGGTATTGTAACAATCACGCACAGAGAATGGCCTCAATTGATCACCCCACAATAACTCATCTTCCTGAAAGGAGGTCGGAGCAAAAGCACTCAACAGATCCTCTAATCTGTTAACTTCCCCCTCCTCCCATACGAATAACCTTCTCCGCCATGTCAATCTCCACTCCCAGGTCTGTCCAACTATAACCCCAAACTGAACTATTCTCCCTCTTTGGCCAGAGAAAGATCATACAAACGAGGGAACAACAACATTAAAGGACGACTGCTACACCAACAATCTCGCCAGAAAATAATAGACGTACCTGCTTAGGTGTTATGAGTTGCTGTCTGGTTTGAAGATAAATTTTTTCAAATCTGGACTAGTAGGGATTCATGTGCCTAATAGGGAGGTGGTACATATGGCCTCTATGCTTCAATGTCGGCTGGAGGTGCTGCCATTCCAGTATCTTGGGGTACCTCTTGGAACAAATCCACGTCGACATAGCACATGGGCGACAGTAATAAACAGGTTCAAACGTAAGTTGTCCTCTTGGAAAGGTTCTATGCTGTCATTAGGGGGTCGGATTGTATTGGTAAAATCAGTGTTAAATAGTTTACCAATTTATTATATGAACCTTTTCCAAATGCCAGTGGTTGTACGGAGGGATTTAGAGAATGGATGAGACGTTTCCTTGGGTTGGGAAAGTCGATCAACGTTGTATGTGTAAAGTCAGTTGGCAGGTAGCAGTTAGAGCAAAGGTTAATGGGGGCGCAGGGCTGGGTTGTTTGCAGTGGCAGAATGTAGCTTTGCTCATGAAATGGAGCTATAGACTTGCCAGCGACTCCTATTCAATGTGGAAACAGGTTATCATGCAGAAATACAGTCCCACTCTGCACCATGGTGGGATAGAATGTGCTGTCAGGCATGTCTCAGCACTTTGGAACGGTATTGTGAAGACTAGCAGATCTATTTTGCCAAATGGAAAGTGCATTTCCGCTTTCTATTGCTGGAAACTGGGCAACGGAGACACAATTGCATTCTGGGATGATGTGTGGTGCAGCACAACTCCATTGAAGGAAGTATTCCCCAGACTATATGCGCTCTCATTGGATAAAGAGGGACCCATCTTGCGATTTGGCTATCTTGAAGGAAATAACTGGCGGTGGAAACTCATCTGGAGGAGACAGCTTTTCGTATGGGAGGCAAATGAAGCTGACCGGTTTACTGTCTTTGTTGACAAATTACACGCCGAAGGCCATGGATGAAGACCGGTTATTATGGGGAGACCAAATCAATCCTTTCTCGTCCCGCACCTGTTATCAATCATTGGAAGCTGTGTCTATTATGCGAGAAGAGTGGCAAGTACCAAATGTATGGAGTAAGCAAGGAGCTCCTAAATGGCAAGCATCATGTGGTTGGCGTGCAGAGGAAAAATGGCAAGCAAAGGTCATCTGATACGTATTGGTATGCTGCCTGCAAGCGAAGGTGCCTGTGACGCCTGTGGTTTGCTGGAGAGGGATTCAAATCATGTTCTACTCACCTGCCGGAAGACCTGGGCAAGCTGGTCCTTATTATTCAAACACTGGGGCTTAAGTTGGGTGCAACCTAGTTCCATGGCTGAGCTGTTCATACAATGGGATGGTTTCTCAATTTCTTTTCGCTGGAAAAAGGTGTGGTATGTCCTGTTGTTTTCTCTTGCTTGGAGTATCTGGTTGGGTAGAAATCACAGAATCTTTAGGGGAGAAGTGTCAGCACGGATGATATGTTTCTTACAGGTTTGAGGCATGGTTTTTGTTGGGCCAAGACGAATCTTAAGGATGTACATTTAGATAGCTTGGATCTGTTGTCTGTGGGAAATTTTCCTTCCTTGTTGGACAGTTAATTTTCTATTTTCTGCAAAGCTGATACTATAACCACTTATAGTGTCAGCTATTTTCGTTTTCATTCTTCAGTGGGTACATTCTTCCATTGTCCAACACTTCTTGTATTTTGGCTACTGTTATTAATACCATCGACACATTTTCAAAAAAATAAACTGGATTTGGCCCTTCCATATGCATGTCATTTCTGGCAAGCCATGCAGGAATAGGTCCTTCAACTTTGACAGTAGCTGACGTCTTGGTGTTCATTTGTCATCGAACCTTCAATTTCGAAGACTCTGAGCATGGAATCACAATCTAAAGCAGAAACACTTTCAAGAATTTGAAACCTTTGCATCAAATGTGATGGTAAGAGGCAACCCATCTTGTGACATCTCATCATTGTCAGCTGTTTTAATTTATTCAGGGACTCATCTAGAAGATGGCCATGGCATATTTCAGTGAACTCACCAGTTTCACTGAATTGGAGTTGTTCCAAATTTCGGAAAACTACCTTAACTGCCAGATCTGATGTATCAAGTAAGTACTTGAACTCATTGCAACGAGTAACCAATATAGACTTTAGCTCATTGAATTCATCGTTGAGGAAGTCATGCAGGATATCCCTCAACCCATGGTATTTAATAAAAGAGAGACGCTCACTTCTTGGAACTAAAACCTTAATACAACGAGGCAGTGAAAATTTAGTGTCAAGGCTGAGTGTCAAGGTTCTAGAAAATAAGTCAGACTTGGCGTATTCGACGCCACCCACTGATATATTATAACTGACTAAGTTTTGGAAAGGCATGTCATCAGTCAAGGCACTAGCATGAGGTATATTGATGTCCAAACTGGTCAATCGAGTCAAAAACTGTAGCTCAGAAATGCTAGCATTCATTGGTGAATCCCAATTCTTATAACTGCTCATGTTAAACTCCTCTAATTTTTGGAGATTTGAAAAAAATACCTGGAGATACTCAGATGGAGAATCGAGCTCGTTTCCAATTCAAATATGTTTAGAGAAGTCAACTTGCCAAATTGCTTGGGGATCTCCTCGATGCCATAACTTGAAATGCTAAGAACTTCAAGCTTAGCCAATCTTCCAATCACTGAGATATTTTCCAAATCCACACTTTCAATGCAGAGTGTGCGCAAATTTCCAAGGTCTCCTAGGGAGGAAGGAAACGTCAAGTAACTCCGCTAAATTCCCATGTCTAGAAGCTTCAATTCTTTCATTCCTTGGAAGAAATTTTCTGGCATTGTCAAACATTTTGGAAGCAGTAAAATCTCCAGCTTTGGACATTTGAGCCCATCAGGAAGGTTTTCAATGTCATTTGACATCAAATACATCCCCGAGATATGTTCATAGGAATCGTAGTTTGGCCAATCTCTCAATCCAATGCCAGATTTTACCAAAAATGCATTTTTCATCTTGGATGAGATGTGTATTGCAACATCACGAATAACATCATACATTCTCACATGTTTTTCCCTTGTACCTTTCAATAGTAAGTGCGAGTCAATAACGGTACTTACAATTGTGTGTACTCTGCTTCTAGCTTCTTCCACTGTATCAACATTCTGAAATGTCCTTAAAGATATTCCATATCTTAGCAATCTCTCGATAGGATATCGAAATCTTCTGGAAATAAGCAGCATAACAAGAAACATGATTGGCTGATTTCTTCAAAAAGTTATAGCTTAACTCCAATGGTAAAAAACTTCTGCTTCAACTCCTCCAATGTCGGTTGGGGCTGATTTCTTCAATTGTCCAGCTGCATCATCCCCACATACTTGCTCTTAAACCTCTCGCCTACAGTCACCAGTGCAATAGGCAGGCCTCCACACTTAGCAGCAATCTCTCTGGCGATGGGGTTTATATCTTGAGAGTCCACAACATCACCGGCAGTCACCTTGAAAAGATTCCATGATTCTTCTTCTGATAGAATTGCAACTTTGACAATACGTTGAGCATCCATTTCCCTACATACTGCTTCGTTTCGAGAAGTAAAGATTACCTTGATTCCTTTGTACATATCCCCACAAGGAATACCGACTTGAGAAAGTTCAAGCCTGTTCCAAACATCATCCAAGATGACCAGAATCCGCTTCTGTTTCTCCATCCTTGCCCACAACCGGCGTGCTCTTTCAGACTCACCGTCACCACTCTCGAATGTCAATCCCAGCATCTTAGCAATCTCCTCCTGAATCTTGTCGATACTGGGATTCTGGGATACCGTCGCCATCACCACTTCTTCGAACAACTTTTTCTCTTTTGCCGTGACACCTATTTTAGTCACCATGGTGGTCTTGCCCACGCCACCCATGCCACATATTCCGATCAAGCTGATATTCTCACTACTGAGAATGCCCATTATTTCCTCTGTAGTAGTACGCCTGGACAAGAAAGTTTCAATCAATCCTGATGAAAAGGGTATCAGCCCTGGAGGCGGAGCTTTGAGTGACACACTCTCCAATTCCACCTCTTTTTGAAGCTCCGCGATACCCACACTCTTTTTTTTTTTTTTGAGAATTCGTAGAGATGTATTAAGAGTGGAATCATTAATACATGTGAGTATGACAATGAAACATTGTGCCAACTCAATAGTCAAAATGAAACTGCCAGCTACCGTAATTCAATTACGGTATCTAAACTTTCACAAGCTATACAATCTATTTGGCCAGCAAAGAAGCAAAATCTCCTGAGGGTAACAAATCCAAACTATCTATACAAACATCCTTAAGATTAATCTTGGCCCAACAAAAACCATGCCGCATGCCATTATAATACATATCGTCCGTACTGCTGTCTTCTCTCCTGAAAATTCTGTTATTCCTGCCCATCCAAATACTCCATGCAAAAGAAAATAACAGAACGTACCATAACCCATGCCATCGAATTGGAATTGGAAAGCCGGCCCACTGTAAGAATAAATCGGCCATGGACCGCGGTTGTACCCAGCTTAAACCCCAATTCTTGAATAATAGCGACCAACTTGCCCAAGCCTTCCTGCAATCGAGCAAAATATGATTGGAATCCCCTTCCTCAAATCCACAGGCCTCGCAATCTCCTTCAGAATCAGGTAGGATGCCAAGTCTTATTAGGTGACCTTTGGAGGTAATCTTCTCCCTGCACGCCAGCCACATGAACGCTTTCCATTTGGGAGCTCCCTGCTTGCGTCAAACATTTGGAATCGTCTGCTCACCAAGCACAACTGCACTCTCTTCCAGTGATTGGTAACAGTTACAGGCCGAGAAAGATCTCAACTGATCTCCCCACAATAGCAGATCTTCATCCATTGAATTCGGTCTAAAAGCTCCCAGCATGGACAATAAGCGCTCGGCTTCTTCATCCTCCCACGCAAATAGTCGTCTCCTCCAAATTATGTTCCACCACCATTCGTTTCCCATTGACAACCCAAACCTCAAGACTGGCCCCTCCTTATCCAATGATATCTCGTATAGTCTGTGAAATATGACCTTTAAGGGAGACGTACTGCACCAGACATCTTGCCAAAAAGCGATAGAATGCTGAAATACAGTTTCCATTTGGCAGTGTTGATCTGCTCGTCTGCACAATTCCTTTCCATATGGCAGAACCATCACTTACATCACTCACTATGCCTTCGGAATGCAATGTAGGCCTATATTTCTGTGTTATTACCTGTTTCCACAACGAACATGTATCACTTGCAATTCTGTAGCTCCACTTTGTAAGCATAGCATCATTCCGCAATTTCAAATATCCCAGCCTTAGACCCCCGTTGTCTTTTGCTCTTACTGCCACCGACCAGCTCACTTTGCACATACAACGCTTATCTACTTTCCCAGCCCATAGAAAGCGCCTCATCCATTTCTCAAAATCCTTCCTAACTCCCACAAGCATCTGGAAAAAAGTCATGTAATATACTGGTAAGCTATTCAACACTGATTTCAACAGAGTGATTCGACCCCCCAAAGACAACATAGAGCCTTTCCATGATGCCAGCTTACTTTTAAACCTGGTGATCACCGTGGTCCACGTACTTTTCCGCCGAGGATTCGTCCCAAGATACTGGAACGGTAAAGTCTGCATCCTGCAGTGAAGCGTAGACGCTATGTTCACAACCTCTCCATTCGATACATTGATCTGTACTAATCCTGATTTAAATAAATTGATCTTTAATCCGGATAGCAACTCATAACATCTCAAGATTCTTTTTAGGCTGAGTATCCCCTGCAGGCCATGGCTAAAAAGAATAACGTCATCTGCATATTGTAGATGCTTTAGCTGTAAACTCCCAACTTTTATACCCTGAAACAATTGACAATCAACCGCTCTAACAATCATCCTGGACAGAACCTCCGCCGCTAAATTGAACAACAATGGTGATAGCGGATCATCTTTTCGCAAGCCTCACCCAAAATTAAATTCAGTTGTGGGCGCGCCATTGATAAGGACTGCACAACGCGCTGTGGAAATACACGACTGGATCCATCTCCTCCATTGGACACCAAAACCCATCTTTTCCATCACCTCAAGTATGAAGGCCCAATCTACCGAGTCGTACGCCTTCTGGAAATCTAATTTGAGACACCAGCCTCTCTGCTTTGACTTCTTCATGGTATGGATGATTTCATTGGCAACCATATCAGCTATATACCGTCCTTCCAGAAAACCAGTTTGAAAGGGGGAAGTTAACTGATCCATTACTCGCTTAAGCCGTTTGGACAATATCTTGGCAATGATTTTGTACAAACTGTTGATGAGACTGATAGGCCTATAGGAATTGAAATCAGCTGCACTTGGTATCTTGGGGATCAAAGTAATAAAGCTGTTGTTTATCCCACGAGGCAAATCTCCACTGGATTGGAATTCCTGCACCATCGTTGTGATGTCCTCTCCAATCACTTTCCACGCTTTCTTAATGAAATAAAAATTAAAACCATCCGGTCCTGGGGCCTTGTGGCTGCCACAATCCCATACTGCTATTTTTATTTCCTCCTCAAGGAATGGTCCTTCAAGATTGGCTGCTGCAGCGGGTGATAGCCTAGGTAGATTGAGCCTGCCCAATCCTAACCACCTGATACCCTCACCCACAAAGATCGTCTTGAAATATCCAACCGCTTCAGCCTTGATCTCAGCTGGCGTAATCCTATCCATGCCATTGACTTTCACTGATCCAATAAAGTTATTGCAGCGACGCATTGAAGCACAAGAATGAAAAAACTTGCTGTTTTTATCCCCAAGCTTGAGCCAATGTTGTCTAGACTTCTGCCTCCACATAGCCTCAAGCTTCTTCTTTAAGTCCCACTTCTGAACCTGTAATTCTTCGTATCTCCTTGTCGAATCTGCCCCCAAACCCCTTCTATTCTGATCTAAAGAATCGAGCTCTGCAAGAAGGATCTTCATCCTGTTTTCCAATGCTCCAAAAGTGTCATTATGCCAGACCTTTATCTTCTTCTTTAAGAAAGCCAGCTTCTTGACCACACCGAAAGCGCCTGGGTAGCACAGTCCTGCCTCCTGCCAATATTTCTCAACCGTTTCTATGAAGTATTTGTCCTCCCACCAGAAATCCCACGAACGAAACGGCCTATTTCCCCAGAAGAAGGAGTCAGCTTTCAGAATTAATGGAACATGATCCGAAAAACCCTTATCGTCGGCGTATAGCTTATGTCGACTGAAATGCAGACACCAGGTTGGTGATGCCAAAACCAGGTCAATTCTGGAAGCACTCTGTGAATTGAACCAAGTAAAAGCCTTTCCAAGGAGTGGCATATCGATCAAACCATTCCTATTGACGAAATGCAGGAATCGAAGCGCCACAGCGCTATTAAAGGAACTGCCAATCCGCTCCTCGTCATTGACTGACTCATTAAAATCGCCTAGAACAACCCAGGGAACTATATCCGTAGATTTCCTTCGCTGCATCTCATCCCATAGTACACTACGTTCAGCTGCTAGATTCGGAGCATGTAACCAGACACAAACGAAGCTGAAACCTGAGGCCCTTGTCCTCATCTCCAATAACATCCACCTCTCGAATTTTTCTACTCCAGTATTCTGTACGTGCGCATCATCCCAGAGACATACGATGCCACCAGCCCTCCCGTGAGCATCAATAGCTTCCCATTCAATAGTATGCCAGGCCATAAGCTGCCTGCCAATCTATCAGAAAAGCTCTCCCTTTTCGTCTCACATAGAATCAAAACACTTAGCTGCTCCTTATTGATAAGATTACGGATCTTCATCTTAACACGGCACCCTCTGATATTCCACATTGCCAAATTAATCATCCACAAATCGAGACCCCTGTGCAAAAATCACCTACACTACGATACCCACACTCTTGTTATATGCTTCCTTACTTAACCGGTAACGCAAGCTCAGATTGACACACCACCCATGGAGGCACTTCTTGTCTGCTTTCCCTTCACCACATCATCCACTTGTCAACAAAAATTTTGATCTTCTCAGCATTCCTTGTTGCGGCATCCACCTTTCCCTCTATCTCGGCTTTCATGTCAGAGAGCCTTTCAGTTTGCTTACGTAACTTATCAACATTCTCATTAACCTTGACCAAGTAGCGCAGTTGGAGCACGATTGCATCATATAAGCAATCCACGGTTTTCTGAGAAATTAAAGAGACAAATTCCATTGCTTACACAGCTGGTGATGATGAATATGGAAAAAAAGAAAGGATGTGATAGGATGTGAAGATCAAGTCAGTGTTGACGTTTTGAAAAAAAATATCTCGAATCTTGTTGATGCTGGGATACCATCGCCATCACCACTTCTTCGAACAACTTTTTCTATTTTTCCGTGACACCTATTTTAGTCACCATGGTGGTCTTGCCCACACCACCCATGCCACATATTCCGATCAAACTGATATTCTCACTACTCAGAATGCCCATTATTTCCTCTGTAGTGGTACGTCTGGACAAGAAAGTGTCAATCAATCCTGATGAAGAGGGTATCAGCCCTGGAGGCGGAGCTTTGAGTGACACAGTCTCCAATTCCACCTCTTTTTGAAGCTCCGTGATACCCACACTCTTGTTATATGCTTCCTTACTTAACCGGTAATGAAAGCTCAGATTGACACACCACCCATGGAGGCACTTCTTGTCTACTTTCCCTTCGTCTTCCAAGTTATTCTTTGCCTCCTTCACCGCATCATCGACTCTTTTCATCCACTTGTCAACGGAAATTTTGAACTTCTCAGCATTCCTTGTTGCGGCATCCAACACCACAACCCAACAAACACAAGCCTTCATCAGTCCCCCTAACATCTACCCCCGCTGTTCCTCCATCTCCTTTAACCAACCGTGAGGAAGGTCGGACCAGGAATCCATCCTCAACCCTCCACGTGAAGAGTTCACTCCCCCTAGGCAACGTAGGGCTGGAGCAGTCCAAATGGTCACCAACACAGGTGTTACACCGGGATCGGTACATTTCTTATTTCATCGACGGTATTCCAGATGAATGGACGTCCAGCTTGTTATTCCGAGCGATAGCTGCAGTGGAACCAGTGGTTGATGTATTCATCTCTCGTCGCCTTTCCAAACGGGGAGTTCGTTTTGGTTTCCTCAAATTCGTTAGGTGCGGAGTACAGGAAGAAGCTCGACAACGAAGACTGAACTTGAAACTAGGTGGCTCTGCTTGGTTACACATGAATGTAGCACGTTATGATGCTGGAATAGGGGAGCGAAGAGGTCAGTCTGGGGCTCAAGGTAGATTAGCAGCGCCTATTGAGAGGCAACCAATACCTACAGCTACTTCCCAAGCACCTTTGCGGGAGAGGGATGGGCGTACTTATGCTGAAGTTACTGCAGACCAACAGCAGAATGAGCCGGGGGAACCTCTCTTGGAGATTTCCTCAGACCCGGGGCTCCTGGAGCGGTTGCATCGCAGTGCAGTTGGCCTTCTCCGCCAATGCTCTGACGTCCAGTTAAGCCTCCCGGATGGGGTCGAGTGCTTTCCTATGGGATCTTATCAGAAATTATTGGTCTTCGAATCTACTGAACATATGAAGAAGGAACTTAGTATTAATTGTGCTTTTTGGAATACCAAGTTTTATGAGCTGCACCCATGGCGGTTGGAAGATGCTGTTCTTAGAAGATTATGTTGGGTGGAGGTGCGAGGTTTACCCCTGCATGTATGGTATGAAGATGCATTCAGGAAGGTTATTAGCCCAGTCGGTTCGGTAGTACAGGTTCACCCACACACCAAAAATTGGAACAATCTCGCAGGTGCAGTCATGCAAATAGCCACTCCTGTCTTCTTGGATATCCAGCAACACGTAAAATTGGTTTTAGATGGTCAACAGTGTACAGTGCAGATTTGTGAAGTAAAAGAGAAAGTTTGTCTGGGGCCCGAGGTGGCTGAAAAAGGATCCGTGTCTTCTGGGTGTAATAGCTTTATTGTCCCTCTTCAACCCTCCCCACCCGTTGATAGGCACATCAGTATGGCCCAGAAAAAAGTCAGCCATCCAGCAGCCAAGACAACAGGGATGGACCCGAAGGACAAGGGTGTGCAGAGGCAGAAGGTAGCGGAAGGTAATTGCCTTAATTGCGAGGATAGTGGGTTGTATGCTCCACCAGCTCAGACTATTTTTCCAGCTCAGATGGTACAGGTGATGATGAGTCACCCGCTGACCCAGCAAAAGGAGGGCCAGATAGGTCATTCTATGAGTTACAGTGGGCCTAGAAGTCATTTCTCTGCCCCTGCTCTTGTGCTTGCGAATTCGGCTTCAGAGGATCAGCGCAGTTCTCATCGCAAGGCCCTATCAGTAGGCGAACAAGGTGAGCATACAGAGGAAAATTCAGCAGATCCATCTTCCCCAGAGGTGATGGCGTTCACAAAAATGAGGAGGGAAGGAGAGAAAGCCTCGAGAGTAGGTTCCAAAGGGAGAGCTGGTGATAGGAGCCGTGGTAAGCATAAAAAGCTCAAGCACCTTAAACCCAATGGAAGTCTGTCTTCGGAGCAACAGAGTCAGCCTAATCGATGCGGAGCTTCCTTACCGGTAGCTGATCCATCGTTTCTTGATGCTGAGCCAACCGACAAAGAGGAAGGGTCATCCGCCATAAGAGGTGTTGCGTATCCGGATGTACGTGGGTGCGCTATGGACAAGGAGATACAGCAGACCCTAGATATTGCTGACCAACTTGGCCTCAGTCGAAAGAACACGAAAGCGGTGATTAGGCAGAAGTTGAAGGCATTGATTGTGGAGGAAGATAAGGAGTGGCATGCTCATTGTAATAGGTAGTGTACTGCCAGTGACGGGTAAGTAGGGGTGTTTCCAATTGCATGGTTAATTTAGCTTTTTGGAATATACGAGGATGCATGGGGAAGATGAAGGAGAGTCAGGTACGGACTCTTATTCTCAAGGAACAGCTGAGTATTGTGTGGCTATGTGAGACAAAGCGGGAGACTTTCTCTGGTTCAATGGCAGCCCGTTTGTGGCCTGGGCATAACATTAAATGGGAAGCCATTGATGCCCATGGGAGTGCAGGGGGCATTGTCTGCTTGTGGAATGAGTTAACAGTTCAGGTTCATGGGGTAGAAAAATTTGAGAGATGGATGCGTTTAGAGATGCGGGTTCGGGAGACTGGCTTTACTTTTGTTTGTGTTGGTCTACATGCTCCGAATGTAGTGGCGGAACGACGTCTGCTTTGGGTGGAGCTGGCACAGCGGAAGGGTACAGATAGCATCCCCTAGATTATTTTAGGCGACTTCAATGAACCACTTACAGCTGAAGAACGCCTTGGCTCCTACTTTAATTATGGGGCAGCAAACCGGTTAATGCAGTTCATCAGTAGAACAGGCTTGGTTGATATGCCTCTTATCGGTAAAACTTTCACCTGGTTTAATTCGCATAGTGCATCTCGCATAGATAGAGTTCTAGCTTCACCACAGTGGTGTTCACAATTCAGCCACCATCGATTATATGCGGGGGATAAGGGGTTTTCTGATCACGTTCCTTTACTCTTTAAGGCTGACTCCTTGGGGCTGCCAGCCATTCCGTACATGGGATATTTGGTGGGATGACGTCCAGTTCCTTCCGATGGTTGACAGTGTATGGCGGGAGGCAGCGAACTATTTTCCTGTGAATTTTTGTGTGGTTAAAAAATTCGCGTTCCTAAAGAGAAAATTACAGTTGTGGCACAAGACTCATTTTGGGGCATTAGAAAGTAATCTGAAATTTATACTGGCCGAGATTGATTCATTGGACCAGCATCGAGGCGATACCGGGAATACGTTGACTGGTCGATATCAAGCTTTACAGGAACAGAAATGGGCTATAAAACAGAAATTGGAAGCGATGTGGAGGCAAAAGTTGAGACAGCAGTGGCTTACGCTGGGGGATAAAAACAGCAAGTTTTTCCATGCTAGTGCTACGCTCAGGCGCGCCTATAACTTCATTGGATCCATTTGGTTTCAGGATAGACTTCTAACCACCCCTGCGGATATCAAAAGGGCTGTTGTTGATCACTTCAGCCGTTTCTTTGCGGATGAGGAACATCGCTGGTTGGGGTTGGGCAGGTTAGCACTGCCTTGTTTATCATCTACAGAGGCAGATCAGTTACAAGCTCCTTTTACTGAGGATGAGATAAAAACAGCTGTATGGGACTGCGGTAGTCATAAAGCGCCTGGACCTGATGGGTTTAATTTTTATTTTCTCAAGAAAGCATGGTCGGTTGTTGGCAAGGATATAGTTGCGATGGTGACAAAATTTTATTCCAGCGGGACTCTCCCTAGGGGGATAAATAACGGCTTTATCACACTCATACCCAAGAAAGCAGGTGCAGTAGATTTCAGTGCTTACAGACCTATCAGTCTCCTCAACGGTTTGTATAAAATTATTGCAAAGCTTTTGTCTAAGAGGTTTAAACTAGTGATGGAACAGCTAATCTCTCCTTTTCAGACTGGTTTCATTGAAGGACGGTATATTGTAGATTCAATTATGGTGGCTAATGAGATTATACATAGTATGAAGAAGTCCCAGCGCAAAGGTTGGTGTCTAAAGTTAGATTTCCAAAAGGCCTACGATTCGGTGAATTGGTCTTTTCTCCTTGAAGTTATGGAACTAATGGGTTTTGGGAGGCGGTGGCGGACATGGATTCAGAGTTGTATATCGTCTGCTCGGTGTGCCATTCTCATTTCCCACGGAGGAATTCTCTGTAGCACGTGGCCTGCGACAAGGTGATCCGCTCTCTCCCTTACTGTTTAACCTTGCGGCTGAGGTTTTGTCACGGATGTTGCTTGCAGAAGCAGATTGCCAAGTCTTTCGGGGCATCACCATGGGCGGTTTACGTCTTACGCATCTGCAATATGCAGATGATATCATCCTCTTTAGTCAAGGTGACCAACAGGAGGTCATTCGTCTTCAACGGCTGCTGCCATGTTTCGAGATGTTATCAGGTTTAAAAATCAACTTCCACAAGTCCGGGTTAGTCGGCATTAATACCTCCAATGTCGAAGCAGCGGCAATGGCCTCTACGATACACTGTCGGCAACAGGTGTTACCATTCATGTACCTTGGTGTTCCCCTTGGAGCGAACCCGAATCATCAAAGCACGTGGCAAACGGTGATGGATAGATTCAAGGGCAAACTGACCTCATGGAAGGGATCCTTACTATCACTGGGAGGAAGAGTCACTTTAATAAAAACCGTGCTGAACAGCCTCCCTGTTGACTACATGACCTTCTTTCAGATGCCGGTGTGCGTTAGAAAGGTATTAGAAAAATGGATGCGGCGCTTTTTATGGACTGGTAAAATTGAGTCCCAGTGTTTGTGCAAAGTCCGTTGGTCCGTGGTGCTGCTGTCAAAGGATTGGGGAGGAGCCGGCCTGGGATGCTTGCGGCTTAGAAATCTGGCACTTCTTACTAAGTGGTGTGCGAGACTTGCCACCAATACATGTTCCTTGTGGAAACAAGTGATTATGCAAAAATACAGCCCTCATCTCACTCCAGCGGGCATAGTGTGTGATGTTAGCGGTGTGTCTTCTATCTGGCGCGGGCTCATGCAGACTAGTAGGCTTTCTTTCTCCAACGGCCAGTGCCTCTCAGAATTCCACCGATGGACACTGGGTCAAGGTACGTCTATTTTTTTCTGGCGAGATTGTTGGTGTAGCAGTCGTCCTTTAATGTCGTTGTTCCCTCGTTTGTATGATCTTTCTCTGGCCAAAGAGGGCGCAATAGTTCAGTTTGGGGTTATAGTTGGACAGACTTGGGAGTGGAAATTGACATGGCGGAGAAGGTTATTCGTATGGGAGGAGGGGGAAGTTAACAGATTAGAGGATCTGTTGAGTGCTTTTGTTCCGACCTCCTTTCAGGAAGATGAGTTATTGTGGGGTGAACAATTGAGGCCATTCTCTGTGCGTAATTGTTACAATACCTTGGAAATTCTTACGGTTCTGCCCAACAAACAGACGATTCCAAATGTTTGGAGACGGCAGGGCGCTCCTAAATGGCAAGCGTTCATGTGGCTTGCGTGTAGGGAGAAACTCAGTGCGAAAGGCCAGCTCATCCGTCTTGGAGTATTACCAGCTTCTGACGGAGACTGTGAGGCATGTGGCCAGGCAGAAGGAGAATCCAATCACATCCTACTTGGCTGTAGATTAGCATGGCGGTGCTGGTCTCTTTTATTCTACAAATGGGGTTTGTGTTGGGTACAGCCAAGATGTATGACAGATTTGTTCCTGCAGTGGGGAGGTTTCTCCATTCCAGCTAGATGGCAGGGTCTTTGGTATGTGTTACTTTTTGCTTTGACATGGAGTATATGGTTAGGACGTAATGCACACATTTTTCGGCAAGTTGTAGGCAATGTAGATGAGTTGTTTTACAATGCCATTAGGCATGGTTTCTGCTGGGCTAAGTATAATCTAAAGGAAGGTTGCCCAGATTGCTTGTCTGTTTTACCTTCAGGGGACTTTCTTTCTTTTTCGGATTCTGTAGGTTCATGGATGGTGAAACTATCGGATGCCTGTGCTGTTTCTGGTATCGGATAGCTTCTCCTGCCCTATTTGAGCCATGACAATGCTTTATTGTCATTCTCTCCTGTACCATTTTCTATCTAATATATATATATCGATGTCTATTCAAAAAAAAAAAAGAAGGGGTGATTTATTTTTATTTTTTTTTGAAGAATTATCGATATATATATTAAGAAGTAATAAGAATACAGAGAATCTGTACAATGGTTCATTGTATCTACACAATGAAAGAAAGGGGTGGTGATGAGAGATTTTGAGTACATGTACCAGAAAGCCTTGGTTATGAGTTTATAAGACTTGGGTCTTAGAAGAATATAATTGGGTTAGCAATGGAAGCAACGAACAAAAAGTTATTCCATGGTCACACTAAGAAACGCATAAAGACGCATAAAGCTTGGTGATTCTTTACAAAAACAGGTTCCAAGCGTATCATGGAAATGCTTCTTTCCTTCGGCTATGATAGCTTCTAGACGTCGTGTTTCTCTCGTTCATTTGAATTAGTTCAGGGCCCACGATGCATTCTTTTGATCAAGCCCATCTAGTCTGGCCCAGGCTCCCAGCCCATTGGCATCGCTTCTTATCTATTTATCAGGCGTCTCGTTGTCTTGGCTTCTTTTGGTCATTTATCCATTTACCCATTGTTCATTGCTAGTCCTGCTTCTGGTGCAGGACATGTCTACATTGAAATATGACAAAAAGCTGATTGTACCAAATACAGAATCAGAATTTCACCGAAGCATATTCGATCTTATAATGTCTTTTTCATCTAATATGTATCTGTTGAACAGATACATATTTGATACACATTATTAAAAACTGAGTAATTATAATTTAAAGAGAAGTTTTTTTATAAAAGAAAAATAATAAGTGATAGTTTCGATCAAAAATTTAATATATTCTGATGAGTAACCCTATCCTTACAAGCCATGGTAGCTACATAAAACTTTGTAATTTCGGTGGTGCTTTTTCTCTCCAAACATTTGGGATATGCAGTCTATGAGAGATCGTCACAAACTTCTTTATATGTCTTCTGCACATGAGAAAACGAGTTTTTTTGAAAAAAAACATTTCCCCAATTTAACATAGAACTCCTCTTCCTGCATACCCCACACCATATATACAAAGAAGAACCAAAAATAATAATTGAGAATAAGGTTGATGAGGGTACTCGACTTTCAATACAAACATGGAACGCAATAGTTAAAGGTTTCAATTAACAAGGCATGCCTCTCACGTGTAAGACTTATCAACGCGGATAAGCATGCAGAGGAGAGGGGGGGAAGCCAAGTACCCTTGCCTTTGTTTTTGAGTAATACGTCGAGTATATTAATAGTAGGAACCGAAATACAGGATGTGGGACAATGATACATTGTACCCACCGATTGAGCAAAATGAAACTAACGGATACTATAGATGATTATAGTATCGTCCAGTTTCAGAAACTATGCCAATTATCTGGCCAATAAAGAAACAAAATCTCCCACAGGCAATAGATCTAAGCTGTCAATATGTACATCCCTAAGATTCACCTTAGCCCAACAAAAACCATGGCGCAAACCATTAAGGAACAAATCATCCGGGCTGGACACTTCTCCCCTGAAAAGCCTGTGATTCCGGCCTAGCCAAATACTCCAAGCGAAAGAAAATAGCAAGACATACCACACCTGTTTCCAGCGAAACGGGATGGCAAAACCAGTCCACTGTATAAACAGATCAGCCATGGAGCATGGTTGTACCCAACTTAATCCACAGTATTTGAATAATAAGGACCAGCTTGCCCAGGCTTGTTGACAGAGTAGTAAGGCATGATTGGAATCCAGCTCCTGTGATCCGCAAGCTTCGCAGGTACCCTCGCTGGCAGAAAGAAGGCCAATACGTATCAGATGTCCTTTGGTGGACAGCTTCTCCCTGCAGGCTAACCACATGAAGGCTTGCCATTTAGGTGCTCCCTTCTTGCTCCATACATTTGGTATTTGTCGTGCCTCTCTCGTAGTGTAAGCAGCTTCCAGCGATTGATAGCATAATCGAGAGAGGCTGGAGAGACCTTTCACGATGGAGGAAATAAAAGGGACAGCGTGGGAATGCGGAAGTCGGAAGGTCCCTAGACCCGATGGGTTCAACTTCTTGTTTATAAAAAAGGAATGGGAAGTAATAGGAGAAGATATGTAAGTATGGTGGGTGAGTTCTACTCGAAAGGAGTATTACCGAAAGGAATAAATAACTCCTTTTGGTACTGATCCCTAAGATGGAAAGTGCGAAGAATTTGGCCTTATATAGGCCCATCAGCCTTATTAATGGCTTGTACAAGATCATCGCTAAGATGTTGACGATGAGACTAAAAATATTGATTTCACCGGTGATATCCTAGACACAGTCCGGATTTGTAGCAGGAATACAGCTAACGAACTCGGTTATGTTGGCATCAGAAGTGATCCACATTATGAAAAAGGAAAAGGGGAGTGGTTGGTGTTTCAAGATTGATTTTAGGAAAGCTTATGATACGGTTAGCTGGGAGGAATTAATGAATATCATGAAAAGTATGGGTTTTAAAGATAGGTGGCATCAATGGATTTCTCAATGTGTGTCTACAAGCCGTATAACGATGCTAGTCAATGGAGCTTTGACTCAAGAGTTCGAGATAAGAAGGGAACTCAGGCAAGAGGATCCCCTATCCCCATTGCTATTTGATATAGTGGTAGAGGCCCTCTCACGCATCATTAACAAAGCTGAGGAGGTGGGGCTGATTTCGGGTGTGAGGTTAGGAAGCAGAGCAATAATGCATCTGCAATTTGCAGATGACGTTATCTTATTTAGTGGGGATAACCTTAAAGGATTGAAGAACCTCAAAAGGGTCTCCAATGTTTCACTTTGTTGACGGGGCTAAAGGTAAACTTTCATAAAAATGCCTTAATTGGGATCAATCAAAGAAAGGAAGAGGCAAGAAGGGCAGCCGATATACTGAGATGCCGATCTGAAACACTACCAATTAAGTACTTTTGGTTAATCCAGGATGGTATAAGACTTAGGAAGGAGTACTAAGACAATTAGGAGGAAGTTGGTAGCCTGGAAAGGTACGTTCTTGTCTTTGGGAGGGAGGATCACGTTGATTAAGTCGGTATTAAACAGTTTATTGATCTTTTACATGTCAATCTATTTGATGCCCAATCGAGTGGTCAAGGAAATTGAGATGTTGATGAAGAGATTTCTATGGAAAGGGAGTATTGAGTCGAAATGCCTGCATAAGATTCAGTGGAGTAGAGTATGCATGAAAACTGAGTCAGGAGGAGCCGGGATAGGTGACCTATATCTCAAGAACAGAGCCTTGCTCATGAAGTGGTGTTGGAAACTCTTTTGTGAGCCAGAAAGCCTATGGGCATCAGCACTTAGGGAGTTCCTTCATCCAAGATGGAGCAAAGACGGGATAGCAGTTTCCAACACCAACAGTTTCCAATACCAACCTATCGCTGGTGTGGAAGGACATTATCAGCAGTGTGAATGGGGAGGATGACTTGGGGCTTTCTGTTAGAAATAATATAAGGTGGGAATTAGGACAAGGTTATAGGTTGCATTTCTGGTCAGACTTGTGGTGGCACGATATCTCACTAATGGAAAATTTTTTGAGGTTGTTTGAGCTATCACTTGGCAAGCAAGCACTCATACAGGACATGGGTACTTGGAGGGGTGAATGCTGGGAATGGAGATTTACCTGGAGGAGGGGTTTTATTTGCTTGGGAAGAGAATTTATATAATGAATTAAAGGAGTACTTAAGGGGGGCTACACCAGCAAGAGCATTGAGTGATAGAATACTGTGGAAGAATAACATTTTTCTATGAAGGCTTGCTATGCCATGCTGGAGGAGCAGGAATTTAGAGAACTGGCGATTAATATCCCTAATGTATGGTTGCATCAAGGCACACCAAAGAGTAAAGCTTTTCTTTGGTTAGCTTGCCAAGATAGGATACTATCAAAAGGCAGGTTAGTTCAGCTAGGATTGCTAAGTGTTGGAGAAGCGAACTGCTTGGCTTGTGGAGAAATGGAGAATGATGCAAACCATATTCTGGTGAGGTGTAAGGCGGCATGGTCATGCTGGCGGAGGTACTAAGGAGATGGGGTGTTCAGTGGGTATACCCGGATAGTTTGGTGGACTTACTAAGATAGTGGTAGAGCATTTTCTGGCAGAAGAGGAAGATTTGGGATGCAATTATGGTGGTAGTGCTTTGGAATATCTGGCTTGCGAGAAAAGAATGTATCTTCAAGGATAAGAGAAAAAGTCCTAAAGAAGTAGCATTGGAGGGGTTACTGCAAGGCATCAGTTGGGCAAAGGTGCATTTCAAGATGCAGTTTGGCAGAGAAACAACTTTATTGCCGCCGATAGAGGACTGGTGGCAAGTGGTAGAATGAAAGGGAATGTGAAAAATTAAATTACCTAGTATGCAACTTAGGCAATTTAAAGTTTCATTGCCCTAGATAGTTTGTATACCCCACCGAACTGTTATGATTTTGAATTATATCAATAGAAAAATTCCCTTTCCTACACCCTATATGTGCCAAAATCCCCTCCTTGACCACTTCCCCCGTCTGGTATTCATCATCATTTCTGCCACCACACCCATCCAACTTGGCTATCACCGCACCCATTCACTTCGGCAGATTGTTCATGCTGGAAAATATACCATATGATACACTGGAGCAGCAGTCGCCGATACTTCCAGCAATTTAAGATGACCAGAACAACTATATCCAAAATCAAATGCTTGAAGCATTTTACAATCATAGACTGCAAACATCTCTTCCTGAGTAGCTCTGCTCCATAGCACGATAGTTAGTTGATCAACTATATAATTATCAATGGAATCCGATTCGTTCATATCAAATACTGTTTATAACTGATAGCAAAGATATTGACGCTTAAAGGATGAAATTATTCTAGCATTCATTGGTTGAATTTTAGATATAGTATTCAGCGGAAGCAGAATGATTTCAATATTGGACATTTTGAGACTGTTCAAAATGTGCGAAGATGATCGTAGAAAAAAAACCAGTCATATGATAATCCTCTACTATTTAATAATATATTAATTATAAGATGTAATTATATTAATTAATAACCTCTAACAATTAATAATTTTCTGATATTAAATTTGAGAGATTTTATCAGTATATCTTAATAACTATACGGATTTAAATCGGTATTAGTTTTAATTGATTAAAAATACATAACATATACGATCAAACTTTTTTCCGAATTTCGATCGAATTATTCAAATCTTTTTGTTCCGCATCCTATCAGCTTCATTAGAAGAAAAGATGCCTTCAATCTCCTACTCGTATAGTCATCTCTAATCCTCCGGTGTCTAGTATGTGAAGATGACCCATCACCCTCACTGAGCTCTTCTAAGCTGTCAAAGTATCTCGAACTAGACTCCAAAGAATGTGGAGTGCCCTCCTCTCTGCATACCCTTCTGCCAAGTCCTTCAGCTTCAACATCTTTGCCTTCCACCTCGACCATTCCGTTGTATTTGGCGTCCGTTTGTGTAGATTCACTGACAACTTCTGCAGCGAACCTGCTGTTGTCTTCACCCTGTAAACCTTGTGTTCAACCCCATCAAATGTGGTCGGTGGATGGTTCTTTCTTCTAGTAGTGATCTGCGACTTGGAGTCCTCACAGCTGAAGCTGTTCTCTCGGAGGAGGCTTTGAGGAATTTCTATGAGCAGTGATCCTTTGAGAACGTATTCATCATCACGACAAGGGTGTATGAAGTCATTCTCAGACAAGTCTTCCCATACGAATCCATTTTTGTACCTCCTAGAATTCCAAGAACCAGTCAAATTACATTGCAGTGGCATATAGTACAGATATATCATAAACAAGGCAAAAATTTAACCCGAAGAGTGTAATTGAATAGTAATATTTATCTATTTTTAATTAAAGATCAAGAGTGTGATCTTTTGCCCGAATGTGAAACATTGTAAAAATTTCAGACTAGCCAACTAATATATGCAGCCAATCTTGAGATATAGTTCAGAATTACAGCTCCATTTGATCATTCTTTTTACCTTTTTGAAGACCATTTTTAATGTGTTTGTCACATCAAAACAGAGCAAAAAAGAAAAAAACGAGATAGCAAATTAATGATGGAATTATAAAGAGCGGAATTTTCTAATCTTTTTCTGTATTTAGATTGATACTTACTAAGATGAATGTTGTATATGAACGCTGGTTGATGTGTGTTACCTCTGAGATAGAGTCCTGGAGGAGAAAAAAGAGAGATTTCCATGAAATGAGGATGCTCAAGCTGGCCATTCCGTGAGAGATAATAAACAACGCCGACTTTCTGCTGCTTATCATTTGGGTTCGGTTCCATCCTTACTACTGCTCCTTTAGGACTAGTTTCTGTGCCTTCTCTTTTGTTGTATATCATCGACAGCGTAACTCTGTCGAGGTTCTTGACAGCCATTGCAGAGGTGAAGCAAACAAAGAAATCTCAGAGGTCAGCACCGCTAAGAGATGTAGGAAGACTGTCACAAGAGCAGAAGTTCAACAGTGTTTGATGTTTCAGTGGGCTTGAGCAATTAGGGGAATATATAGAAGCCTCATGAATCCTTATCATGAATATTCTCATCAATTATTAGATTAATCTCTTGTCAAGACTCAGAAATGGACTTTCTCCATCAAGGCGAGGCTAACTGTTGTTGGTCGAGTTTTTTTTTTTTTTCAAGCCTCCAAATAACCGAGAGTCCACATTATCTTGTTAAGAAGCTGGAATCTTTACCAAGCTATGAATTGTTGGGATTTTCCGTCTGGGAAGAGAGAGGTAGTCTCTATCAAATGCACCTGAAATTGAATATAAACTGGATCCCCACTTGCAGATGGTGATGCAAAAGACAAGATTGAGTTTAAGTTACATGTTCAAACAAGTTAATTAGGCCCACCTCAATGCCGGTTTCATCCAGACATTTGTCACTAAGGTAGTCTCTTTCGTATTTAACTAATTCGACTCTGCTTCCAAGTGATGTCGTTGTCTGAAGGGAATAATGCAATGTAAAGGAAGAAATGATAAGTTTTTTTTTTTTTTGACAAAAAGATGAGTATATTATTGCAATCAAAAAATTGGAACACACCCCGCTTTGCAGCGCAAACCTTCAACTCCCCCCTCTACAACAGATGAAACTAAAGTGACAAAAGCTACGAATGCTATGAATAACTAAGCTGCCAAATAGCGAAGACTGAGCATCTTATATATTCACAGCAAGAGCTGAACCCACTTTGAAGAAATGATAGTTTATAGAAAGATCACGGGACAATAGCTAGGAAAACAGAGCCAAAAGGCTTCAATGATCCCTACCCATCAGGTCACGGGCTGATGACCTAATGTAGTAGGTAGTCTGTCCACAACTTACAAAGAATGTAGCGATGCTTCTGCAATTCCAGGGAAAATACGTTCATGGTCATCAAAGTGGTGCACAGGTAATGCTTTCCCCTTCCAGACTTTCTCTTCCTGCCTGCTGCTATATTCTATGGGCAGTCAAATTCTTTCCACATAAACTTTTGTAACAATGCCCTCATTCAAATTCAACTGACTGAAAATGATGACATAACAGGAACCATATCAAACAGCAGTCACAATATTGGTAAAAGGAAACAGAGTAACGCAATCGATAATCTGCCAGATGATAACATTGAAAAAGGAAAGGATAACACATAGCATGTTACTGATCACTACCAATATACACAATGTCATCTCATATTCCACCCAAACAAAATTAATCAAACAAACTATACCAGGAAACACGCTAATTCCGAAAGATGTAATTGAGCGGTAAGACTCATCCTTATAGCACCTTAATGAGAGAGATTTGTCACAATAATTGATGATGAATGCTTTTAATTTTTTTTTAAAAAAGAAAGAAACACGCTCTAGTAGAAATCAAATTCGTCTGCTTCATCAAGCCTAAAAATTGCATATACTCACACCAACGAACAGTCACAGCTAAATAAACCATAGTGACGATAATAGCGCACTCTAGAAATCACCTTTCGTTGCTCTCTTGCACTCCATTATTACCCACATTCCCATCCTCCATTTTCGCTTTATTCTTTTTCTTTTTCTTCTTCAGTTTCTTCTTCTGCTTTGCCTTCTTAGTCTGCCTGACTGCTTCATCCTCCTCTGTAGCACTCTTCTCTTCACCCTCACTCTCCTTTCTCTTTGACTTCTTTGTCTTCCTCTTCTTCTTATCCTCACCAGCTTCACCATCTCCTGTTCTCACTTCAATTATCTCATCCTTCTCTGCACCACTCTTCTCTTCTCTCTTTCTCTTCTTCGTCTTCCTCTTCTTCTTAACATCATCGGCACTACCATCCCTTGCTTTCAATTCCATTTCGCCATCCTCCTCAACTTTCTTCTTCTTCCTCACTTTATCATTTTCACCATGTGGGTCACTCCCTTCACCATCTAATCCTTCCAAAGGTTGATTCTTTCTTCTTTCTTCCATGCTTGCATATATAATGATACTTTCCAACTCCAAATATCTCTCTAAATTTTTTCTGAATATAATTCAATTCATCTCAAGATTAAATTATGAAAAATAGATAAGGTGGAAGGGTGGTCCGGTCTTTCAAAGAGTTGTGAGGGGTTTCCAAGTCATTACACAGCCCCTGTTCTTAATACTACAGCCTTGGTTACTGCGGAACAGAGACGTGCCCATCGTCAGGCCATTTCTGAGGGTGCACCAGATGATTTTACAGATGATAGTCCCACCTTTCAATCCTTCTCTGAGGTTATGGCCTTCACCAAAATGAGGAAGGAAGGAGAGAAAGCATCGAGGGCAGCTTCCAAAGTAAGGGCTGGCGACCGTAGGCAGGGTAAGAATAAAAGGCTCAAGCACATTAAACCGAATGGGAGTCTTTCCTCGGAGAAAAATAGTCATCCTGACAGATGTGGAATGTCTTTCTTGGCGGGCGAACCTTCGTTTCTTGTTGACACATCAGGAAAGGGAGATGGTTCGGCAGCCAACGGTGGTTTAGCGAATTCAGATGATGTTGTTGGTTGTCCAGTTGAAACGGAGGTGCAAAGGACACTGGATATTGTGGACCAGTTGGGATTATGTCGGAAGAATACGAAAGCTGCAATCAGGCAAAAGTTGAAGGCAAAGATAGTGGAGGAAGACAAGGAGTGGAATACTCACTGTCCTACATAGTGTAGTTTCAGTGACATGTAGTTGTGGGTGCTGAAATTGAATGATTAATTTAGCTTTCTGGAATATAAGAGGTTGTAGGGGGAAGCTGAAGGAGAGTTCTGTTCGTTCCATTGTCCAAAAGGAACAGCTAACTATTATATTTTTATGTGAGACAAAGATGGAGATTTTTACTGATCGAATGGCAGCGAAATTGTGGCCTGGAAATGACATCAAATGGGAAGCTATTGCAGCCCATGGGAGTGCAGAGGGAATTGTGTGTTTGTGGAATGATGTTATGGTGCAGGTTTTAGGGGTTGAAAGATTTGAGAGATGGTTGTTATTGGAGATGCGGGTGAGGGACACGGGTTTTAAGTTCGTATGTGTTGGGCTGCATGCGTCTAATTTAGTGGCAGAACGGCGTTTGTTATGGGACGAGCTGGAACGGCGGAAGTGTGTAGACAATACACCTTGGATTATTTTGGGTGATTTTAATGATTCTCTTACTGCAGAAGAACAGTTAGGCACTTTCTTTAATGCGGTGGCGGCTAAGCGTTTATTGCATTTTATCAGTAGGAATGGTCTGGTTGATATGCCTATACTTGGTAAAGAATTTACTTGGTTTAATTCACATAGCGCATCACGCATAGATAGAGTACTGGTTTCACCGCATTGGTGCTCTCATTTTAATCGTCATAGTTTGTATGCTGGAGATAAGGGGTTCTCTGATCATGTTCCTTTAATAGTGAAGGCTGATTCTTTTAGGTGGGGCAGAAAGCCATTCCGCTCATGGGATATTTGGTGGGAAGATAATCAGTTTCTTCAGCTGGTGGAAGGTTTATGGAGGGAGGCAGAGCGTTGTTTTCCAGGTGAGTTTAGTGTGGGAAAGAAGCTTGCTTTCCTAAAGAAAAAACTGCAGGTGTGGCACACAACCAACTTTGGAGCATTGGAAAGCACTTTAAAAAATATACTGGCTGAGATTGATGGTATTCCTGAAGGCTGGACTTCTAACAAGTTATTCCTAGCAATAGCTGAAGTGGAACCAGTGGTTGATGTTTTCATTTCTAGCCGCCTCTCCAAGAGGGGAGTTCGTTTTGGTTTTCTCAAGTTTGTTAGATGCGGGGTACAGGAAGATGCAAGGCATAAACGATTAAACTTGAGACTAGGTGGTGTAGCTTGGTGCCGCATTAATGTGGCACGTTATGCAACTGGTATCGGGGAGAAAGGAGAACAGAATGTGACAGAAGAGCGGGCAGTTGAGTCAGTAGAGTTACAACCAAAACCAACAGTCCCTGGACGTTCGCTTCTGCGGGAGAGGGATGGTCGTACCTATGTAGAAGTAATATCTGCTCAGAAGACGAATGAGTTTAAGGAACCTCTCCTGGAGCTTTTCTCTTACCCGGGGCTTATGGATAAATTGCAGCGTAGTGCTGTTGGCCTTCTTCGTGAGATTCACAATACTCAGCTGAGCCTTCCGGCTGAGGTTGAATGCTTTGCCATGGGTCCCTATCAGAAACTTCTTGTCTTCGCTACTGCTGAGCATATGAAGCATGAACTTAGTACTAATTATGCCTTTTGGAATGTCAAGTTTTATGATCTGCACCCCTGGAGATTGGAAGATGCTGGTATCCGACGATTATGTTGGGTGGAGGTTCTTGGTCTCCCCCTTAATGTCTGGTTTGAGGATGCTTTCAAGAAAGTTATTAGTCCAGTTGGTTCAGTGGTTCAGGTTCATTCACTCACTGCAAATTGGAGTAATTTAGCCAGTGCAGTTTTGCAAATAGCTACTCCAGTTTCGTTGGAAATTAAGCAACAAGTGAAGGTGGTGATAGATGGTCTACCGTTTACTGCACAAATCCTAGAAGTCAAAGAAAAAGGTAATGCGGGGCCCGAAGAGGGGGAACAAAGTTCCGTGTCTGGAGGGTGCAACAGTTCTTTTGTTCCCCTTAAACCCAATCCACCAGTTCACAGGTACAATAAGATGGCTCTGAGTCAGGTTAGCTTTCCAACAGCACAGACAAAAGGTCCAGAAAAGAGGGATGGGATGGTGCGGAATCAGGGGATGAAGGTTGGGATGAATTCAACATGTGTTGGAACTAGGTTCCCTAACACACCAGCTCAGATTATAATACCAGCTCAGCTTGCCCAGGTGGAGATGAATCATCCACTGACTCAGCAGGTGGAAGGGTGGTCCGGTCTTTCAAAGAGTTGTGAGGGGTTTCCAAGTCATTACACAACCCCTGTTCTTAATACTGCAGCCTTGGTTACTGCAGAACAGAGACGTGCCCATCGTCAGGCCATTTCTGAGGGTGCACCAGATGATTATACAGATGATAGTCCCACCTTTCAATCCTTCTCTGAGGTTATGGCCTTCACCAAAATGAGGAAGGAAGGAGAGAAAGCATCGAGGGCAGCTTCCAAAGTAAGGGCTGGCGACCGTAGGCAGGGTAAGAATAAAAAGCTCAAGCACATTAAACCGAATGGGAGTCTTTCCTCGGAGAAAAATAGTCATCCCGACAGATGTGGAATGTCTTTCTTGGCGGGCGAACCTTCGTTTCTTGTTGACACATCAGACAAGGGAGATGGTTCGGCAGCCAACGGTGGTTTACCGAATTCAGATGATGTTGTTGGTTGTCCAGTTGAAACAGAGGTGCAGAGGACACTGGATATTGTGGACCAGTTGGGATTATGTCGGAAGAATACGAAAGCTGCAATCAGGCAAAAGTTGAAGGCAAAGATAGTGGAGGAAGACAAAGAGTGGAATACTCACTGTCCTACATAGTGTAGTTTCAGTGACATGTAGTTGTGGGTGCTGAAATTGAATGATTAATTTAGCTTTCTGGAATATAAGAGGTTGTAGGGGGAAGCTGAAGGAGAGTTCTGTTCGTTCCATTGTCCAAAAGGAACAAGCTAACTATTATGTTTTTATGTGAGACAAAGATGGAGATTTTTACTGATCGAATGGCAGCGAGATTGTGGCCTGGAAACGACATCAAATGGGAAGCTATTGCAGCCCATGGGAGTGCAGGGGGAATTGTGTGTTTGTGGAATGATGTTATGGTGCAGGTTTTAGGGGTTGAAAGATTTGAGAGATGGTTGTTATTGGAGATGCGGGTGAGGGACACGGGTTTTAGGTTCGTATGTGTTGGGCTGCATGCGTCTAATGTAGTGGCAGAACGGCGTTTGTTATGGGACGAGCTGGAACGGCGGAAGTGTGTAGACAATACACCTTGGATTATTTTGGGTGATTTTAATGATTCTCTTGCTGCAGAAAAACGGTTAGGCACTTTCTTTAATGCGGTGGCGGCTAAGCGTTTATTGCATTTTATCAGTAGGAATGGTCTGGTTGATATGCCTATACTTGGTAAACAATTCACTTGGTTTAATTCACATAGCGCATCACGCATAGATAGAGTACTGGTTTCACCGCATTGGTGCTCTCATTTTAATCGTCATAGGTTGTATGCTGGAGATAAGGGGTTCTCTGATCATGTTCCTTTAATAGTGAAGGCTGATTCTTTTAGGTGGGGCAGAAAGCCATTCCGCTCATGGGATATTTGGTGGGAAGATAATCAGTTTCTTCAGCTGGTGGAAGGTTTATGGAGGGAGGCAGAGCGCTGTTTTCCAGGTGAGTTTAGTGTGGTAAAGAAGCTTGCTTTCCTAAAGAAGAAATTGCAGGTGTGGCACACAACCAACTTTGGAGCATTGGAAAGCACTTTAAAAAATATACTGGCTGAGATTGATTCATTGGATCAGATTAGAGGTGATGAGGGGACGGGGATGATTAACAGATACACTGATTTACAAGCGCAGAAATGGGATTTAAAACAGAAGTTGGAAGTGATGTGGAGGCAAAACTCTAGACAGCAGTGGCTTAAGATGGGTGATAAGAACAGTAAGTTCTTCCATGTTAGTGCTACGCTGCGCCGGTCACATAATTTTATTGGGTCCATTCGGTTTCAGGAGAGGGTCTTCACCACGCCCACAGATATAAGAAGTGCTGCAGTGGGTCACTTCCAGCATTTCTTCATGGATGAGGGCCGATGTTGTTTGGGATTGGGCAGTTTAGTTTTGCCTTGCTTATCTTCTACAGCGGCGGATCAGTTACAAGTGCCGTTCCAGGTAGATGAGATTAGAAGTGCTGTATGGGACTGTGGTAGTCACAAAGCTCCTGGCCCAGATGGGTTTAACTTCTTTTTTATGAAGAAAGCATGGTCGGTTATTGGCAGTGATATTGTAGCGATGGTAAATGAATTCCATACCAGTGGCTTTCTACCACGGGGGATTAACAATGGCTTTATAACGCTCATCCCCAAGATATCAGGGGCTGCTGATTTCAATGCTTACAGACCTATTAGTTTATTGAATAGTCTGTATAAGATTATTGCCAAGCTATTGTCTAAGCGGCTTAAGGGAGTGATGGACCAATTAATTTCTCCTTTGCAAACTGGTTTTATGGAAGGTAGGTACATTGCTGATTCAATCATGGTGGCCAATGAAATAATCCATAGCATGAAGAAGTCTCAGCATAAAGGGTGGTGTTTGAAGTTAGACTTCCAAAAGGCATACGATTCAGTTAACTGGACGTTCCTTCTCGAGCTAATGGAACAAATGGGTTTCGGGTTGCGGTGGCAGCAATGGATTAAGAGTTGTATCTCATCTGCCCGCTGTGCCATTCTTATTAATGGTGCGCCAACGGAGGAATTTTCTGTGGAGCGCGGTTTGCGTCAAGGGGATCCGCTCTATCCTTTATTGTTTAATCTTGTGGCAGAGGTGTTGTCCAGGATGCTGATTAGAGCGGCAGATTGTCAATTATTTCAGGGTATTACCATTGGTGGTTTATGTTTAACGCATCTGCAGTATGCAGATGATATTATTCTCTTTAGTCAGGGCGACCAGCAGGAGATTGTTCGCCTCCAACGGATACTGCGATGCTATGAACTGTTATCAGGATTGAAGATAAATTTTTTTAAATCTGGTTTAGTTGGATTTAATGTTTCTAATGGTGAGGCAGCTGAACTGGCGTCCAAGATTCATTGTAGACAACAGAGTTTACCATTTATTTACCTTGGTGTTCCCCTCAGTGCGAACCCACGTTGTAAAAGTACTTGGAATACGGTGCTGGAGCGATTCAAATGTAAGTTAGCCTCATGGAAGGGGTCCTTATTGTCGCTGGGTGGAAGAGTTATTCTCATCAAATCTGTGTTGAATAGCCTTCCAGTATATTATATGTCCTTCTTTCAGATGCCAGTGACTGTAAGAAAGGAATTGGAAAAATGGATGCGGCGTTTTTTATGGTCGGGAAAAACTGAAACTCGCTGTCTTTGTAAAGTACGTTGGTCTGTGGTGGTTCGTTCTAAGGATAAGGGTGGTGCTGGATTGGGGTGTCTGCGGCTCCAGAATCAGGCACTACTCACTAAGTGGTGTGCCAGACTTGCTACTGATACATGTTCCTTGTGGAAACAGGTGATTATGCAGAAATACAGACCCCATTTAACTCATGCGGGTATAAAGAGTGCAGTACGCAATGTGTCAAATACATGGAATGGGATAGTAAAGAACAGCAGAATTTCCTTAGCCAATGGACAGTGCATTTCTGAATTCCATCGCTGGAGATTAGGCCAAGTGATGGGTTGTCGTAAGCTCACCAAATATTCTTCCTCTTCTGATTAGGTAGCTAGTGGTAAGGAAGGTCGAATCCTCAGGGAGATGGTTTTAAGAGTTGGAAGTCTTTGAATTGACCGTGGTCACGGTGTGCCCACGGTTGATGAGAGTAGAGGGGTACAAAATCGTAGTGATGAATAGAGGTTATGTAACCAGTGTAATGTTTCGAAGGTGAGAAATAAAGGTGTAATTCAGATGCTTGTGATGATCCTTGATTCAATTCACACCGAGACCTCCCCGTGATCACGGGTCTTCTAGGGATGTACTCACGTCTTTTCTGCTGGATTCCAGTTAGTGGGTTGCCCAGTACGACTGAGCACTCCAGAGTGAAGGAACGTCCTTCGCCCTTTCGTGTCCTACTTGCCAGAAAACCTCACCTTCGGATTAACAACGTAGTTAATCCGAGTATGCCCTCTCGTCACTCGTGTTTCACTCACCGTTCACGATTACAGAATTGGCTTCTAATTTGTTATGGAGTTGATCAATCACCATGACATCAATATGCTCAAGGAATGGCGAGAGATAGCAAATGAAACTGAGTAATATATTGAACGGGACCTCACAAGGGTTGGTCCGGTAAATGAACTAAATCAAGGAAAGATAAGTTCTAGCCCTCCATTCAATAATGGAATGAAAACTAGAATAATGTCTAAAACAAAGAGAATCTCTGAAAATTGCCTCCTCCTTGACCACAGGCGGCCAGGGTCTATATATACTATCTATCAAGATCTCGCAGGATCGAAAACAAATTACTGCCGTATCAGTGAGGATCGTCCGAGATAGTAGGCAGATTCTTGGTCCGTGATCACGGTAAGATCTCCGATCTTAATGACCATCAGCTGTCAAATCGCAACTCCTGATTTTCTGCCTTTAAATCTGCCGAATATCCTGTGAATGCCTGCTTTCAGAGAAATCTTGTAAGATACCAATAATAACTCCATTAACGCATATATTAGGAAACAGAAAGTGCTAACAAGCCGGTTATTACATTATGTAAAACCGCATTTAATCACACTATCAAATATCCTCATACTTAAGTCATGCTTGTCCCTAAACATGCATTCTAATCCAGAGAATCTTGATCATTCACCTCAAGTAACTTATCAGAGACATAGTAATCAGGTAGAGAATTTCTCAAGACGGGTGTATGCGAGAATTGAAACACACACAACCATACGTTTGATCAAACCACACAGAAATTTCAGAACTACACTACAGAGGACCTCTCATCATTCACACCAGGTGTTAAATACCATAAGCTTGCCAAGCTTTCCAAACTCCCCTACTGTCCAAAGTAAGTCTCGAGATCAATGGGGCTTTGTTCGGGGACTGAATAGTGGCCTTGGACAGGGGTATGATGAAGAAGGTTATTTGGCTGGGAGGATGCCAACCTACCACGAACCGATTTGTTACCTTTCCTGACCCGTTTCTCAAGCACTTCCCGTGAGCTGTTTGCAGAAGATAAATCTGCATTCTTCTGTTTGTTCGTGTTTTCTTTTTGGGTTGATCATTGTTGCTGATTGTTTCCTTCGTCTCCTCCTCTTTGTGTTGTGATTTTTCATATATCAAGGGTAATGTCATCCCCATTTGCTTTGGCTTTCTTTACACATGGTGGAGGGAGGACATGCATATCAACCGTGGTCACGAGGTGGTCATGGTGTGTTTTACTGGCACAGGTCAGGATTCCTTTCTTTGCTGGTTGGTAGTGGCTGGCCCCTCAGGTTCTGTAGGAGCAAGGAAGAGAGCTGTTTCTTGGTTAACAACAAGAATAGGCTTAGGCTCAAGCATGGCTCCTAATGATAGTGTGCAAGGGTAGCTTCAACAAACAAAGGTCTATGTATGCAAGGATGTTATTCTAAGTGCCCAAATCACGTCTCTAGACATACTTACTATGTAGGTTTGTGAGGCAAAACTTGGCAAGTTCTAGATTTGTTCCCAAAGTATGAACCACTCAAAAACAAGTCGTTCCCAAAGTCTCCCACGTGTGCTGTGTGGTTTTATTTCAAGTTAGCATAGTGAGTGTGCCTAAGTCAAGCCGTGACCCTGGTGAGGAAACTCAACATCTGAGCCTACACTCTGTAGAATCCAAGTGGTGGCAGGTCTAGTTCCTATGGCGTGGAACACATAAATAAGTACAGGGCATGAAAGAGCTAGAGGGTAATTATCAAGTATGACAAATGCAAAGGAGCATGATGAAAATCAGCGAAAATCAGAAAAAATAAACATGAAAACAAGCAATAAAAGCAATAAAAGCAATAAAAATGAAATAAATAAAAATGAAATAAGAATAAAATAAGCAATGGTACCCAATATCCTCATACTTAAGTCATGCTTGCCCCTAAGCATGCATAAGATAAGCACAAGGAATTGAAATACTGCGAAAGTGGAACCTGGTATGGGTGGTTAGACCCCTTAGTCACTCCCATCATCCTCGCTGGCTGCCAAGGCGTCAGCAGAGTCATCCGTGGGTAGCCCGAGGGCATGATTGATACTGGTACGGATTCGCAGCATCTGCGTTGTCAGCGTCTTGATTCTTTTGTCCACGGATTGCATCCACGCAAGAATGTCCGGGTGGATCATGGCAGGAGTGGATGATGATGGTGGTAGATCGGAGGTTGATGGGGCCGATGGCTGTTGTTTTCGTGCACCTCCACCCACCGTGGGCTTACCGGGGACACGGAATTGGTATCGCCCCTGTTCCGTCTGCATAAGCAGTCCCATATTGAGAAGACTGCCTGTATTCAGGGGAGCCATCTCATGCAGCCGCCTTAGGTTACTCGGGAGTGTAACCTTGAGTGCTTTGGCCAGATGCGTAATGATGCTCCCGAGGATTAATGGCTGACCCTTCTTTTGATGTTTCTCAAATTGTCTGGTCAAATTGTAGGAGCAGCAGCTGGAACTCGGGACGCACCGTCTCCTGTGGGCGCGGACGACTCGGATGACCAAGCAACGTCCTCGTCATCATGTACGGGAACTTGAGGCGCAGCCCCGCCCGTGGTCTCGGAGGACCAATCAACATCATTATCAGAAATTTGAATTGAAGGACGAGTGTCCAGCTCTGTTACCTCGGGCATTGGACATGGTATGTCCTCCGCATTTGTCTGTGCTGGAGGAGCGACATCCTGGGAGGTTGACGGGGGCTCTGGCTCCATAGTCTCTGGCATGGGTCGAAGTTCCCCACGATTCTCCAAGAAATCAGGGTACATCTCCTCTAGGGCCGCCATATCAGCCGCCTCCTGGGCCGAACTGTCTGGAGTGGAAAGCACAGGAGTGCTCGGGTGGCTCCCTGCTGGGCTCAGTGGCGGGGTAATGAGTATCGGGTTTGTGGTGGTGCTACCTTCGACAGGAGAGGGATCTCCACGACCACATGGTGTCGGCTGATCAGGTAGAATCGACCGTAGGTTCGCCGTGGGTTCGTCCTTCATGGGTGAGTTGGGCAAGACTGTAGAAGCTGCTGCAATGGGGGCGGATGCCTCTGCTGTTGTCTCCATTGACAATGTGTCTAACGGAGGGATATCTAGAACCATTGCGTCAGGGACGAGGCCTTGCGCAATACGATCGATCACCGTCCTTTGAATCACAATAGCACGGGTTAGGGCGTGGCGCTGTTGTAATTCATCCATCGCTGTTTGCACAGAGCCGAATGTCGGAACCCTGGGTGCGGGCCGAGAGGATCGCCGGGTGTAGGTGCGCCGTCCAGTTGGTGTGGTGTCTGGTAGCGGGCCTTTGCGTGGAGGTGCCATGGCGTGAGTGCAGAGAAGACGGGCGTTAGGGCTAGTCGCTGAGGTTTTGGGGGTTTTGGTAGGGGTGTAGGTGTGTTCGTCTTTATTTCCGTCTGGGGCATTAAGTAGTGCTCGGTTATACCCCCCCCGTGTTTCTAAGTGTGTGACTGGCTCCCAAATTCCTGAAATAAAACATAAACAACAAGCAAAATTAAAACTGCTGGGTTGCCTCCCAG